>OX375884.1:31582570-31934029 GCA_947359465.1 Metellina segmentata
AAATGTCTTCTCACACGTCTATCTGGCATTCTTTGCTTACTAAAGTCCTCCTAGAGTCGGAGTGATCGTCATGTTTATGAATCTTCCACTATGTGTCGGTCCACTTCTTGATTGCGACGCCACTGCCAGGGTTGGGCCGTTACTTATTTAAATGTAACTTGTTAACAATTACTTTTCGTAAAATATAACGAATTACCTGTAAAATTTCTATGTTTCAATAGTAACACATTACATTTACTTTTAAGATTAATTTTTACAACAAAATTCCATTGTGATATCTGGTTGCTGTTGGCGATCATTTTAGGAGAGTTCTTGGCAACTAACCTCCCTGCGTGGAAGGGTTGCCATAGAGAAATTGGCAGTCGGATACTTGTGCTTCGGTTGAAAGAGGTTGTTTTATTTTTGAGGTGCGATGTACTGCACCGGATGAAATTATGTTAGTTTGTGTCTGTTTTTTTTTAATAGTTTAATTAAATTGTTATTTTCAATCTCGTGCTTGGTTATTGGATGGGAAGAACATCATAACACGCTCTTTTTCGTAGAACCAGAGCAACCAGGAGATTGGACTTAATTGAAAGAAGTCAAAACGTTTTTGATGAAAATCGGCGAACCAGTTGTTGGCAACTTGAAGCTGGTGAACTTGAAAAATAAACTGCTAAATAGCAAAGAATACTTAGCAGATGCAGAATTTGTTAAATATATTTTGGCCTCAACTGTAGAAAATCGAAAGAAAGAAGAGGATCGAAGAAAAGAAGAGGACCTAAGAAAAGAACGACTTCGGTTACAACGAGAAGATGATCTTGAATTAGCTAGAATTCGTGCAGCTCAGGACCTAGGAAGTAGAAGTCCATCACCGAATGTGCAAAACAGCGGAGACGGCGAGATCTCTCTCGATAAACTAATAAAAGAAGCAGACACACTTAACTGTTCCAGTTCCAAGAAAAGCAGAAGCATGGAATTTATTTTTCGACTCCTTTGAACAAGCCTTTAAGTATAAGAAAGTTTCTGAAGAATTCCAAGCAGAAATATTGTTGAAACTTCTGGGAGATAAAGCATTGAATGTTCTAGTTTACATTAAAGAAGAAGTTTTTTAAAATTACGAAAAAGTAAAATCCTTAATTTTAAAAGAATACGAGCCAACACCTCAAGCTTGCTTAGAAAAGTTCCGAAGATTCAAACGAAACTCAGGAGAAACTCATATCCAGTTCGCCTCTAGACTCACCTCTGCATGGGACTATTACTGCAAGTTACGTAAAGTTGAAGATTATGATTCTCTGAAGGAATTAATTATTTCGGACAAACTACTTCAAACACTGGACACTTCTCACATTGCGATACGTCAAGGAGAAAAATTGTTAAAGCTGCAAGAACTTGCACAAGAATGTGATATATACTTTGGAGCAAAGCGGAAATCTTTTGAAGAATCACAAAACGACTTTAGCCATCCTAAACACCCTGAATTCACCTTTTCAGCTGATAGATATATTCCACCTCACCACAGAAGGGAGAATGACAAATTCCCAAAACAAAAGCAGTGCTACGAGTGCGGAAGTTCTCATCATCTTGCAAGAGACTGTCCAAATAAACAAAAGAGGAATGATGTTCCGACGAAACGAAACGACAGGAATTATTTCCACAAGAATTCAAGAGCAACCGATCATAGAAACAAAGAAGCTATCGTAGCGAAGATCGATTCTTCATTTTTGCAATCAGAATCTTGTCACACCCTTTAAGAAGATAAACATTTGTATCGACTCAAAAGAAATAGAATCCATCGTTGACTCTGGAACTCAAATTTCGATTGTTCATTCATCAGTTGTACCTAATTTGAAGGATGAAGAAAAAAGTAAAATTTTATTAACTCCTGCTTTTGGCGAACCAATTGAAGCAAAAGTGTTCCGAATTCCCATCTATTACAAAAAATGTGAAAATAATTTATTCAACTGTGTCAATGCTCTTTTAGCGGTAAAGGAAAAATTGAATGTTCCCTGCTTGTTAACAACGGAAGTTTAAGTATTGCTGATTAATTCAACGAATGATGAATGCGATATCTTTGAAAATGGAATAAACAACGACGAAGCAGTATTAAGATTACATGCTGGAACGGAACAAAAACAAACTAGCGTTTCTGAGGCGCCACTTGAACACATCGGAGACATGCAGACACCACAAGAATCAAAAGAAGAAATAATCACTTATGACGTCACTACTCAAACAGCTAAACTAAGAGGAGAGCAAAGGGCTTTTGTTTATCATTAAAAGAATCGTTCCGACAGCTAAAATCTAAAAAAGGATATTATTTTTTTATTGATGGTCTTCTTCATCATACGGATAAGATATTGGGACAAACCGTGACGCAGTTGGTACTTCCAAACTGAAGTCTGTGTTATTGAAAGCTCCTGCTCTACACACTCCTGTTATGAGTGAATCATTCATAATTCACACAGATGCGTCACAGTATGGTGTTGCTGCGTTTACGCTGATTTCCTTTTTTTTTCTTCCTAGAATTTTTGCTTTTCCTACAATTTTTCTTTAGAATTAAATTATATCATGAAATTACAGCCAAAGAATAAATGTTAAAAAAAAAATAGTAAGGAAAGTGTGAATATGTCCTAACTACAGGGATGAGATTCTTCCGACTTTTGTAGGTATTTCTGGCTTTTCTTAAATTTTTGAGAAAATGGCTGATTTTTATCATTTTTTAAGAAAAATTCTGACTTTTGTCTTTTATAAACGTAGAATGCTCCAAATGAGACATATCGCCAAAGTTGCACTCCTAAATTTTGCAAGCTGATAAGTCTTGCCAGTTCCTTTTTGAAAAGAATCCTTCGTGAGAAGCTTATTAGTTTGATGGCAAACCTAGAGAACTTGGATTTTGACTAGTTAGCGTTCGTTGTTGTATATTTCGTAGGTAAAGCTACGGTTTACTAAAAAAGTGGAGCTGTTATCTAGCGGCAGTGAAACGTCATGATGCAGCGGAAAAGGTATAAATGAAATATTTTAAGTTGATCAGATTTTAATGTGATTTTTCTTTTAACTAGGAAATATGATGCTCAGTTATTTCGTCTTTTATGGCAACCTCGGCAAGCGGCGGAAAGTTTAAATTTTTATTTTGAATATTCTAGAAAGTACTTTAAAAATCCGTTAAAACATCTTTGGCGATTTTAGAAGTGCACCAAGGTGGTAGCTACCGTTTTAAACATAGACTGCAGCTATTTTTTGCAACGAAAATTTTCAAAATGATGCTTCAAAAGGCAATATTTATGATTGTTTTGATAAGTTAAATTGTTTCTTGGAAGAAACGAGTTATTAATTTTAAGCTTTATTTGATGTAGAGTTGATTTAATTAGAAAATAAGAATATTTACGGGAAAATATAGAGATTTTGAAAAAAAATTATTTTGTATTCGAAAATAGGTTGTAAATTTAAACTGAATTAAGTTATATTTTATTTGCGACAAGGTTACAGCTTCAGTCTACGTTTATAGTGGTGGCAACGGCCTGCCCTTGGAGCACTTAAGTCGCCAAGGAAAGAATTATTTCAAATGAAACATTGAAATCAAACGATAGTTTAACAGAATTTGAAAGAACTTTCTAGAACATTCAAAATGAAATTTTTGATCTTTCCACTTGCCCAGGTTATATTAAAATCCACAATATACCTTAACCTGTCATTACTCGTTACTAGAAGTGCGCCAAAAAAGCGTCAAGTCCGTTGTTACTGCTTATAAACGCATGCTGAAGGTGTATAATTTTTATTTTTAGTGTCATTTTTATATAACATTTGTGCTATTTAATAAAATTAGTTTTAATTTGATTTATTCTTTTGTAACATAGCATTTTTATTTCCTGTTAAGGTCCTTTTTGTATCAAGGTTTTTTTTAAATTGCAACTGTTAAAAAAAAAATCTCAATCAAAAATATTAATAAAAATAACATTTTCAACTTCATGCAACTTATTTATACTTTTTACAAAGTTGCCAAAATATTTTTTCTTTTTTGCAAAATTTTAGTTTACTTGTAAGGTGCCCCCTCTCCCTTTTCCGAAGACAAATTGTTTATAGTGGACTTTGTAGAGTTTATAAAGCTAAATAATGTGCAAAAATACATGCTTATCATAAACACGTATTCTGTACTAGTGGCGCAGCCATGGGAGGTTAGGTTAACATCCCTACTTCCAAAGACAATTTTTATTGTTTTTAGTAGACTTTATAGGGTTTTATCAGACTAATAATTTGCTCCCCCACCCCCCCTCAGAAAAAAATTCTGGCTGCACCACTGTTCTGTACACACATTAGTACACAAATATAGTATTCTTTTTCAGCTATTTTTGTAGTTCAAAATAACGCTGCATATATTTTCCTCTTTTCTCATTTTGACTGTTTTCACCCCTGACACCAGACCTTGCCCTCCTCAGATATTCACCTCTTCAGGTCACTTTACAATTCTTTGAACGGCTGGAGTTCAATTCTGGAGACCTAATGATTTTTTAAAAGGAATTTTCTTACTGCCAGAAAGAGGGCAAAAAGTCATAGAACAAAATGGGGCTTATGTGATTCAATAAAATTTTCTTGTTTTTGTACTGCCACATTGGTATTTATCTTAAAAAACGTGCAGAACTTTCTGGATGACCCAATAGTTAAAGCATTTTTATTTACAATAATATCATTCTTTGTTCACTTACATCTTGTTTGAGTTGTACCCCCAAAAAATTACAGTCAAAACGTATCAAGTATTTAAAATCGACTTACTTGGTTTAGTTATCTGTTTTTACGTGAATTTCACCAACTTTTTATTATATGCATACTTGATCATATGGAATGTTGATTTGAATCTCAGTTACATTTTTTAAGGATTAAAATCATTAATTTTGAAATTCCTTTTTTCCCCTTTATTGAAGTTCAACAAAATTTTACTTGGATGTATGACATTTGATTTAAATGCATTAAACAAAAAATGCTTATACTCCAACACTCAAGATTTCTTTCAATTTAAAAAAAATCCCAGTACACAGTAGAGAATCGCAGTATTGATTTGACTGGCAGCGACTAGTCAGAAGACGTATTTTTTACATATGAGGCCGTTACTCTGCCTTAAGTGCCTGTGTTATTTTAAAATAAAAATTTTTGTCTATAAACATAAAATTGTAAGGGGTTTAACTTTCTGTAGATTTCTTGCAAAAAAAATCTTTTTTTCAAGGAATTCTTCAATACATATTGGGATGGAATGATCCTCGATGGTTATTATCTATCAAAGCTTTAACTCATTTCAGATTAGACTTACTCCACCCATCAGTTACAAAAACTCAATACAGTGTGTCACTGCATTGAGGATCTGTTCTGGAGCATTTCACTCTTAAGCCATCAAAAGCTTGTTGTATACTGTGTGTTATATTATGACCCATCTTGGGTCATCCACTGCAAAATTTACTTCTGAACAATTCTTGTGATCACTGTCTAGGAATAAATCCTCCTGTATATTCCACCTTTTGGGTTGGACATGAGGAATGTCCTGAGGGATACCTTCTTAGTTCCATATCAGTATCTAAATGACCTATTTTTTTATTTTCACCTTGGCCACCCCTTAAATTCTCTTACAACTTCACTGACTACGACAGATCCAGTATTACTTCAATTCATATTCTGCTTCTTATTTCTTAATCAATGTCATTTTAGAAATCACTCAGCTATATACACTGATGAATTTGAATCTTTAAATTATGCCTGATGCACTTTTGTTTGTGGATCAATTACTTTTAGCTTCTCATCTTTTATCTCAATTTTTATATCAGAATTTTTAGTCATATGCAAGATATATTTTTAGTCCACATATTTTCAATTCTATCATAAGCTGATTCCAAAAGTTTGTTAGAATCTTCGAAATTGGAGTGTTGAAAACATGCACACACGGTTTTTAAAATTCACAAGAAGCTAATCTGGTGTAGTTTCATTATCACCTTTAGTTGGATGCAAGGGACACATGGGAATTGTTAGGAATGAACTGGTGGATTTCATACATATTCCATGAGATGGTATTCAAAAAATTATCCAAGGCATGGAATGGTTGATGCATGCAGTCGCAACAAGCTCCAGCATTTGTTCAGTCGTTTCATCATGATCTGCTCTATTTAATACTCCAGTGTACTTATGAATCGTATTCATATTGGACACACTTGTTTTATACACAGGCATCTTTTATTAGGAGAGAGTACCCTTGTATGTAATATGAGTAGTTCCTTTTACAATTTGTCATATTTTAATCAACTGTCCAGTATTTAGCTGTCATCTGCAATACTTTTTAATATCCCCATTTTAAACTTGCAAGATATGGTCAGGGAAAATCTTATAAAATTTTACTTAGAATTAAATTTTTAAATTCCATGTTTTTATTTTTTTTTATTTATTTTAAACTGCATCATTTAACTTATGTGATCATGCCCTAAAAAAATGTAAAGCTGGATCATTCCATGCAAAAGGAGCGAATCGGCTGTGGCTGACATATCACTGATTTGAATGAAAATTATTTTTTAAATATATCACATATAGTAATGAAGAACTGCCGAATATATGTCAGAAATGTATATTTTATTTTTTGTTGAATTTTTTAAAGTTCAAGGTCACACAAATTTAGATTTTTTAGCATTAAAAGTAGCCTGTTTGAGACCCTATATTTCAATAAGTTATTGACACAAATTATAAATTTTTATATTACACTAGCCAGTGCGTGGCCAGATCAGTGTTACCAGTGACAGTTCTTTTCGTGGGGTCAGGTGTGACTACTGCTCGCTAACCCCGGTGCGGGTAACACAGTTGCAGTATTTTTCAAGTCGACTTTCCGTGCACAATGGTTTTAGCCTGTTGCAGAACAATAGGAAATTGTTCGAGCAATATGTTGTTGATGCATATGTGAAAACTGAAGGTTCTTGCCTCAACTACATTCATATGAACCAGAAAGAGTTGAGCAGTACAAAGGACTGTCAGATGCATTACGATCTCGCGCACAAAATGAAAGTCTGCGTACAGGCAAACTGATGTATTGCCATGAACTTTCCAAGGAAGCCCACGTTATATACAGCAGAGTTATCAAGATGCAATAGCTGTGGTTAGGAAATTTGGACTACCAGACCTTTTCATTACATTCACTTGAAATCCAACGGGGCCTGAAATTTTGAATGCTATGCAACATTTTCAACATCTTAAACACAGGCCAGACATTCTTCAAGTCTAACAGGAAAATATCAGTTGCTAGATGATATTTTAAAACGTAATATATTTGGAATTGTTATTACGTACATATGTCATAGAATTTCAAAAGCGTGGTTTACCTCACGCGCACATATTATTGACTTAAGATTCGAACAAAAGATTATATCGATAAATTTGTTGGTGCAGAGTTCTAGACATTAATATCAATCCAAGGTGCAAGTGTATGATCCATGGCTCATGTAGTATGTTGAATAAAAAATTCTCCATGTATGAAGGATTCTAGTGTATGCTGCAAACAATTTCTCAAAGTGGCAATAGAAAAAAATATAAATGGGTACCCTGTGTATATAGAAGAAAAGATCAAAACAACCAGTGAGAATTAGTCAGTATGATGTACATAACAGATGTGTCGTACCATACAATCCTTGGTAGTTTTAAGAAATTTAATGCTCATGTTAACATTGAATATGTGCTTCAGTAGAAAGCGTCAAATATCTTTATAAATATGTGTATAATGGTCACAATGCTGCATCTGTTAAACTGCAAAGGGTTACAGTGTAATTCATCATAATATGCGTGCTCTTGCTACTCAAAGAGAGTTTGCAAGTTGGCTCCTTTAAATTGGAGAATGCAAGCATGGAGACAAAGTTAAATTGCCCTCAATAAGCTATCCTCCCGTCCAAGACCCTGCTCGACAACTATACAATTATTTAAATTTAACAAAAGTCGCACGTCAACAGCTTAAAGGGCGAGCCTTTCTTACAGTTACTAATGAATTGTCTATTGAAATCAATCAAGTTTTAAATTGTATGCCTGGATCTGAAGTCATTTATGAAAGTGTAGATAAAATCGTAACTAAGGATCCTCAAGATCAACTTGCATACCCCAAGGAATTTCTAAATAGTTTACCGCCAACAGATGTGCCACCACAGAAACTAAAACTTAAGCTAGGAGCCATAATAACTCTGCTTAGAAATTTTGCCCCTTCTAAAGGTTTGTGCAATGGCACAAGACTTATAATTTCTAACTTGCAATGAAATATCATTGAAACAAAAATAATTGATGACAATGTTATTGAAATAATCATCATACCTTAAATACAGCTAATATGCTTTTTAAGGTTAAAGGTAAAGAGTTTCCTTTTCAACTAGCTTTTTCAATGACTGTCAATAAATCTCAGGGACAAGTCTTTGGAAAAATATATTTAGCTTTATCAAAGCCAGTTTTTAGCTATGGTCAATGATATGTTGGTCTATTTAGAGTGAGTTCTTTTGACTCAGTATCAGTTATGTCTCCGACCTCTGAAATATACAATTGTGTTTATACAGAAATTCTAGAATCTGAATAACAAAAATTTTATACTCGATTCTATGTACCCTCACATACCTTATTTCGAAGATGAAATCATCATGAATACTGATGTGTACACAGATTCAGATTCGATTAATTTTATTATTTACTGTGTTAATTCGACCTTAATTTTGACTTCTTAAATGTTTGTATCATTTGAAGATATTAACGGGTTTTTATGCTAAAATCCAGTTGTTTTCTGAACTCTTACAAGATGCAGACTAGTTCAAACATAAATATAATTTAATTTGTTTAGGAAAAAATGTTTTTTGAGCAATACTGGTTAAACAAATGGAGCTGTGCACCACAATCATTTTATGCACAATGTTACTTCTATGGTGATTTCGAATTGTTTTTAGCCCCTTGGACAAATGAAACAGGGTTTAAGAGTTATCCCTACGTGACCCGCAAGGTTCTAAAGTATAAGTAACAAATTTGATGTGGATTGGTCAAATGGTGTAGATTTGTATAGAGAACTGTACCGTCATGTAAGAATTTGACGGACAGCTGGTTTAAAATTAAACTATTTATTTACATAAATTAAATATTTACAAGATAATTATGGGCACAGCCATCGACAACCGAAACCTGCCTGAAGCCAAAGTAACAAAATTGGCTAAACAGAGACGCCTGTCTCTCGTCGAAGCTCGAGTCTGAATCCCCTCAAAATCCACGTTCGCTTCGCAGAACCGCCGCTGACAACGAGAGGGGGGTGAATTCCGAGCCCTCTAGAGATGTTTATGTCCTCTCCCGAACAGAAACACCCCCACACAGATGCGAAAACCGTCTGTCATGCCGACTTGAGTCCCCCACCGCAAAAACTTGATCCCAGACCCGAGATTGGGGAACCGACGGAAACTCCAGCTGTGAATGGATCAAATGGGCCGCCGAGGAGACGCATGTGCAAAGACTAAAGTTGTTTTCGCATTCCGAAACATTCCAGCGTCCACGTGTTAGGGAAAAGGGTCGGCTAGTACCATATGGTACAACCGCCCCCACTACTGAAAAAACTTTTCCCAAAGGTGAAAAGTTTTCAACGTACGCATCCACAGACGCACGGATAATCACCCACTGGCAATTCAGAATAACAGATCACTTACCACCACTATATCCTGAAACCGTGACTCAAGAATATGTGTAAGGCAAGTTAAATCCAATCAATTTAAAATTCATATACCGGAGTAACTTTCTACTCCCTTATAGTATGGTCACTCAAGGCTCAAATACCAAATTAAAATAAAAACAAAATAAACACCAAACATTAAGACTTATACCAAATTCGTTAAAACTAAAACCAAATCACATTAACCACATCACATATAAGAATTTCGTTAAGCGAAACCCAAAATTTCAATACACAATACGAACTATACAAATTCCATTAACCAGACAAAAATACAACAAAGCATATTTCTAAATTCAATATTTTCGCTAAGCGAACCCAGAATAAACAAACCATACGAACTATAATAATACTTTCATTAAACCAACCAAAATACACCAAAACATATATAAAATATCAATCTTGTTAAGCGAAAACCAAATTCCTAAGTTTCACTCAACACACATCATGAGTTGCAATTTTAAGACTACAAATCTTTGACAGTGGTTTATTATGACAGAGTGAAAACATCCTAAACACAAAATTAATTTCCACTCTACACAAAACATAATTTAAATTTGCATGTAGCTTTCAGCGAAAAGTACTCGAATGAAGAACATAGATACAAGAAATCAATTCCACCATACGCAAAACATAGTTTACAACCTTTAACATTTAAAATCCTCAGCAAAAGATACTGAAATCATTGAATGAATATTTCATAATTACAAGGCTACCAATTTCACTCCGAGCAAACATGATTCACAATTTTAGCACTTAAAATCTCCAGAAAGAAAAAAGAAACATTTAAGTGAAATGCCATAACTACAAAAATCTCCATTTCACTCAACTCAAAACATGATTCGCAATAATATTACACTATACAACACAAATCTTCCTCAATTACATTTTATTTAGCTCTTTGAATTTTCGTGAAAAGCGCGACTCAGATTGTCGGCGTTCAAGTGTTTTTTTTCTTTCCCAGATCGGTATTCGATCGCGGAATTTCCAATTTTTTTGGTCGACGTATTGCCAAAATTATCAATACCCTCCCGATTTCACATTCCTGCCAATCTCGTGACAATTTTATCTGGGGTCCTAACCATTTCTCATACCGCAAGGTGTCTGAGGTTTTTATACTCTTCCCGTGCACCAATTCTGCCGGGGCGTAAACGCTGCTCACGTGTACCGTGGAAAACACTAACGGTGTAAGTTGTGGGTCCCAATCTGATCCGGCTCCGGAACCTAACGCTAAAGGTCTTGGCTTCACCCCTTCACTCACTAGCAACTCTTTTCTTTTCCCCTTTTGGCCCACGTGACCTATTTCAAAAGTTTCCTCCTGAACGGAAACGGACACCTCTAATTCTTCTTCTAACCCTGGGCCACCTTCCGTTATCTTTCCCTTACTGCTATTCGGTATTTCCAGGAAAATCATTCCCGTCGTTTCACTTGCTACCCCCACTGGAAGAACCAACGGTTCTTCACCTTTGTGATCGCGGTCTGGATTACCACCCTCGGAGAGCATAACTTGGCTACTTGGGGACTTACTTTCTCCCCTCCAGAAACATCGTCGTCTCTCTGCCCCTTTAGTTATTTTTTCTTCTGGTCGTTAGCCTCTGTCATAGGAAGACTAATAGGCTCGCCCGATCTCAACTCCGCGTCTGTCTTATTTATCGCCAACGGGGCCGCAACATTTTCTCCACACTTCTGCAAGCGGGTTTCAACTGTATGACTTTGCTCAGATCTCTTTTGTAGATACGGCATCAGTAATGCATGTTCGGCCTCCCCTCCGAGTCGTCGATTTATCGGTTCTACAAACACCATTTTCCCCAACCTCGGACAATTTGGCCTCAAATGGTCGCTCGCGTTGCACTCAAAACACCGCGGCATAAGTCTCCGGTCAGAAGTGTCAAATTTCCCTCCCGGGGAACTAGGCGGGAAAAAATCGTTCCGCTCTCGAGTGGGGAACGGTGGGTAATTCTCCTCCCTTTCCTCCGCTGGGAAAAATGTTCTTCCCTGGGCTTTTGGTCGGGATGCCTCAATCCGTAGTTTTTCAAGCTCAAAGTTATACCGTCTTTCTCGTTCCTTATACCTTCTCTCGTGTTCCTTTTACCTTCTCTCTTGTTCCCTATCCGCTATAACCCTTTCTCTATCCTTTCTTTCTTGTTTTCTTGTATAACCCTTTCTAATGCCACTTTTGCGTATTCCTCATCGTAGGAATCGTGCGAGAGGATTAAATCCTTAATTTAGGGTGCAAATAATCCAGGAGTAACCGTTACTCCCAAAAATTCCGCTACTTCCTCTAGATCTTGTTTCCTACCTTTGCCCAAGTACGCCATTTCGATAATTCAAAATTACTTTTCTTGCACAACACCCAATTCAATAATGTTTACGACATACAGTATACAACATACCATACCACATACAATAATTTAGCAATTCTAAGATACAAAATACAGATTCAAGATACTTAAGCTAAATCAATTTCCTTTAGAGTGACCACACTAATTGATATTAACAAAATTTTAGCTATTACACAATTCTTGAAACTTAGTCACAGTGACAAAATAGGGAAATGGCACTAACCTGTATCTGCTGACTTGGATCACTTGGCACCACTGTCCACAGGCTGGACCACGGGTGGAAACACTGCACTGCACTATCTTCGGCTAAAAAGCCCACAAACACACTCTTCGGTTGAAAGCCCACGGGTGTAGGTCGTCTCGACCTCTTCCACAACGCGCACAAATAGCACTGCGCCACTGACGAAAAACGGTTCGCGATGAACCTATATTAAACGGTCAAGATGACCTCTGGACTATTCCCCTGATGAACAGGACTTGTCGAACTTTCCGTCGATTCCGCTCGCGCTCCGTTGAAAAGGACCGGCAACTCGAAACCAAAACCAGAACCTCTTGCGACGAGTTTCCGTTTCGGTGATGGATGGGGTCGGTGACTCCGGTACCTCCTTCTCGCTTTCTCTAAGACAAGGGAAACGGTCTCCATCGAAAATCCGAACTTCTGGTTTCGAAGTTCTATGGTTTCAGCGAAAGTGACAATCCGAACTTCTGGTTACGAAGTTCTATCGGCCTTCTCTTTCAGGCAAAACGGCAGGTTCGATTTACTTGTCGAGGCTGTTTTAATCTATCAACCCCGCTGCCACCAAATTAATAAGCTGTACCGTCATGTAAGAATTTGACGTACAGCTGGTTTAAAATTAAACTATTTATTTACATAAATTAAATATTTACAAGATAATTATGGGCACAGCCATCGACAACCGAAACCTGCCTGAAGCCAAAGTAACAAAATTGGCAAAACAGAGACGTCTGTCTCTCGTCGAAGCTCGAGTCCGAATCCCCTCAAAATCCACGTTCGCTTCGCAGAACCGCCGCTGACAACGAGAGGGGGGTGAATTCCGAGCCCTCTAGAGATGTTTATGTCCTCTCCCGAACAGAAACACCCCCACACAGATGCGAAAACCGTCTGTCATGCCGACTTGAGTCCCCCACCGCAAAAACTTGATCCCAGACCCGAGATTGGGGAACCGACGGAAACTCCAGCTGTGAATGGATCAAATGGGCCGTCGAGGAGCCGCACGTGCAAAGACTAAAGTTGTTTTCGCATTCTGAAACATTCCAGCGTCCACGTGTTAGGGAAAAGGGTCGGCTAGTACCATATGGTACAGAACATACACACATCCATTTTTATACGTATAGAAAATATGCTCAGTGCTATTTATAAAAAGATGCAAAGAAATGCATGCTTCAAGCATTTTTTAACTTTTTCAGATAGTTATAATAATTTATTCAATTCAATTCTAGGAAATTGTGGAAGTAGTACTGTTGAAGTGCAAGTTGGTCGATCTTCATTTAAGAATCCCACAAATTATATATCCCTTCTGCCTGCTGTGACTCTGTTGTCTTTGGCTGATATTAAAGAAGGAGTGGACCATAGTGCAGTATATATGTTCAACAAAAGTAAGAAGTCACATAACATTATTTGTTTCTCATGTTTAAAAAATATATTTTTAGACTAATTATATCTCAATTTGGATTTTTTTTTTATTGCGTACTGCTTTAGCAATCATATAGGAACCTATATATTTGACCTTTACACTAAATACACGTAAACAGTGGACTTCCCTAAAAAAGTGACTTGAAAATGCTTATCAATAGTTTCATTTGGTATAGGATAAAAGAAGTTGATTAATATTCCTTGTATTGTACTATTATCACTTTTATGTTATTTTTCCAAAGTTCTTGTCTTTGAATATCGGGACTTCGTTTTTAAAAAACTTCTATATCAATCTAGAACTTTTCTCATTTGTATGCAATTTTTGTCTCGCGTCTTTTTCTCAATTTTTATTGCATTCTGCTACTTTTTTTGATTTAATCAATTTTACTTTCAACAAAAGTTTGTTACTGTTAGTTGCTGCATGTTGAATATAAAGATGGTGGTGTTGCAATGTACTGTCGCAGAAAAAATCCCCCCTCTTCATTCGAACAATTTAAACAGAGCTAGTTCAAATATAGCATTTGACAGAAGCTAATGTCTTTCATGAATTCAAGTGCATAAAATTTGCATAAGGTACCATCTTCTTATTAAATTGAGTATCAACTTCGTAATTTCCAATGGAAATCCCTTATTTTGACACAATTTCGAATCTATATCATAATTTAACTTCAGATAACAAATTTCATAGCTTTAAGTCTTGCCATTCCAAAGAAACAGACCATTGAGTACAGAAATATTGGAGCTCCTAATGTTAAATCAGTTTCTTGACGTTTATGGATATCTTCCTAAATAATATTTCGATAGTGTTTATATTTTGTACCATGTTACTGTTAAGGAACCCGAACAAAATCCGCCTAATATTTTGTTTTAAAAATTAGTTTTTAGTATGCAATAATAATTATTAAATTGTTTGAAAATTTTAAGTTGAAACCTTATTAAATTTTTATGGGAATCATATCAACCTATGCAAAAGGACTTCTAATAAGACCATGTAAGATTTCAGCTCATTCCAGTGGTTAGTTTTTATGCTACATTAAATTTTCCTCATTATGGCGATTTTAGGGGGCAACCAAAAGTTTAAAAATTGTCTGACAAACCTGGGGAATGTTTACATTTGTAAAAAATAGTTTATGTGTTGTATAGCTGGCAGCAGTTATGTGTTGTATAGCTGAACTCATCTAAACAAAGATCAATTGAATAAGTCACTATTCATTTTTTGGATGGTTGGAATATGTGTTCGATTGTCTCTACTATTATAAAAGTTAATGTTTGTGTATATCTCTGTATGTATGTCTACAGTGTCTTGAATATGTGGCACTTACAATAATGAAATTTTGCACACAGGTAGTCCTAATTTTATGCAAATTTTATGTCCAGCCCTAATTTAAAATTTAATCTAGAACACTTAAATTAATTTATTAGTTTTTTCCCCTGTGTTCATTCTTTGGCGTAGTCGACGTCACAGCTCCTCAGTTGAAGAAATTACGGATTCCACATTTTTCATCCTAATGCATTTAGAACCATGCTAAGTTATGCCATCACGTTTTGAGAGAGAAAAACATATTTTGTTTTTTTCTTAATGGATTTCTGATTCTAGTTTAAAATAATTGTATGTAGGCTTTTCGATTGCATAGATTTTGTATTTGCAAACGATTACGCCATTAATGAACACTTCTTTTAAGGTTCTTTTTAGACTTTCAGTCAAGCATCAAATGAACAGTGCTTGAATAACCACAGTTAATACCAATATACAAATAATAGCGATTTTAAATGTGGAGATGATCAATGAAATGGACTACAACTTTTAACTTTAAATATATTGGTATATTAAGATAGTAAAGTTGAGATATCACATATTTTGACTAATTTAACAATGCAGAATATGATTAAGGCATCCACACATGGTGTTTCTATTGGAAATTTTGTTTCTGTAAAATTTGATATGAAGATGAAGATTTGGTTTGAAGATATATTTGATATGTATTTCAATTTATAGAAGACATTATTTGCTATTGAATAAGATCTTAAATTTGCTATACTGTGAATAGTGCTTGAAATAAATAGGGTGGTTCAATGAGTTTTTCTGCATCTACCCTTTCTTGCATTAGTTTTTGTGTGACTGTTTTTATAGAAACTGAATTTGAGTTTTAAAATATTTTTAATGGATTTTTAATTTCTTGTGTCAATTTTCATTGGTCTCTTGAAAATATGATCACTGTTAACAAATTTAAATCCTTGAAAATTATTTGGAAATTCTTTAATTTTCTCAAAAAGGTACTTGAATTTTTATGTTTAAGAATTGGAACCCTGTTTCTGAATTGGACTTCAAGCACAATGATAAAGAAATTTGAACTTGTGCTAATTCAAAAACCTGTACAATTTTCTTTAAATAATTTAGGAAATGACTGGGATCTGAGAAATATATATTGCTAACAATATTTTGATTATTTCAGTGAAAATAATTTTAAATTAAAAGGGTTTTCGTAGATTTTTTAGTACATATAAAGGCGTGTTTTTTAAATAAGTACTTTTTTGATATTGAAGAAAACAAGGACAGTTTTATTTTTACATGAAAGCCTGGACCTTTATCTACTTTTCAACATTATTTCCACCAATATTAAGGCACTTATCATATCGACGACAAGTTTCTGAATTCCATCCCCACATGCTCTACTAACCACTGCAGCACAGCTGATTTGACTGCCAAGGTGCTTCTGTAATTGAAGAACATTTGCTCAGCCATATGACGTGATGAGATCTTGTGGTTTGATGAGCCACATGTAGATGAGCATGGTCGTGAAGCAAAACAATCCCTCTACTGAGCATGCCACGCCTTTTGTTTTGGATTGCACAACATATTTTATTTAAAAACTCGCAATATCTCAGCATTTACTGCGTCACCCCGAGGCAAAAAATTCAAAAGCCTATCCCAAAACACTGTACACATGATTTTTCGGGCTGAAATTGTTTGCTTGAACTTTACGTGCTTGGGTGATGTCGAATGCCTCTATTCCATGGACTGTTGTTTTGATTCCAGTGTAATGTGAGCTGCCCATGTTTTGTCACCAGTGACAATTTGGCTTAAAAACTAATCCCCTTTGATATTACCTCTGGTGGAAAATCAAAGTACTGTTAAACGATTGGTTTTGTGCAACTCAATCAACATTTTTGGAAACAAGCGGGAGCACAACTTCCGATAAAATAAATGTTCTGTCACAATTTTATAGAGAACATTTCTTGAAACTCATTAGATAACGATGAAATCGTATATAGGTAGCGTCTGTTTTCTCAAACTTTTTCATCGACTTTCTGCACCAGGCCATCAATGAGGACGGACGGTCACCCAGTTTGTCCCTCATCTTGTACATTTGTACAGCCATTTTTAAATTCTCTAATCCATTTTTTTACCATTCCAGCGTTTATAGTGTTTTTTTCTCCATACACTTCACTAATCTGCTGATGAATTTAACGATGAGATAACGATGAAATCGTATATAGGTAGCGTCTGTTTTCTCAAACTTTTTCATCAACTTTCTGCACCAGGCCATCAATGAGGATGGACGGTCGCCCAGTTTGTCCCTCATCTTGTACGTTTGTACAGCCATTTTTAAATTCTCTAATCCATTTTTTTTACAATTCCAGCGTTTATAGTGTTTTTTTCTCCATACACTTCACTAATCTGCTGATGAATTTTCAGCCGTGTTCACATCTTTTGCTTTCAATAAATGAATGACAACACATATTTCACAATCAGCAGGATCAGTCGGAGGCATTTTAAAGATGTATAAACAAACGTAAATTCGAACAAATGTTTCCATAATGGCATCTGGTTAGTCAATAGATAAAGGTACTTAGCATGCATGTGCAGAACCGCAGCACTGTAGCTGCTATATTTCAAAATGGTACTTAGTTTTAAAAAAACATGCCTCGTAAAATTGCAAAGTATAGAAATTTTCTCGTATTTCATTTATTTTTGCTTATTAAAATAGTTTTCAAAAAGTTCATTGCAAACTAGAACAAATGAAATAATGTTTTTTTTTAAACATAATATTAAAAGTTTGTGAAACAAATTTTTTGACTGTGTTTGTTAATTTGGCTTTTATACATATTTTAGGTAACATGATTAAGAGTGTTGCAGAAGAAAAGTGGGATAGAATCAAAGTAATATGTTGTCAACCCTATAAAAGACGTCATCAATTTGGTCTGTCATTTTTGTCATTACGTACCAAAGAATCGCATTCTCAGCTGAACATACGTGATCAACCCTTATTTACACACAAAAATGAAAGGTAAACAAAACTTGAAAGAAATTTACTTGCATAATTAAATTTAGTTTCTTGTCTTTTCAGGGTGTCAAGATTTAAATCAACGATTAAAATCATGATTTTAATCAAATGATTTTTTTTTAAATCACTGTTTTAAATCACAACTAATCTTACATTTTTATTACTTAGTAAATACACCATAGAAAAATGACAGAAGTGGTCAAATACTTTAATTTTTCTGCACTCATGGGGATTTCAGCACTAATGGTTACATCCAGCTTAGAGGGAACTGGGTCAATTACTGCATATGATAAAAGATTGCAACAGCCAGTTGTAACTTATTAGAATATACTATATACTGGAAACAGTAATGTAAACACACATGACATATCTAAATGCCAGGAAGAGTAATGTATAAACATTTCTGATTAACAGCACTCATAATATAAACACTTAAAGGAAGTATACAACAGTTTGATTCAAAATTATAAACGAAAGAGGTGACTGATTTTATTAGCTAAAAAAACACAAGTGGGAAGTAAAGTTTTTGAGGCATTTGTTAGTTAGCTCCCAAAGTGTGTGCCGCGTAAAGAGATGAGAGGTGCTGTGAAGCGCCCGTAACCTCCAATCTAAGCTATTTCTAAGCAACAGAAAAAAGGGTTAAGGTCACTTATTAAAAATCGGTTCACTCCCCAACCAAGAGCATGATGAAGGTAATTTTATTTGTTTTATTTATATTTTCACCAACCTATGTTTTCTTATTAAGTAAAATTAAAGTGTTTGTGTGTGAATTTGAAATACTAATTGTATTAATTATGTTTATGTTCTTAATTCTCTAATTTCTTTTTCAAAGTGCTACAAATATGAAATGTGTATATATATGTAATAATATACCACAGATAAATATTACATGATGACGAGGGTGAGAAAATTATAATTCTCTTAAGGGTGCCACCACTTGGATAAGTTTGGGAACCTCTGTGTTTACTTATTCTTGTAGTTAGCAATAGAGATTAAAAGAGTAGAAATATACATTTTCACACACAGCCATTAAAATGTCAGCAGGAAAGAAGAAAGATCCAATATGAATTAAAACTAAGTTAAAATCCAATTATTATTGCTGCTCGACAGTTTTTTTTTTTAATCAGAATTTACTATAGTCTGATTATTTCTGAGTTCTATTCTACTTCTCAGACTATAGTTTAGGTCTGTCACTTACACTTGCTGATAAATTTGTTAACATGATGATGTAATTTTCTCAAGAAAAACTATGTAGGATGTCAACTTGTGTTTTAAAGTTAAATAAATGTTAAGTAAATATTGATTTACCATGTCACAAATTCTGATTGTTTACTTAAAATAAATATTGGTTTACATGTCATGTCACAAACTCAATTTTTTATTTAACAAATTTATATATATTTATTATATAAACAGTGTTTAGGGCCTGCAGAAATTTAAATAGAAAAATCCGATTTAAATCAAATAAATCCGATTAATTGATTTTTTAAAAAATCGTGATTTTTTTACACCTTGTGTCTTTTTAAACCTCTTTTCAATTGTATAACCCTGACATCCTTTATGTTTTAATTCTTTCACTATGGTGTTTTGTGCTCATAACAAATTTTTGCATGTACAATCGATATTGTTTTATATGCTACAGTTTTATGAATCCACATTGTTACAAATTTTTACAAAATAACAATCAAATATCCAAA
The DNA here is from genome assembly GCA_947359465.1 of Metellina segmentata. Classification (NCBI taxonomy): domain Eukaryota; kingdom Metazoa; phylum Arthropoda; class Arachnida; order Araneae; family Tetragnathidae; genus Metellina; species Metellina segmentata. The sequence goes on from OX375884.1 coordinate 31,602,226, forward strand.
CAAATTTTAACTATTTTTATTAATTTTGCTTTCGGTCCTGCGGGGTTCATTAAAAGAATCATTGCTGCACAGAGATTTATTTGAATGAAGGGGCCACCAAATAAATACAAATATTGTGAATCTTAATATATTTTTGTCTGCATAATTGATTGTTTCCAATTTTTCAGGATGAACGTGAATGTAAAATTGCACAACTCTTAATTAATTCTATTTTTATTCCTCAGAAATTTTATAAAATTTATAAATATACGTAATTAAAAAAAATTCTGATTAATATTTGTATTCTGCGTTGTAAATATGACTTACATAAATTTATTTATTTCAGACCTTTTTCAAAATATTTAGCTGAAAGAAGTGAGGGAACTGTGAAATCACCTCCATTTCTTGCAGACTTCCTTTTGTCAAGAGGGAAGCAACTTTTAAATGCATCGAAAGCAAGAAGTTCGACTGCAACTCGAAAGAAAAATGAATCGACAACTTTCGTAAATATAATTTGCATTATTTCTGAAAGGTTCCAGCCATTTTGAATTTTTCAGAATAATTGTGGTATCCTCTCCTGACATTGAAATCGCTAGATAGATTTGTAATAGTTTTGCGTCCCTTATGCAAGTGTATATTTATCCAATACAATATTTCAATCCAGTTGCCGAAAGTTTCCCTATATTTACGTAACCTCTGAATAATAAATACAGTACTGAAAAGATGAAACTGCTTGAAAACATCGCTAAATTATCACTTAAGCGACCAAAAAATTTTGACCTCTGAAGTGGAGTAATTGCAGAATCTACTCAATGTGCATTACCATTATTTAAATTATTAATTTATTACGGTATTCATAACAATATAAAATAATGGATGTTCAAATAATTACAGATTACTGAAATGTTGAAAAGGTGAAATCTTATGGTTGATTGAGAACATGCTGGCAACTTATTTATATCACGAATGGTACATTCGCTTTCATTTACAATTTCAAATTAATTCTATGCGAATTAGAGTCAGAGTCCTCATTTTTTTCAAGAGCTTTCATCAAATCTTTGTTTAGGAATGTTTTATATTCTTGTTTGAACTCACAAATAACTCCTTGGTCAGGGGGTTGAAGAAGTACAATAACATGTGGCAGAAATATCATTTTGGTAGCTTTTAAGTGTTCTGGATGAGTGTAGGCAGGTATCTGCACCTCTAGTCCCATTCAATAGCTTCACGTGTTAGTGTGACTCATCAGAATTCTTACTCATATATCATATTATTGTCTTGTGCCTTTTCCACACTGACAAGCTATCTAGGACATAATTTTAATTTTCGATAAGGAAACTAGAATTATTAGCATTGCAGTTTATGAGAGCTAGACAGGAGAGAAGAAAATTGACAGCATATCAAGGTTTTACTGTATTTTAATTAGTTTCAGAAATAAACGTAACCACAGAATGAAATTAAAGTCATGTCTAGTCAGTCAATTTTTATCATTAACATTGTAAGCTATGATCATTTTCAGATTCATTATTTAAACCAATTCTTTAAAATCTGCATGAAAATTACTTAAAATTATTCCTAAATGGATTGAAAAGTTAGAAAATTGTCGCACCTGTTATGAATAAATGATGGGACACTTGTCCTGTCACATCTAACGATATCAATGACAAAATATTTTACATAGTTCCTATTTTTAAGACGAACCAGTGACTATTTAAGTGGTAAATCATCTGAAAATAAGTCACCTAAGACTCAAATCTTAAGGAAGCAGGGCTTATACAGAATTGTCAAGTGCTCCGGAACTTCCGGAGTTTCTCCGCTAAAGCATCGAAAATCCGCAGATGGCGTACTGTATGGTTCACTCCGAAACGTGCGTTGATGCAGGGAAATGGGAAATTTCAATTATAAAAAGGGGAAAATTTCCACTTATGGAGAAATTTTCGCCAGATTCTTCAATCGGATTGCGATATTTTTCTTATGGAAAAGGAAGAATTTTCACTTGTGGGGAAATTGTGTTTCAGATTTTTGATTCTATAATTTAAAGATGAAACCTTTTATGTATACATGTAATTTTTATCCTTTATATTTATGTGCTAAAAGAAATTATTTATAATAGGGAATTTTATGACTGTTTTTAAAGAAAAATATACTGGTATTTCCTTTTTGTCCTTATTTTTGCATTGCTCCTGAAGCACCCTCGAAACTCCTGAAGCTTCTCAGTAAAGGTTGGCAACCCTGCTTGCATAGCTAAATGATTTTTCTGTTTTCATAACGAAGGTTATTCATCAAAGGAATAAGCTGAAACACAAAAAAAATATGTTGAAAAATAATGTTTCATGTGATATAAGTTTCACTGTAAAAAAAGACAGTTATATCTTTTCTTGAAAATATCAAATATACTTGCTTTTACAATGCTACACAGATAATTTTGTTCGATTGAGTATACAATACTATATCGAACAGTAATATTCTTATAAACTTAGACGTTTCCATTTTATTTTTCAGTTTGAAGAAGACGTACAAATATTTTTAATTGCTTGTAATGGTGAAGATATGGAAAATAAATCCTACGAAGGTGAGCTTAACATAAATATAATACAATCCAAACATTAATTGCATAAAAATATTTGTTTTCTTGTTATATATACTATTGAAATCTAATTTCAGATTACATGAATGAGTTTGAAGAACAGAGGCAGCAGAAACTTACTTCTTCTGAAAAGCTTGTGTTTAGCAACATGTATTTAGAAATATTCCATAAAAATACCCTTATTCCAGAATGTGAACAAAATGAATCTTCTATCAGCCAATCTGAAATCAGTTTTAGTGACTGTGCTGTTTCATTGCCTTCTGTCACTGATTCTGTTGACTTCACTTTTGAATCAAATTCTACAAGTCTTCCGAAGCATTTGCATGCTTCTAGAGATGAAAATAACGAAAAACCTTCCACGAATTCGTCTACTGGCGAGTTGCCAAATTTTGACATAGCAATAGAAAGTCATTCCAAGCGCAAGTCTGATTCCATAACAGTTGTGGGTGAGAGGAGTGAAAAACGTTTTAAATTTTCAGATGAGCATCCAACTCTATCTAAAGTGGGCTTCAACAGGTAATATTTTCTTTTGGTAAATTAATTGTTTTCATAGAATAAATATACATCATTTTCATATCAACAAATTAAAGAATGTTTGAACATTAGAACCTCGTAATGTGATGTTAGTGGGTATATTCATATCTTAACTCGTCACATTGTACAATACAATGCATGTTCAGCTATTAAGAAGGTGTAGAATTGCTTGCATTATTTATCTGGCTAATATTTCCCATAGAACTTACTATATTTTCCCAATCACTTAACACAAGAATAAAACCCAAAATATAGTTAAGTTAGAAAGCATTACTCAGATTCTGCAAAATTTCATTCATTAAAAGTTGTCCTTTTACTTTACACAAATAAAATTAGCTGAATAGAGGATTTTATTTATGTTAAAAATTTTATATATTTTTTGTTTACTACCAAACTGAAATCTTAAAAGTGTTTTGGTTCATAGCGTGATGCTGCATATGATTTTGTTTTGCACACTGGGCAATGAATAATAATCCTGGGATCAATACTTTATTTAATATTATGTATGGTAGCATGTATGCGTTTAGGAATAGCTTCTACACTGTTCTAAAGCGCATTTAAGTCCAGAGAATATTATGCATTGGATACACAGACCTTAAGATCCTGTAAAGTGGATGGCAGAGAAAAATTGTCTACGTTTGCGGCTTTCCAATATGTTCTACACATTCTCTATAGGGTTATGATCTGGGCATTTTGGTGGCCAGGGAAGATGTTGGAAGTCAGGTTTATGATCCATGAACCCCTCTCAAATGTTGCACATGCGATAAATGGTTGCATTATTGTCCCTGAAAGATCTATCATCTTCAGAGTAAAACTAACATTGCAGGATGCGCTTGATCTGCCAGAATGTTTAAAGCCTGTTTGGTTGACTGCCTATCTTTCAGAAACACCACCAGGGGATCAGATCCAAACCAGCAAAACATACAATGTGCTATGATATTCCCTCCAAACCCTTGAACTGTGCAAACTAGGCAAGATGGGTTCATGGGGTTCTCGTCATACTCTACGCCTTCAGTCGATACAAAACAAGGTGTATTGTGATTTATCTGACCACGTCACCTTTTTCCAATTCTCAAGATGTCTAGTTAGATCTTTCTCGACACCACTGTAAGCGAACTCTGACTTTCCTCGTCGAAACTAGAGGTTTCCTCACTGTCACATGACTGCTTATACCAATCCTCTGGCATTATCTGCACATTGTTTGTGCTGAGTTCAGTTAGAATGAGCCTTCATTAAAGATTTCTGTCTGTTGCGACACAGTGGAGTCTCTTCTGTACAATTCATCTGAGACACTTCCAATCAGTCTTTTATTAATTTCTTTAGACCCATGGTTACTTCTTTTAGACAAGGTATGGGTTCTGTTTCCTACTTTTAAACAACTTTGAAATCTCAGATTTCAGGAACCTAGTGAATTCTGTCTTGGCAATTGTGGCTCCTGCTACAAAGGCTCTTGTTGCAAAGCCCTAACAATAGGCTCTTTTTCAAATGGTGAAAGGTCTCGTTTTCCCCATTCTGCTTTGTTTTTTTTGTGAAATGAACATGCATGGCACACTTGGACCACCAATTTTATTTAAGTGTTACCTACGTCAGATATAGTTTGCATAACCACGCCAGTAACCAACATATGCATAAATATTTATGGGTTTCTAATTCCTTGGCCAATGGCAATGTTTCTTGCCCATATGCAGCATGACATGTTCAAATGTAATCCTGTAACAAATTATTAGATAGATTATATGAAAATTTTTTATCTTTTAATTTTCATATATGATAAATTTCATTCCAATCAAACACTGACTTTGGGGTGTTTTGTTTTTGTGGCGCAATATATTAACACTAATGTTCAATGCTATATGAAGGTACAGGAAGAGGAAATAAATTAGAAAAGTAAGCTACCAATCCAGATAATTTGATCTTTATATGTAGTTTCACTGTGTTTGAAGCTTACTTTCTAATCTAACAACAGTGATTTTTCAACCCGGGTGCTATGGCATTCTATGCCTCTGCTATGACACTTGAGCAAAACAGTGAAATTTGGGGCTAAGCTACACTATTGTGCTTATTACATGTTTTTAAAAGTAAAAGCCTGTCTAAATTTCAGGGCTCCTAACACGTCACTTTTTGTCACCATTTTATTTTTTGTCACCTTTTCAGGGGTTTTAAGTTCTTAAATTATATTAGAAGAAAAAGTTTTGGTGCGCAGTTAAAAAAATAAACAGGATTTGCACAAATTCAATTTCGAAATATGCACTACGCTCCACCGCAAGAATGGATTCAAAAACGTACCGTTTCAACTGTAAAAGGATACTTCACGTTGCCCGCAGTGAGTTCTCTAAATTTTCCCACAGGAAAAGGCTATCAGTAAAACGAAGCGTCAAAGTTTAAGGGAAGCAGGGCCATCTGCGTGTTCGACCCCCTCTACAGGGTCGAACAAAAGGAGGAACCCTCTAGAATGTCAGACGCTAACAGCTCGTAAATGGTGATTGATGCCAGTGGTCAATTAAAAGGGGGGATAACATTCTCCATACACAGATCTGAGGGCGGTCTCAACAGACCCATTTTATTTTCGGATTCTGGAATAAGACGAGAATGGAGAGGTCAAGAGACCGGATGGATCAAAGTGATATTAACTCAACGTTAACCCAGGAGGAGAGGTAATGTGTTTAGTATCTCTGTCATCACATGTCGCAGTTTCTATTGTGGGTCTGATTATGTCTAGAAGGTATAGATACGTCAAGGTGGAATCTTCAATATGTAGGATAATTTACACTTGAAGGTGTCTTCGGCAAAGTTTTTAAGGTGATGATTTTTTGAGCAGATGTGCGAAAGCTCGCATTATCGTGGTGAAGAATGATTCGCCTCTTCTTCTGCTTTTTTCGAAATTCTCTGATGACTTCTGGCAAACAAATGATTGTGTACCATTCAGAATTGACCGTTCTGCGTTGCTCTAACGCCACGTGACCGGTGCCAGAAAAACAGGCAACCATTTGCTTCGATGTGCTTCTTCCGCGAACAACTTTTCTTGAATTTGGCTAGTCTTGGAAGACCCATACAGTCGATTTCTGTTTTGTATCGGGCTCATACGCAAAGATCTATGATTCGTCACCTGTGTAGATGTTATACACAGCCTTTGATGTACCTTAAACGTATTTTTTCAACACTAGGGGGCTCCACCCCTGCTGCTTACGCTCTCCAACCCCCGGGGATTGCTACAACATTCCTTTTGCAGAGTGAATCTCCTGAACAGCGAAACTATCTTAATAATTCGTATAATAATGAGTTGACTTTCCAGTTCATGACGTCACAGCGAGGGCTTCACCCCCTGTTCGCTTACGCTCGACGACCCCCGGGGATTGCTTCGTAGTCCCGTTTGGTTTGCTTCGCAAACCAATACTCCTTTTGCAAGTGATTTCACTTTTTTTTTACTTTAACACTTAATGCACCCTAAACTAATAGCCGCATTAGTAAAAAACCTACGCACCTAACACACTCCTTTTGCACTCCCTAAAAACCTAACACATTCCTTTTGCAGAGTGAAACCTACGCACCTAACACACTCCTTTTGCACTCCCTAAAAACCTAACACATTCCTTTTGCAGAGTGAATCTCCTGAACAGCGAAACTATCTTAATAATTCGTATAATAATGAGTTGACTTTCCAGTTCATGACGTCACAGCGAGGGCTTCACCCCCTGTTCGCTTACGCTCGACGACCCCCGGGGATTGCTTCGTAGTCCCGTTTGGTTTGCTTCGCAAACCAATACTCCTTTTGCAAGTGATTTCACTTTTTTTTTACTTTAACACTTAATGCACCCTAAACTAATAGCCGCATTAGTAAAAAACCTACGCACCTAACACACTCCTTTTGCACTCCCTAAAAACCTAACACATTCCTTTTGCAGAGTGAAACCTACGCACCTAACACACTCCTTTTGCACTCCCTAAAAACCTAACACATTCCTTTTGCAGAGTGAATCTCCTGAACAGCGAAACTATCTTAATAATTCGTATAATAATGAGTTGACTTTCCAGTTCATGACGTCACAGCGAGGGCTTCACCCCCTGTTCGCTTACGCTCGACGAGCCCCGGGGATTGCTTCGTAGTCCCGTTTGGTTTGCTTCGCAAACCAATACTCCTTTTGCAAGTGATTTCACTTTTTTTTTACTTTAACACTTAATGCACCCTAAACTAATAGCCACATTAGTAAAAAACCTACTGCATCTTGTTCCCTGTACAATTTTAAGTAAACCGTGTTAATCTCCAAACTTTACGATCTGTACTTCGTACTTTCTTCATAAACCGTCTGAGAACAGAGTCAAAAAAGCGAGCCATTTTCCTCGCCAAATAAAAAAAAATGGTTTTTATGGCAATTGTTGGTACGATAAATTTGATATCTGGCAAACCCGATAGTCAAAAATACAACCCACTCCTGGGTGCGGAACCTTCTCCGCGAACTAAGAAATATGAAATTTGTGTGACCAACTTTTGATGGCATCGAATTTATTTATGAACCAATTTTTAAAATAATTGTACTGTAAGAAAGAGTACATTCTGAGGTATACTGCGATATTTTCAAAATTAAAAACTAATAGTATTAATATATATATATTTATATTATATATATATATGACAATTTTAGTTTTGTATCGGAAATTACGATCTGAAAGTTCCGAAAATTGTATGACCAACTTTTAATTGCATCGACTTTATTTATTAACCAATGTAAAAAATAATTATACCATAAGAAAGAGTACAATGAAAAGTATTCAGTGATGTTCTCAAATTTAAAAAATAATGGTATTTGCTGTAGATATATCAGGGTTCGCACGCTCCTTAAAATGGATTTTCGTTTTTAAGCACTCTTAAAACTCCTTATTTTTATGTGCTACTCCTTAAAAACTCCTTAAATTTTTCCCCGCCATTTCAATTTCGAAATAAGCTACGTTCCACCGAAATAATGAATTCCAAAACGTATCTTAATTGGAAAAGGATACTTCACGTTGCTCGCTGTGTATTGGCAGCAAGTCTGAAATTTTCCCACGAGAAAAGGCTATCATCAGTAAGGCATCATGTAGCGAAGCACGGCCACCTGCATTTCCGACCCCTCTTGCCTAATTACCTAACTTCTGTGATAGAGCCTTGAGTGGCATTTACGGTCGAACAAAAGGAAGACCCCTTCTAGAATGTCAGTCGCTGATAGATCGTAAATAGTGATCGTTAAATATTGAAGGAGCGTTGCGAACGTATAGAAAATCGCCATCTGTTATCATCAAAGTTAATTATTACAAATTCTTGAATTTTTTTTAAAAAAAGCGATATTTTACTTATTAAGTAGACAAAATATTATCGCATTTAATTTATTTTGAATTTGATTCAACATTGTCTCGATATAAGAGTAGCATTGAGAATGTATTGAAAATTGCAATCTGTTACAATTGAAGTGGATTATTTCATACTTGAATATTTGAAGAAAAATATAATTTACCTAATACAAATATTGACGACCAGCTACAGGCTCAAGCCCAACAAGGCTGGTCCTTTGTTTATGAATTCTCCAATTCCCACTGACTATCCAATTGTGTCTTAAATTCGTACACTCCCTTTGAATTAACTATATTTTCTGGCAACGCGTTCCAACTGTCTATTACCCTATTAAAGTAGTAGTTTTTCCTTAAATCCCGATTAAAATGTGTCTTATTCAATTTATACCCATGGCCCCTTGTTCTGTTATCCCTATTGAAATTTAAGCCCTCTGTGTCCCCTTGTTTTACAAACTTGAAAAGCTGAATCAAATCCCCCCTCCTTCTTCTTCTTTCCAGTGTATACATGTTTAGCTTACTTAAACGTTCATTATAGTCGAAATTTGCTAGCCCCTTTATTATTTTTGTAGCTCTGTGCTGAACCCTTTCAATTGATTCTATGTCCTTTCTCATATATGGAGCCCAGAATTGTACAGCATATTCTAGATGTGGTCTTACTAAACCCTTATATAATGGCAAGATTATATTCTTATCCCTTGAAGTTACAGTCTTTTTAATATACCCCAATAACCTATTAGCCTTTTTACCCGCAGCTGAACATTGGTGACCCATTTTAAAATCCCTGTGAATTATCACCCCAAGATCCTTGACTGTTTCTCCCTCCTTTACCTTTAATCCCTGCAGACAGTACTCGGCTCCACTGTTCCTGTAACCCATATGCAGAACTTGACATTTCCCTACATTAAATGACATACCCCATTTTACAGCCCATTCGGATATCTTATCAAAATCTCCTTGTAAATTTCCTATCTGTAACTTGGTATCCACTGTCCCCCATATTTTTAAGTCATCTGCAAATATACTGATTCTATTCTTGATCCCCTGACATATATCATCTATGAAAATTATAAATAAAATTGGTCCCAAAACTGATCCCTGAGGCACCCCACTTATAACTTCTGTCCACTGTGAATAATTTCCTTATACCTGCACTCTCTGCTTTCTACCCAATAACCAATTCTTTATCCATATTAATGTTTTTCCCTGAATCCCCAGCCTTTCCAATTTAAACAGTAATGCCTCATGAGGTACTTTATCAAAAGCCTTTTGAAAATCTATGTACATGATATCCACACTGCTCTTATTATCCAGCTCCTCAGTAATTTTTTCGTAGAACTTCAAAAGGTTTGTAGAGCAGGATCTGCCCTTCCTAAACCCATACTGATTCTCTGATAACAGTCCCCCCTCCTCCAAGTATAACATTATATGCTTTTTTAACAGAGATTCAAATATTTTGCAAATTACTGATGTTAGACTTACTGGTCTATAGTTGCCCGGATCACTTTGTATTCCTTTTTGAAAATTGGAGTTATGTTGGCCAACTTTCAATCCATTGGTACCCAACCTGTGTTATATGTTGAATTAAATATCGTGTGAATTACTTCCCCCAGTTCTTCCGCGCATTCCACTAGTACTCTCGGATAAATATCATCTGGCCCTGGTGCTTTAGATGGCTTAATTCTTTTCAACTGATGTACTATTTCTTCCCTGTTGAATTTGCATTCTTTAATTATACCCCCTGCAAAGGCTCCATCCTTGGGATCCTTTTTTAAACTATAGTTACCATTGAAAACCCCCAGAAAAAAGTCATTTAACACGTTTGCCATTCCCACCTCGTCTTGAATTAATTCACCTCCCTTCCCCTCTAACGGGCCCAGTGTAGTGCTAAATTTATTTTTACCACTTGCATATGCAAAAAATTCTTTTGGGTTTATATTTATTTCCCTTGCTAATTTTTCCTCCAAGGACACCTTTTGCTTCCGACTAATAGTTTTAAACTCCTTTCTGGCTTTCTGATATGTTATCATCATTTATAATTTAAAAAAATGCGGATTTCATTCATTTCTGTCTGAAATCTGTCGTTTGTATTTACTTGTAGAATACAATAAAAAAATCTCAACACAGTAAAAGTCCCGTATTTCAAACTTTTTCGAATTTTGAACTTTTTTGAATTTTAAACTTTTCCATATTTATTTCCGAATTTCAGACTTTTCAGGATTTTGGAATTTTTTTGCATTTTGGACTATTCCGCATTTTGGACTATTTCGCATTTTGGACTAATCCGCATTTTGGACTATTCCGGATTTTAGACTTTCTGGATTTTGGACTTTCTGGATTTTGGATTTTTCCGGATTTTGGATTTTTCCGGATTTTGGATTTTTTCGGATTTTGGATTTTTCCGGATTTTGGATTTTTCCGGATTTTGGATTTTTTCGCATTTTGGACTTTTATCGGATTTTTGGACTTTTTCGGATTTTGGACTTTTCTTAATTTCAGACTTTTTTAGATTTTGGACTGGATTTTTCTGACTATTTGCCTTTTTTGTGTGTCAAAAAAACCTTGAAGAAATCCACCCCCGCGAATTTTGGGTTTGCAATAGTAAAATAGCAAATATATAAATAGAAATAATTTTTAAAAAGAAAAAACCTTTTTGGGAAAAAATGCAACAAATTTTACTTGCAAATCTTCTGATTTTTGTGTGTGGTAGTTTCTTTGAACATGTCCGTTATTTTGCGTTATTTATCAATTAGGTCCAGGTTTAACTTCTTGTTCTTTACAAATTGTCAGAAAGAAGTGAAGTGTGAAAAACAAACAAACGCCACTTCGCAAAACGACCGGATTTCGGACTTTGTACTGTATAACTTCATCCTAAAAATATTTTATTGATATTTTATTTTGAAAAATACTATAAATTTAAAAGAAATATGCTTGGATTGCTATTATTGTAAGTTTTAGCTGGAATTTGAGAGAAATATATACTTTAAACTGAGAAACGTTATACTGAGATTTCACTGTATAAGAACTGTTTACAGCAGGATCCTAGACAAAACAGCTTCAGCAAGCAGGTGGAAAAGAAACTTATGTTGAGTTGAAATATCAAAGTATAATTTTATTGTTTTGAGTAATTAGTAATGTAGTATTAAGTGGAACTAAGTTCTTAAAAGTGTTGAAACATTTTTTTTTTCGCACTTGAAAATGTGTGTACAAACTTTCTAAGAGTCCTTAAAAATTTCAAAAAAACTCGTTAAATACTCCTTAATTTTTATATTCTATGACTCCTTAAAAATTTTGAGACAACTCCTTAGATACTCCTTAATTTTTTGTTTTCAAAATTCTGTATGAACCCTGTATAACGGTTTTAACAAAAAGTAGCGAAAATATACAGATTCCGAATTTTGTATGACCAACTTTTGATCGCATCAAACTTACTTATTAACCAATTTAAAAAATAACTATACCATAAGAAATAGTACATTCTGAGGTATACTGCAATATTTTTAAAATTAAAAACTAATAGTAAAAATATGTAGGTATGACAGTTTTAAAACAAAGTTACGAAAATGTCACGATTTCTTTCCGAATTTCAAAAAAATATTATCAAGAACCAAATTGAAATTTCTAAAAACCATCTAAGAATCGAGCTAAACAGCACAGTTTTCAATCCTGCGGTGGCGGTAACTTTTTTTTAATATAGAGAGATTTCCTTGCACCAATCGACACGAGCCATCTTTTTTAGCGTTTGTCAGATTATGCGGGATCCAACACGAACAAATCTTTTTTACTGCTAAATGTTCTTGTAATATCTTATTGACGCTTGTCATACTACTGCCCAAAGATGCCTCAATCTCACAGTATGTCACATGACGATCTTGCTTTATCAGTTCATGCACAGCATCGATATTTTCTGGCACAACAACCGATTTTGGATGACCTTCATGGAAATCGTCCCGGAGCGAACTGCAACCACGATTGAATTCTATACCAGTTTTTTACAGTGCTATAGGATAGTGCTTTATCGCTGTATAAATAATTAAGTTCATCAAAGCATAATTGTCTTGATAATCCATGTCGAAAGTTTGGGAAAATAATCGCACGAAAATGTTAACGAGTCAATTCCATTTTTTGCCCGAGATGAATTTTTCAATTGACTGTTAACAACACAAATCACTCTAAAATGACAAAAAGTTCTAAAGAAATTATGGTTAAAAATATTAAATTATCGTTTGCAAACGTCAGCATTTGCCTAGAAACACTTATTGTTGCCAAGGCCAGTAATATAAATAGCAACCCTCGTATAAAGCCTACAATGCCTATTTAGAAGATATAAAACGTAAGGCATAAGAAAAATTAAAGGACAGGAAAGAAAAGGATAGACTGGAAGCAGATAACAAAAATTTAAAGCAGCTGTCAAAGAAAAGAAAGATGATAGAAGAACGAAAACTTAAAATTATGCATAAGGAAGAGGATGAGGTGTTGGACAGTGCTTCAAAATTATTAAAGAAACCCAATAATAGGCTCAAGAAGGCAATAAAAATAAAGATTTTAAGGAAGCAGCACTTGCTTAGGCAATGATTGAAGGAGCGGCAAAAGTCCCAGATGATGCTGGTCAGCAAAGACAGACTTTAAAAATGCACATTCTTCTATTGAGAAGAAAAAGACAATTAATTTCAGACGTTTTTAACAAAAACAATTAAACATAATCTTTTTAAAGAAAAGGAAGAAATTCTTCTTCATGCTGTGTCAAAAATAAACAAATTAAAAAATCCTAATTGCGATTTTTTTTTTTTTTTTTTTTTTTTTAATTTTTGTTAATATTTTAAAATGATGTACTTTTTAAATGAAGAAAATAAAAATATCCTTCCAAAGAAAGAAAAAGAAAAGATAGGGGTGGCTGGGGAGGATCTTTTTATTTTCTATCTTTATACTCGAAAGCTCGATTTGTCACTTTTTTTCTGCTTGATTAGTCACTTTTTGTCACCTTTTTGGTTCAATTAGTCACGTTTTTAGACCTTGAAACCTGTTAGGAGCCCTGAAATTTAGATTATTATGCAACTGCACAATAATCATTGAATTATTTATGATGTGACGATATTAATTCATATATTACCACTTGGATGGTATAAATTGTTTATGTATAGAATTATGTAAAATGGAGAATTATACAGAACAAACCAGATAAAGTAGTTAGGTGCTGCCATTAGAAATATGGTTGGAAGCATTTTAATATACTTTTAAAAATGTATCAATTGGAAATCAAATTGCAAAAATTCTGAAATACATATAAAGGAAAACACCAGTTATTCTAACTTTCTATAACCTTAGTCTGAATTGAGTTGTTATCTGATTGGTTCAAAATTACAAATTGTTGTCCTTGAATCTTTCCCTTCTGGATTACTCTCGACCCGTCTCCAATACCTGCTGTGTTGCTCCAGTGCACGTAAGTTCAACTACCGAGTTACCTTTGGATTGAGGTGTTGCATGAATGGCTTTTAAGAGTTTTTCACTAAAATTTGCTTTATTAGTTTCATTCAAATCTTACATTCTAACGACTTTCAGAAATCTTTTGACTAAATTTTTATGAGAAATCGTTAAACGTGGAATTTCATGTTATCATCTGTTCACTTTAATTCTAATTATTCGAATTATTTGTGTAGAAGCTTAACTTTAAATTTTTATTTGTAATTATGAAATTGTAATTTTTTTTTGGCAGGCCTGAAGACTTTATTCAATTTGATGGAATTCAACCCTCAACATCTAGTGGTATTACTCTTGTAGATTGTCCTATTTGCGAAGGTAAAAAGTTTCTGATATGCAATTTATTTGTTCAAATTCAGTGTTGTGTAAAGTGAATGCTTCATTTTTTTTATCAGGGTGTCTACTGGTCCCAAATGTTTCCAAAGCCCCGAAAGTCACAAAAATGTCCCTAAATCATAAATTTTGTCCCAAAATTTTTTTAAGGCAAAAGCAAAAGGTGGCTGCAGCTGATCTTAAACAAATGTAAAAAATGAAATTGCATCTAATGCAAATTGCTAATAACGAAATTGAATTAAGACAAAGAAATTATGCAAACTGAAAAGAAAATGGAAGTGTAACTTCCCCAATTCAATCATATTTAGGGACAGTTGTAAATACACAAATTGATATATATATATTTTTACCAACTTTATTTCATGTATAAAACTTAATAAAAAAATTTACATGACGAAAAGTTTTTAAAGTAATTGTCGATTTCTTCAATTTTTTTATTAAAATTTCAAGTATTTAGGAAACAAAAATAATGAATATAATATAGGGTTTTGATTAATGTTCATCTACTTTGACATTATTTATGGCTTGTCTTTAGTTTAAAAATTTTATTTAGAAAACAGCTTATTATAAAGCTGAAATTTGATACTAGAGTCCTCTTTTCTCAAGATTAAATCCCATTATTGTAAGTGCCATAGATTCGTCAGGACACTCTGTACACATAAACATTTTAACAAACACTTCCTTTTATAATAGATATTTGATTTTGATGTATAGTAGGATAAAATACAAAATATTTGTGGAAAATTATTCTTTTACCCCAATTTGACCCTAAATATTTAAACATTTTGTCATGTGGATACTGTATGTTGATACTAATTAGGGATCACAACATTTTTTTTTAGAAATTGTATAATTGGGGAAATTTTTGTGACACTATCGGGGAAATCATGGAAATAGTGAGCTTTTTTTGAAGATTTTGTTGCCACCCTGAAATAGCAATAATGTTTGGGTTTAAAATAAAGCTGCTCTGTTTTCTAAATGTTTCTTTGCCATATTGCTAGTTATAAGTTAGTGAAGATGTTAAGCTTTTGATTTGTTGCCCAAGTTAATTACACTCAATTTTGTTTAATCAATTTTGAAATTCATTATAAAATTAAAGAATATACACTTTATTTTTATCTGAATTTAATATTTGTACCCCAGTATATTGAGTACTCTAATGAACTCTGTTACTCATGATCCATTAATGTATTGGAAATAAGTGCATAATCCTATTGTAATGATTACAAATATTAATAATAATTTTTTTTTTTAATCAATGATGCTAAATGTGTTTTATTTAAAGTATTGATTATATTTTCATAGAAACTTTTCATCCATCGGAGATAGAAAGACATGCTGCAACCTGTGGTGAACTAATTGAACCTTCAGAATTTTCAACTAATGGTCATTCTAGTGGAACTGGAATGCCAGAAGTAATTCATCTAGGTCCCTCTGTTGGAAGGAATCTTGTTAATTGCCCATTATGTGGTGAATTATACCCAGAGAATGCTATGAGTTCTCATGTTGATGATTGTATTGAAAATGATTAAGCATGTTTTTAATATGCTTGAAATAATAATTTTATTTTAAAAATGTTTTTGAAAGGGATTTAGTTTTCCGAAATATTTTACAGAATAAGGGGCATCAAATATAAGGTTTTGTATTTTGCCTCATCTATCAGAAAGATTAAGATTGGGTTCAAGAATAAAATGTTAAGAAACATTTCACTTGTGGTGTAAATGTTATAGTTATTGCATCTTTATAAAGCTGAAAAATCTAGAATGTATGTGCTTGGTTTACATTTGTGGTAAAGTTCCCTACTTGAAACTTGTTTCAATTATTGAACCTTTGTTAGGTTCAAGTTATAAATTTTTTAAATTCTTAAGTTAAGAATGATTTTAATTGCGTTGAGACGGTTTTGAATGCATAACGTTTTGTACACTCTCGTAAACATTTAAATAAAACATTCTCATACAGTGGAACTTGTCTATGGCAGTCTTCAGGACATAAAATACTTTTTGATGAAATTAACTAATCAACTTATTTTTTTTTTAATGATTTTACTGTAGCTGCTTTGACTATCTTTTAATTTCATTTCAGATATCAATCTAATTTTAAAATGTTTACAGTTGCATTACAACAATCTTGTATAGTCACTCTTTTTAAATCTACTTTCATTGAAGATTTGTTGAAGTGAGTATAAAATTGTTAATACTCAGGATCAGCTCATGAAATGTCCACATAACAATAAATGAAAATGATACTTTAAAATAGACTGAAAGTGTGTATTATCACTCACGAAATACTTTTGGTTGAAGGAGTAGGCGTCATTAGCTGTTTTTAGAAGGGATAAATTTGCAGATGATTATTATATTCTGCTGACTGTATTCATCATTCAATGTTTTCAAATTTTAAAACTTGTGAAACTTAAGTTGGCCATAGAAGACATAACATTTTACTAACAGGTCCTCTTTTGTCCCTAATAACTGACAATTTCAGACTGGTACTTATAAAATGTAGATAACACTTCCTATGGGGCTTGTAGCACTTAATGAGGTGACCATTGATACATGTTTCACTGTAAATATTTTTATCCATCATTCATATAATTGTTTTCACAAACTTGTTTGAAGCAAATAAATATTTGTAATGTGTGTTTGTAAATAAATCATTTTTCATTACTTTGTCATTTTTGCCTTAAAGGGATACTTGTGTTGTTAAAGTTTATTTTAGTCAATAAACATTTTTCAGTTTAGTTTCTGACAAATTTTTTCTCATTTAAAAGTAAGTCATCTTTGTTCTCAATGCTAAATGTCGAGTTGTTGACTTATGTTTTCTGAACGTTTTCACTATTTCAAGCCAAATATCTTGTAGAAATGCTCAACATGCAGTTGCAAAGGTTTATTGCCTTCTAAATGCAACGATATGAACCAAAGTGTTTCAAGGTATCATAAGTGATAGATTACAGATGTAGAAACTAACATTACCTCAATTTATGTTTGAAAATTTCACAAAATTATTGTTGTAGGGCTAATAAGCTTTCAGTTGGCTAAGTTTTTTTTACTGTGCCCCAAATGCAAACAAAATATTGTCATTTGCTCAGTTTAGAGTTACTGGATTTTCAAATTAGTAACCCATTGTAAGACCAAATATTGACCTCTTTTCAAATATTTAACTTTAGCAAGCCATACATGCATTCCATTTTCTGTACAGAAGACAATTGTGTGCATGCACATTTCAGCCTGTTTCCTATTTTGGGACCGATGTGAGATTTGCCTTTTGCAGAATTGGACATTTCACTGTTAGTCTCATGAACCAAACATGCAAAGGAAATGTTTTGACTAATTGCTGCATGCTACTGATTTGCTTACATGTATTTGTATATTTTGGCCTATTTCAGATGATCTTTTCTGCATTTACTGAGAAATTTGTAATAGTTCTGTAAAGAAAAGCCATTTCCCATCTACATAAAATGCCAAGTTTGAATTCAGCATTCAAACTGGCTTCATGGTAACAAAAGCATAATCAGATTTTGCATTCTCTGAATTCTACATTAGCTAATAGGTGGTTATACAAATAATATTATCTTATATAATTACATTCTACTACTTTTATGTATCAACCTTTCTGATTTCAGTTTTCTACTGACTTGGTTTTCTATATACACAAAGCAACACACGTTCTGACAAACTATAACTGGAAAATTCTGCTTTTGATTCAGTAGTTTTAAAATTTCACTTTGTCAGGGTATGCAAGTAAAATATAACCAGTTACCCTGAGTCTTCCTGCAATTCTTAATACCTTATATGTTGGAAACATTGTGTGATAAATAATATTTTACCTCCTTTCTCTGACTGAATTGCTTCCTTTGGTTCATGCAATCAACTTTTGTAATTTGATTGAGCATAAAATGTACTTTTATATAAACTATTTGTTGATGTTAATTTTTCCAATTCTGTATATATCAAAGTTTATTACTATAGTACTGCTTAATGTCATGTATGACAAAAACTAAACTGGAGTAATGTAATTATTGTACGTCATATTTCTGTGCATTTTGTCACTTTATGTACTGATATTTTTATTTTTTCAGTATATTCATTCACATACATGGCAGTTATGCCAATTGATAAAAATCCAAGTTGTAACAAAAACATTAAAAATCTTTTTTATATGGGCACAGTGAATTGTCTAAAGTACATTTGATTATGTCATATTGGGTTACTATTGGCCAGCTGGTGTGAAACTGCAACTTTGTCCACCAAAAAGTACTTCATGTTGAAGTTGGGTTACACTGCTATATAAACTTGCATCGTAAGTTAATTTTTGTACTGGTGCCTACGTTCACCACAATACTCCCCTCCAGAATTTAGCGGTTGCAAATTTGATACATGTCACCCCTAGTTGAATGGTTGCTGTTTGCATGAAAGCTGTATTAAGATCACAGGTGTACTTTTGCATGGATGGTCAACCAAATTTTTAAAGACTGATCGTAATTGTCTTGTGTTGCTTTAGTAGCCAAATACGAGTCACCTTGTGAATAGAAGGCTGAGCAAATGGTGTAAAGCTGTGATCGGAAAATGAGCAGTGTCTGCTATTGCATAGTCTCAAATGGTTGTTGAAAGTGATGAGCATTGCATTGGTAATTCAAGAACTCGTTGTCGACCATCCGTCAAAGTTTTAAAGTTTGTTCAAATCATGTCTGTCAGTCACCAATTTGGGAAGCTGGTGTAAAACAGTTCAACTTTATCTACCAAAAAGTACTTCATGGTGGAATTGGGTTACCCTGCATGTACTATTGTATATTAGCAGTATTGTTTACCACAACTAAGAAATTTAGAATTCAATGTTTAAAAATTTAATTGCTATAGTTTTAAAAGATATTGCAAGAAATCCTTTGTGGTTAGCATAAAATTTTAGGTTTTTTTTTGTTTAGATCACACACACACACACACACACACACAAATGGTTGGTACATAGAGAATAATCATGTAATATGCTATTGTGTTGTAAAAGATTGGGGGTATGTATGCATAAATTCATAATTTATAGAGGTGCAGAAATCAGGAATTCTTGTTTTTATTTTTAACATTGTGCACATGGGTTTTCATTCCATCATGTCATCAGAAAGTAAAATCTATTGATTTTCCTTATTTGTTCAGTAAAATGAAGTATTTGTTCACCCTTTCATTTCAGTTATAAAATACGAAACTCTTCGTATCCATGTTTTGTGGTATAAAAGGGCATTGTTCCATAGAACATATTTACTACTTTTTTCTCTTCAGATCTTTCCCTTAAGGGACTGATCCCGGACTGTTGTCAATAGCCGGTTGTGTTGCTCTAGTATGACGTTAACTCAAATTACCATTACCTTTTTTCTCTATTTAGATTAATTTCAAATTTTGAAAATAATTGCTTTGTGACTGCAATCAAAAATATCCAAAGCTTGTGAATTGTATTGAAAACTATCGTTCATATTTATCTAATTACACCTGTTCTTTTATATTAATCAGGATGACGCTGCTATCATCCTCTTAAACTTGAAGAATCAAAATTTTAATTTATCTATTTAGTATCAATTATTCATTAGTGATTTTAAATAAAGCTACAATTGTATAAATTTTACTAATGACAAAAAATTGTTTTCATTTCAATTTGTTATGTTTGTCAAATGTCAACATAAGCATATTCAAAAAATTTTAACACAATTAGCACATTCTATATTTACAATTTGTCAACTATCAATTGCATTTCTTTTTCTCAAGACTTATTCAGAAATGTCACAGATGTTGATTTTTAATTAAACTACCTGTATTATGTATATTGCATTTAATTATTTATGTTCCAGTCTAGTTAAAAATTTACTGTTTATAAAGTAATGTGTAGAAGGTGAAATTTGTGTATGTTACTGCCATTAGTTAATAAAAGTGTATTGATGTTACATTGCTATTAAATTTACTGAGCTTAAATATAATTATCTGCAAAAAATGAAGTTGAATTCCCCTGCTTGCACTTCAAATTTAAAATATAAGTGGTTCATATTAACAAATCTGTTAGGCTCTTGTGAAATCTTTAGCCTAGAAACACATGTACAAAAGTGAAGCAATATAATTTCTGTGGGGTGCTCTTATGTTTTAAACTAAACATGGAAATCTTGTATACCGTTTATGGTAGCAATACACGCTTGAACCTTTTTAATGTCATGGGTTAACTCAATTTTAGATATGCAGGGCTATTCAAAAAGATGAACCCAATTTAATTAATTTGTATTTAATAAAGTATTAATTGGACATGAACAGTCTACGTCTTAATGAAAAGAGGAAGTTTCAAAGTTTTTTTAACATAGGTTATAAATGTTCAATGTGTCCCTCTCTATCCCCCTCCTTTTGAGGCACGACAAACATCTAAGCGGTAGCCAAACTCGTCCCACTCGGAAAAAACGTGTCTGTTACTAAGAGCACCACATCAGTAACACGGTTCCGCAGTCGGACAGAGTTGATGGTAGAGGTGGGACGTAAACAGCCTCCTTAACATAGTCCCACAAGTAAAAGTCACATGGTGTGAGATCTCGGTGGCCAGAAGTGTAGAGCCAGGTCGTGATTTCCCATGCGACCTATCCATCGCTGAGGAAGGGATCAATTTAAAAATCCTCGGACATCACGGTGCCAATGGGGCGGAGCTCCATCCTGTTGGAAAATGATGTCTTGTGAATCTTCGGTAAGTTGAGGAATAGGTCAATTCCAGGTACGTTATTTCGCGTACAGTGCTTTCCGCAAAAAGGAATGGTCCATAAACTTTTGTTCGTGATAAGGCACAGCATACGTTTAGCTTCGCAGAGTCTCATGTTGCAATGTTGTTCAGGGATTTTACAGACCCCATATGCGACCATTGTGTCTATTCACTTTTCCACTAAGATGGAACGTATCTTCATGCCTAAAAATTAATCGCGGTAGAAACGCGTCATCCTCTAGCTTATCGCCACAAAATTCAATACGCTTTTCTTTGTCATTCACAAGGAGAGCCTGCGCGAGCTGTAAGCGTAGGGCTTGTACTCTGGTGTAGTGTGGTCCCAGAGGGCAGGCCTCTAATTAGTTCTATTGATGTTATTACCAGCTCTTTCGTCCACGCTATTTTAATCGAATAGGTCACTCATTGGGAGATGTGGTCAAGGCAAGCGATGAGGGCAAAATATCACTGCGAACAAAAGACGGCGTGAGGGGAGAAATCTCCCCCAAAAGTTGCAACCCTTTGATCTTTACCGACTCATGGTGAAAAACTAATTTGGCTCTGCAAACTCTCCAAATCATCACCCCGACTCGAGATCTTGACGATAAAATTAATGCCGTTTCTCGGGATAGCTTCGATGTTTGGAGGAAGAGAAGTTGTACAAGTCCAGTGTAAACGAGGCTTCTCGCAACTGACGGTGACACGAAATGCCAGAAGCGGCTCAATCCTATGATAGTACTTTACGCAAGTCCAACTTGATTGGCTAGTTTCACGGGCTTGGCTTCACTTGGATATCTCGCCAATCTGATTGTTGCAGTAACCATTTGATTTTGAATATGCGCGTTGTTTCGTAGAAATACAATACATACACTAGCGCCTCAGCGTACAGCGTAAGTGTCCGACAAGTTGACTCTGATTTGCTCCTCATATATATGTTGTATGGTTGTTAGTAGTATTTCTTGCCAACTTATATTAAGGGTACTTATACTTTAAAAAGCTCCTTTTCGTGAAGCAACGATGGCTTAATGGCTAAAGTCACCTACCTTCAGATGAGCGGATGATGATTTCCCGAGTTCGAACCCAGCTGGCGGAAAAATTTTTACATCCTCCAGATTATTTAAAAAAAATTCCAATTTAATTCCTTTTCATTCTAATTTTTACTTTTCCTAATTTTTAATACCCTTTTTATATTTTTCCAAGCTTCCGTTGATTTTACATAAATAATCTAAGAACCACTCCTGAACTCACTACCAGCTGATATTTTCCCGCCCCTCTGCCGTACCCTTTGCTTTAGGATGATGGTGTCGTATCCACCGCTGGCTTAGGACCATTCTGATGTAACAAAAAGCATACATAAAACACTAACTTTATTATAAAAGGATACAATTTTCGGCTCCCACCTCTACCCACCCATAGCCAAGGATCTGAAAAGAAAAGAAGAAAGCAGAAAGGAAGAGATAAATCGCCAACAGAAAAATTCTCATGACATACGTATCTAGGTCATGTGATCCCATTAGCCAATCAAGTTGGACTTGCGTAAAGTACTATCATGGGATTGAGGCGCCTGTCGAAAAGCCTGTCTATTGGCGCGAGTACCCTAGCGGCCGTTTACGCAACTATCACCGCCCATGCGGTGATGAAAAAAAAAACCTTTGGGACTTCCTCTTTCCTTCGGTATGTAGACTGTTCATATCCAATTTATATTTCACGAAAAATAAATTGGATTGGACAGTCCGTGACAATTTTGTAATTACTATGACCTAGCTTGGACTAATAGTTCTCAAAGAGTGAACACTGAAATTGTGCTTCTATTTGAAAAACTAAAATATTTTAAATGGCTTATTCCATAATTCAGTTCAAGTGGTAGTAAAAAAGTGTTCGTTTCAGTTATGCAGTAGTACTGAAGAGATACGTCTCATTACAAAGTGACAATGATTAATAATAGGAGATATTGGTGTAGTGTGATGTCCATCACTATATTTTCATTAAGTAATACAAAAAATAAGTTGTAGTAAGATTTTTTTAATGCTGTGTGGATTTTGCCAAATGGGCATTTATTTTCTCTAAAATTTAAGTGAAAATAGTGTTTCGATTCCTGACTTGAAGAAATATATTTGTAACCCTTCACATGTGGGCAACTGGGGAGATGAGCTTAGATGTAACATCCTTTTGTAAATTGATTCAGAATTTGCCACTGATTAGATTCTGTATCAAATGGTTAACATATTTTTCAAAAAAATGATCCTGAACTTAGGTATTTCAAATGCATATCTATTATAAATTTTTCTGCAAAAATGCAACTGATGAATGGTGATTCAAAAAGTGACAATTTACTTTCAAGAAATATTGATTTAAATGTGTATATACGTGTCTCACCTTAGCCTCCGGTCCTATTTTAAAATGTTCGTTTGAAGGAGCAACCGGAGGGTTGCGAATTCGAATTTCAGTCCAAGATTGTCATGTACTAAAGGAGCTGGTGTACGTTAAATCCGTCGTGGCCTCAAATCTCATCACGTTGGTGTTGTGTGGAAATTTGGAGAATGGTGCCAGCTCACACACACATGTGAGACTTTGTCATCTGCAGTCCCTGATTTACCATTAGGCCCGTGAGGCACGGGCCTAGGGCCCCCATAATTTAAAGGGCCCCTAAGTTTCAAAAGTATCTAAAATATTTTAAAAGTTTACATAATTTATTGGGTATTTACGTAAATGTCCGTCGACCGTTTCCCCCACTATCACATTCTTGTAATTACATTAATTATCTAACTATTATGTTTTTAATTTTCATCTGCTTTATTTTGTTTTGCCAAGAGTTATAAGTAATGTCACTATTTTCTCAAACTTTTTGGTGACAACATCTGTGAAACGGTCAACAGTCAAATACGTAAGTACCAATTATTGTTATAAAATTAGTTTTTGTGATGAACAAATAACATGGGGGGGGGGGCTTCCTGCGTGTTGTGCCTACTATACCAAATTTTATAAATCGGCCTGGTCATCTGACCGTTCAAAATTATGAAGCGTTGTCCTTGAACTTTTCCCTTCAGGATTGATCCAGGACCGTTGCCAATGGCCCATTGTGTTACTCATGTACGATGTTAATTACCTATTTGAAGCTATAATATTACTTAACATTAAGTATTACTGAACACAAGGGTGTACCAAATCTAAATGAATCGGAAACAATCGAGATTCGAAAAATCATTTTGATAGGAAACTGGGAACTGTCAATTTTTTAATAGAACTTTTAAGCAGAAAAGTAAATTTTTTTGATGTAGTAGACGCGACGGTCTTTGGTTGGATTCGAACTTTCTACCCTCCTATTGCTAATCCGTTACTATTCAATCGCGGCACATTTAAAGTTTCGGAAAACCATCAACAAACCTTGGCAATTTATCTCTACTATTATAAAAGGAAGTGTTTGTTCCTTGGCCGCAAAGTCCTGACGAATCTATGGCACTTACAGTAATGGGATTTGGCACACAGGTAGTCCGAATTTTTTGCAATGTTAGGGTCGAGGCGAATTTTAAAATTCAATCTAGAACATTTAAAAATGTATTTAATAGTTTTTTCTCCTTTGGATCTTCTGGTCGTCCCGCTCCGGCAATTGGAAGAAATAACTAAATTCTGATATTTTTCCGAGACTGACGAGAAAGGCAGGCTTCGGCGCGAAACTAGTTTCGGGATGTCACGTGATCAACTCAGGCTGAGAAGCAGTCCCGTTTCTAATCGTTTAGGATGACTGATTTTACCAATCTTTCCTTCCGTCTACAATTTAGTTTAATCACTTAGGTAAAAATAAATTTTTTCTGCTGGAAATTTTATCCCTACTACTTATTGTATCCGTTTTTCAAAGGTATTTTTTTTCAGATTAGTATGATTCAAAAACGTTGAGTACATTAGCTAAATTCTACAGAAAGTTATTTTCAATGAGATTCTATCACAAACAGAATGTTCAAAAGCAATATTCCACAGTGTATATATATAATATAGAAACCCTTTTTAATTTATAAAAAATAAACAAAATTCCAATACTGAAGCTTAAATCTGATAATAAACAGCAAAATCTTTATTCCTTTTAGTAAACTAAACAAAAAGTAATATATAGCTTTCTCTGTTCTAATATTTTTTTATATATTATATATTTTTTTGAATAGCATATTGTACAGAACTTAAGAGAAAAGATTATATACAAATAATTTGATACCATTGCAATACATTTAATGACTGAAAGCTATGTTGAATACAAAAGAGAAAAACATGCATCAATCTTCTACAAAACTGAAGACACCCACAATGATGTAAAAATAAAATCTTTTAGAAGTAATGCACAATTTTTATTTCTTAACATACATATAAAGATTAGACTATCTGCAGTTAATATATGCCCAACATGAATAACTAGATATCAACGAGAAATATAAAATACTTTATTTTTAGACAAAATACATAAAGAACCTATTCAAGGGGGACATGTTTACTATTTTTTTCTCTTTTACAAGCTTAAAAAATTCAATTAAACAGAAACATTTCCCCTTGCATTTGGCAAATTGTACTCATGAGTACAGTGGAATCATACGCCATAGTATGAATAGTTACTCTACTGCGATGTTTTCCAAAAACCAATGCTGTTGCCTAACTTGGTATACAATTTGATTATGTTGTTTTATTTCGAATCACAGAATTCATGCAGTAAAGGGTTAATATATTACAGTTTAACCTATATTCAAAACTGGAAACAGTCTTCTTCAAGATAAAATGAATGAATCTACATTATATAAATTTATATATATAATGTGATCTGTATCAAATAATATATACTTACATTGAGAATAGGGCTATCGATTCCTGTAATTAACTTCAAAATTAAAATACAGTTTGTAACATGTTTGTCTCGCTGTAATGCTGAAGCACTAAACCCCTGTGGTGATACTATGATACTAGTTTAAGATTAAGTTGCTCACTAAAGACGAGAATGCAACATTCAAGTTACGACAAGTAATAACGTCAACATAAATATATACCCACAGTTCACTTTAAATGACGTTAAAAGTGCACTTGAAAACCTGACCATTATTAGACGTGCTTCAAGTATTTCGACTCTTACTCAATTTTTGTATTCATAATTTCAGATTACGTTAATGCTCAAATACAATTGTACTCATAATTTCAGAATATGTTAATACTCATGGTGAGTTTTCATACAGAGATTAAGTTGATAAAAACAGAGTGCATAAAATGTTTATTGTTCAATGTTATAAAATATTTACATGTTTGCCGCACGGCACAGCTAGGTGCATAACCCACTACGTTTGAAGTTACAACTTTTTACATATTTATATTCTATACAGGTGACATTTTGCCACGTAGGGCACACCTTTGTGGAATACCACAGCTGGTTGGGACTTCCTACCTTTCGTCCCACTGCGTCTCGACTCCGAGCGACTGTCTGGGGCTGCCAGACTTTCGTCCTGTCGCGTCTCCACAAACATCAAGTTGAGATATGGGGGAGAGTTTGTGTGTTGTCACAGAGTTCCTTTTGGATGGAACAGAATTGCAGGACAGAGAAGATTTTTTTTGGCGTCATGCACCAATTTAGGGGACGCACAGATAAGAGGTCCAGGATTATGAGGTGGCTGTAGACCAGAGGGTCCAGTAATTTGTGAAGATACCGCCTGTTCGTGACCCTGCCACGAACAGGCGGTAATAGGCTTGACGTCAGCATTTGAAACCAACCAAGTTTTTTCACCTTCCGCTCTGAGTTAAATGGGATTGCGTAGTCTCCGCTCAAACGATTCCACAACGAACATTTTGATTGGCATTGTTTAGTTCTTTTTTGTAAAATCGGGATCGTTAAAGATAGATTGAAAATTTCAATCGATTTGAAATCTGCGGAAAATATTCTTCTATATAGATACGTTGATTTTCTTTTAATGAATAGCTTTTAAGAATAGGTTAAGGTGTAAGCTTCTAGATCGGAAGGTTCCTGGTTCGAATCCGGGTCCGGATGTTTGTAAGCGTATGGTGTAGAGGCGGCTGGTGCACCTTAAATCTGTCGTGGCCAAAAGTCCTCACGTTGGGTTGGTGTTGAAGTTTGGAGAGTGGGGTACCAGCTCAGGTGTTGCTTCGTCATCTGACCGTGGTTCAAAATTACGAGGTGTTGTCGTCGTATTTTTCTATTAAGGGACTGATCCCGGACCGTCGTCAATAGCCCGTTGTGTTTCTCTAGTGCGAAGTTAACTAAAATTACCATTACTTTTAATAAATAATTTTTCAATTAAATATTTATATATTTTCGCAATAGATTGTGACGTCACGCTGATTGGATCTCTTCGACGTTTGTGATTTTGTTTTAATAAATAATTTTTCAATTAAATATTTATATTTTTTGGTTTGACGAAGCAAACCACCACACAGGCAATGTGACCTCCACGAAAACAACTGTCACGGGCGCAAACCACACCACGGGCAACTCCGTTAAGGATGTTATCCAATAGGCTACGAATTCTTATTTGGTTTGCGAAGCAAACCAATAACCCCACAAAAGCAACTGGCACGGGCAACGCCGGGCTGCGATTTTCCAAACCCTCACAGATACTGCACCGCCAGGTGACAGGCCGGTCGCGCTGGAGGACGATTTGTTGCTGAACCAATTAAGTTGACCGGTTATCGGGTCGCACTTGGCGCAGAAGAAATCTCGTCGCACATTCTTCATGTTGTTAGTGTTATCTTGATTGTGTTACACGTGTGGAGCGCATAATGGAAAAAGAATTAATATTAAAAGAAATCCCAAAAGATTTCAACGTAGTTTTACATATGGAAAATGTCATTATTCTTCGAAGTTCCTTGGCAAATAAAAATGACGCTGACGTTAAAACTTTTTATCTGTTGCAAGATAGTTTGTTTCCTTTAAAATGAAACAGTATTCGAACTATAACTAAATATACGCAAAAGTTTGCAATTTTTTACTGATAAAAGATGACTTAGATTTTTAATTAACTGATTAAAAAACAGTTTTTTTATTACAGTTATTAAAAGAAGGATTCTTATTTAAACTAAATGAGAATAAAATTATTAAACTAAAACCAGATGTTTTTTTATAAACTGATGAAAACCTGGTTTTTTTTATAGATAAGAGATTTTATAGATTTTTTATAATTTCAAAAGATAAATCCCAATTTAAATATATTAGCATTTAAAGTTACTGCTTACTTAAAGATCCCATTGACTAAAAAAGAAAATCTAAAAACAATCACCCCATAATATTAATTATTTAATAAGAACTAATAATATAATTAATTAATCACAAATAATGATAAATTAATTAAGATAATCCATTGGACTAACCAATTTGAGCAGATATTACAGATAATTACTACTTTGCATTTAATGTTCATTGCTTTGTTAAACTAAGTTTCTAAAAAAAAACCCGGTTTAAACCGATAAAATCCGTTTAAAAAAAATCAAATCGCACTAACTGTTATCCATTGAAATTTCTTGCTAAAAGCGCGACGACGGAGCGATAAGTTGCCAAGAAGTTGGATCAACCTTCCCACAATTCCCTAACGCTTCTCACAGCGACCGGCCTGTCACCTGGCGGTGCAGTATCTGTGAGGGTTTGGAAAATCGCCGCCGGGCTGGCCCGAGGCCAACGAAAAGATAAGGCCTGGGAAGTATTTCGTGACGTCACAAACGGCGGCTTAGAAATCTCACATCGCTGTTTTCTTGAGTAGGACAATTTATTACTTCAGATAATTTATTTTATATAATTCTATAAAAGAACTTCAAAAATAAATCTGGAGTTAAAAGATAGCATTTTGTTGTTCATTTTTCTTGAGTTTGATTAGTAATATATATTCCTATTAATTTTTATTAAAAACAGAGAAAAAAAATAACCTTTATTTTTAAAGAATAAATCTGATTGCATACATATTTTATACCTTTTTCACACACAAAAAGCATTAAAAAAATTTTCCCAACGTTATTTTTGTTAATAAAATATTCATATTAAAATTCTTTTCTTGAAACAGTATTGAATAACAATATATACAAATTTTAATTCCTTCTTTTGAGTTGAAGTCTTTTGATAAGATGTTGAAATAACATGATTTTAAATTGATACTGAACTATCACAAGGAACACAATTCCCTTGAAAATTTAGTACACAATACTTTTTACCCCCTTGGAATAGTTTAAGGTTTATTTTGAAATTTATTTACTTATAAATGAATTATTTTTACCTGTTATGTGAAATAAAGAAATCTTTTCATAACATAACATTCTTTCATACTTCTTTTCAAACATTTCACCAAATATTATTTAAAATATAGAACAAAACACATCACATAAATTAACTATTCATTATCCCACATTATATTTAGAAATAAGCTTATTATTATTTATATTTGAAGTTATTAAATGAACACATTACTAAATATGTGATATTTTTCATAATATTTTTTAACTTAAAATTAATATACTTATATTTTTATTATTAAAGTATATCAAGCTGTCAACTTTCTTTTATCAGTTCCAGAAGTAAGCTTACAATCAGAAGAACACACAAATTTTCCCCCTAGTAAATTTAAAGTACACATGTTTTTCCTCTTGGAATATTTTCTTATAAATGAATTTATTTTACCTGTGGGTATGTGAACAAAAGAAAATTCAACAAATAAAGCAAACTATATTTATTTTTAAAGAAACAATCTTTTCATTACATAAAAATTTTTTCATACTTGTTATCAAACATTTCACCAAATATTATTAGAAAATAGAACAAAACACATCACATAATGAGACTCTAAATATTCCCAAAACATATTTACAAAAAGCTTATAACTCATTACATTTGAAGTTACTGAATGAATATTACTAAATATTTCAATGTGATATTTCTAATTCATAAAATTTTTTAACTCAAAGAAATTTGATCTACACACAACTTAATATATTTAAGATGTTTTAAATTTTTTCAACTTTCTTTCATCAGTTTTAGATTTAAGCTTATCGCTCATTACTTTTGTGTAGTTATTAAGACAAATATTGCCAATTATTTGAATTATATTTCTGACTTTTAAATAGGTATCATAACCACATTCTGTGCATATTTCATGTGTAGCTAAGTTTGTTTCAGTCAAATACATTTCAACTATACTTACAAACAAAGTGTGTTGCTTGATAGAATATTTAAAAAATAAAGTTTCGTATTCCTCAGATAAAATTTTTTGGAAAATTACGTAAGAATAAGAAACAATATCAATAACAAACGACGAGGGAAATTTTAAGCCCCCCCTGTTTACTAAGGATAAATAATTCTTAACATCAGCTGTAGCTATGGGAATATCTTTATATTCAACAAAAAAATTATCAGATTGCAAAAATAATGTAATGCATTGTGCACATGACAAATTTAACTTAAATACACAGTAACCAGCAATATAAATAAGAATATTCAGCTCGTGTTTTGTAATGGTATTTAAATCAATGTCATCTGCTAGAAAAATAAAAGGACTAATATCAATATCACTTTTGTCACTGTTACTTACGGATGTTAAAAATTCTTTTAGTGGAATTTTTCCATGTTTATTTGAATGTAGCTGCAAAATACTTTGGACTCTCAATTTTCTTTCATATTCTAGAATTTGTTGGACAGAGATATGATAATTGGCACCAGACATTTGTCTATACTGACCAAACCTGGCTTCTAGATTATCAGTTTGAAACTTACTAGTCAATACAAATTTTGCACCAGACTGTAAGAGGTATTTAATCACTAATACTAAAGTAGATGATGTGTGTTGCAATGCAAAAAAAGTTTCATTACTTAAACAGCCACTTCGAGGTTTTTGGTTCATATCTTTCCATTCATTTAACCACTTTGCAAATTTTTCTAAAAATGACAGTCTGCTATCAGTTACATATTTAAATGCATTGGAGTTTTCATTGTGAGTGTTACGACCTTTATTTAAATGGCTAACATTTACAATATCCCACCAACACTTAATTAAGTTTAAAAAACAAGCCGTGTCTTTCCAGTTAAAAAATGAGGAGTTTTCTTTAGAAAAAATTTCAAGTGCAAGGTTATTAGATTCATGAAAAATATTTAAAGCCAAATTAACGTTCTGACGCTCAATATTTTTAGGATACAATGTTTTATAGTTTAATTTTGGAGCATATTTTATTAAATTTTGACTTTCTATTTTGTAAAGTTTTCTAAATAAGGCAAAGTGAGCTTTTCTTACAATGTTGGTACCATCAAAATCAGGATATTGTAAAGTTTTTTCAATATCACATTGATTGATCCAATTGTTTCTAACAGACTTAATCAAATGTACAGTATCGAATAACAAATATAAAGACTTAGTATTATTTATAGGATTTTTTACATCACGATCAAATATTTTACCACCAGCAATTTTCTCAAACATATTCCTATTAATTCTATTATTATCTGAGATAATACACAAGACATTATAACCAGCATTTTCTAACATTTTTAAAACTGTACATGTAAAATTAAACAAATCATCTCCTGTCAATTTAGTGACAGGCACTAATGCAGCAATTTCTTTAAAATTGGAATAAACAGATGAGATCATAAAGCTTTGAATACTTTTTGCTTCTTCTAAAGGAACATTTTCAGCAAATCCCACAACAGTTTTTCCTTTATATGATACATTTGGTTTAACATGAATTTCATCTAAAAGCAAATTTACAAGTTTATCTTTTGTTTCTAACTTACTACATTTCATTTTCATATATGCTTCACTATCTGCTGACAGAGAACATTCATTTATTTTAAAAGGATTTAGTCGTTTCAAGGTATCGACAGAAGGTAAAGATAATAGATTGGAACGATATAGAAAATTATATGCTGATGGAGATTTTATGTATAAAGAATATGAAAAAGTTACAAGATCTGTACTATACCTTTTTCCAAGTGTTGTCTTTGATGACAACAATATTTGTTCTCTGATGAAATGTTTGCAATCATAAACATTTTTATCACCATTATTACTTGAAATATATTTGTTCCAGTACTTTATGGATTCTTCATAAAATATCTTGTCCTCCTTTTTATCCGAGAAAATGCACGGGATTCTACTTAAAATGTTTTCAAGTTGACTCCACAAAACAAGACGATTCTTTGAATCCAAAAGATAAAAAAAGGTTGATGGATTTATTTCCATACCTTCTATAAATACACGGACACACATTTCAGAATCAATTTTAACAGATCCTTTAACGGCAGGCACATCTGTGAAGTCAATAAAAAGAATAAAAATAGCAGTGCTCTCTGCATGTACAACTATATTTTCAAAATGAAAGTCCTTAATTTTGCAATGGATAGCATTAGAAAGATGCTGTAAAGATGATATTAGATCATAACTTTGAAATTTTTGAAAATTTCCCTCATCCACTTCTTTGAGTTTCGAATCTCTGTTTTTTCTTTCTGGTACTTTCTTTTCTGTGAGATAGCTTGGGCATCCAGGAAATATACTAGGGTATGCAGATTCTTTCAGCTTCGGAATTTTTCTCGGGATTTGAATGATTTTTCCATCTTTGGGCAGCTCATCAAAACGAATAATCTCTTCCTCCTTGAAATGTTTACTGCATACAACAGTTCTTTTTCCCAGCTGTAAGTTTTCCCGGGGAATTTTCTTCAGCCAAACATTTTTAAGAGCTTCCGATTTTGGGAAACGAAAAACAGTCACATAATCAGTTGTGTTATCGTAATTTGAACTGCAAAAGGGAACACAACATTTGTCTGGCATTTTGATTCCTCTTTTAGTTCAAACACGACCGTTTTATTCCAAGATACGCTAACAAAACAAGGGCTAAAATAGAGTAGTAACAGATAGAATTCTCCCGAAGTCAGCCGGCGATTGTGACGTGGGATCACGTGACGACGCGAGCTCCCTGGCCTTCTCTTTTCGTTGGCCTCGGCTGGCCACGCAGTGGCTACTTATCTTACATTTGAAGGGATCAACAACTAAGTTTTCTACTGTTATTCACTCATAACTATCGACAGCTCGTAACATCAATCCCTTTCTGTGCCATGTGCAGAGAAAACATTGGCTACCCTATGTACATCTGGTTAGAAAGTTTTACTTGAGATTTACTGACATCTGTGCATCATTAATTTTACTAGACAGATTAAAATTCTTTCTTCATGGTAGGTATGCATTCACACAAACCAAGAAAGTGTATGGCCGCTGTAAGCCCGTTGGAAGAGAAACGGACTAGCAACTGGAGGATTGAGAATTCGAATCCAACCAAAGACCGTTCGGTACACGTTAAATCTGTCGGGGTTTCAAACGTCCTCACGCTGGCATGGTGTAAAGTGCCAGCTCAGGAAGGACAACGACATCTGACCGTGGTTCAAAATTACGTGGTGTCGTCCTGGGATCTTTCCCTTGGGGAGTTGGTCTCGTACCCTCGTCAATAGCACGTGTTGCTCCATTACGACGTTATTTAACTTTTCTACACCTTATATCGCCGACCAACCGGTATAGTGGTTAAGGTGTTAGCCTCTAGATCGGAAGGTTCCTGGTTCGAATGTTTGTAAGCGTATGGTGCAGAGGCGGCTGGTGCACCTTAAATCTGTCGTGGCCGAAAGTCCTCACGTTGGGTTGGCGTGGAAGTTTGGAGAGTGGGGTGCCAGCTCAGGTGTTGCTTCGTCATCTGACCGTGGTTCATAATTACGAGGTGTTGTCCTCGGAACTTTCCCTAAAAGGGACTGATCCCGGAACGTCGTCAATAGCCCGTTGTCTTGCTCTAGTACGACGTTAACTAAAATTACCATTACCATCTACAACAAGCGGATGGAGAGAGAACGATCAGCAATGTTAAAAACTTAGAAAATTTCAGCGGCTCTGATGAAGCACCTGGAATGACTAACCGATATTGAGAGAACGATCATACGTGTTAAATTAGGAGCGGCTCAATCCCATGATAGTATTTTACGCAAGTCCAACTTGATTGGCTAGTTTCACGGGCTTGGCTTCACTTCAAGGTTTATAGAAGGGGAATAGGTTTGCTCCTTCACAGCGGAAACTCGTTCTGAACGCGAAAGTGATCGTGACGTACCGGCGGGGAAGTCCAACCCTGGCGCCACGACATTTTCTACACAACTGAATCGGATTTCGTCTTGAATTGTAAAACTCGCTGTAGACGAATCCTACACCACAAAACGACGATTTTTGTTTTAATCAATAGCTGATAATTTAAAGTATTTACACACGGATGCTCATCAACCACATGAGTACCGTTTTTGAGTAAAACGTTGCTGAAAAGTGTGAAAAACTGAAATCTCAAAGTCGATTAACCACTCCTCCCTGCTGTTTTATTGGCCTTGTGAATTGGACTCCCTGGTTCCCTCGTTTCGCGGTTTTACCAGGCATCTGTATATCCTCAAGGGATTTGTTTCGTGAAAGGCGATTGTTAGCTGTTCAACAGTGTAGTATTCGTTTCAGTCATGATAAAATTTGATATAATTTGAAAATAAGAATCGTTGGAAAACAAAGAATATTATTTTTTTATTTGATTTTACTACTCTATTTAATAAAAAATATAGCATAATTTGTGCATCATATAAATAGATTACAATTGGTAAGAGCTAAGTTCTTGCGTTTAATTAGCGCAGTAATTTAGTTATGTTTACACATATTTGAGTATGTATTTAATTCATTGAACGCGATTAATACTAAATTAAAGACACCCTATTTTAATTTAAAATAACCGGTTTGTAATCTGCAGATTACGTAGAAGATTTATTCTTTAAAAAAAAAAATCAGGGTCATCGTAGTTGTTAACATTTACTTACCATATGCAGATCCCTTGTGAAATATAAGAGGACAACTAAACAAAATTGGAAATCATTAACTACAGTATTGTTTGAAAAGTATACGAGTACTGTGGAGCAAAACTACAGTATTTATGACAATTTAGTTCAATCAAACTGCAGGAAGAGTTCTTAAACCTGAAAGAAATATTCTACAAGTAACTTTAAGTTTGAAAGGGTTTATCAATTTCCACAGAGAATACTTAATGTGACTTAAAGGAAAGTGTTTTAATTTTTTTTAATTGATAACATTTTAATTGAAGAGAGGAATAGAAATGAAGCACAGTGTCTTTCTTTTTTTTCTTAAGTATCGCTAAGATATATTCCGAGGAGTACTAGACTTTCGAGGGGTTTCCATTGAAGTGTGTGTGTGTGCTCTTTAGTTATTGGAGTCTCTTGTTTAGAGATTCATAGAAAATATACGCGTCAATAATCCACAAATTAAATTTTAAAACAATCAATTAATATCAAAACTATATTTCTTTCATTTGTGGTGAAGTAAGCTCCATGCATGAAAATTGTGACTAAGCAATGGAATGCATGGAAATTAAAATTTTGTGTGTGTGTGTTTTTTCTCATTTGAATTGGTATCAGTAAGAACGTGATGCATATATAATGTTCGAAATATATTCTTTAATCATTAGATTCATGTTAAACTATTTGTAGAAAGAATATTTTGAAAAAGAGCTTTATATAAAACAGCATACAACAAAAACTCCAAAATATCCATAAAAGAATGTACTAAGAGAAATAAGCAAAAAACATTTGAAAATTATTTTTAGATTAACTAGGGGGCTCCGCCCCCTGCTCGTTTACGCTCGTCAACCCCCGGGGAATGCTAGGCAATCCCATTTGGTTTGCTTCGCAAACCAACACTCCTTTCACAGATGCCATTTGGTTTGCTTCGCAAACCAACATTCCTTTCGCAGAGTGAAACTATCTGAATAATTCGTATTAATCTGGTTTCATTTTCCGGCGGCGGAAACTTTTTTTTAATATAAAGAGATTTGAGATTCGTATGGATCCATGAATAGAAACTTGCAATATAGTAATTATATTGCAATAGCCAAATTTCAATGCAGTAATGTTTAGAGACATTCTGAGCACTTACCTATTTTTCTGCAGAATCTTCAATGGTTTTCAACTTTGAGGATGCTGCCCACTTTTTAGGTTTGCGTTGTTTAGCCCGTTCTGCTCGACGTATACAAGTCTTTTTATTCAAGTGCCGAATGCGAATAAATGTTCTTGTTCTCACGTACATCTTGATCACTTCGATGTTTATATGCTCATACTTTTCGGTTATCAAGTAGCACATTTTTTTTGACAACCCCTTTATCTTTTGATAAGGAATTAGATCCATGAATTCCGGTATTACCTCAAATTCCGAGATTTTCTTCAGACACTACTCAGATGAATCGCTCATCTCGATTGTAAAAGTTATCCTCAAGCGTAGAAGTATGGTCGAAATTAAAATAAATAATCAAGGCTTTGTAAGGCGCGGAATATTTTTTTGTAAGGTGTGGGGTAGGTTGTTAAATTTACATCGCACTGGAAGCAACAAACACACGGGTTATTGGCGACGGTCCGGAATCCATCGCAAAGGGAAAGATCCGAGGGCAATACTTGGCAATTTTGAACCACGGTTCGATGACGAGTTCAACACCTGAGTTGGTACCCACTCTCCTAACTTTCACACAGCGCCAAAGTTCGGAAATTTGAGGCCAAAGCAGATTTAACGTGCACCAGTCCCCATCTTCACGACGGTTTTTTAGTTAGTTGGATTTCGCAACCCTCCGTTTGCTAATCTGCGACTCTTATCAAACAAGGTTACCGCGGCCACTACAAGGTGGGTTATGATAAAGAAATTTTTTCTAATGCTCTTATAACCTTCTCGTAGTTGCAAGGTTACCCGTGTTACACATTTCCAAAGAGAAGTTTGTTTTAGCATTCCGTGAACTCGTCGACACTAGATCAGTTCTTGGTTACGCAAACTCACAAAGAATTTAAAAAAGTTTACTTGAATTTTCATTATTTTCAAAATGCAAATCCATTATTTTGAAAAATTGAACACAAATATGAAATCATCTCTTTATTTGTAGGATGGATTATGTTCGATGAAAGTATCGATAGTAGATTAAAGTGTATAAGAAATCAGTAGAGTTTTATTCTCAGAACGTTTTGAGATTGAGCGTTTTCCAGCTATTCCAAACAAGTGGTTAAAATGACCTTCCCCAGGAGAAACGTAAAGATGTTTCCGAAATCCCCTTTCACTACCCCCCTAGTAAAACCGCAAACCCAGAGAGTTCCAATCCACAAGGCCAATAAAACAGCAGGGGGGAGTGGTTAATGGTCTCTGAGATTGCTGTTTTTCATACTTTACAGTAGCGTTTTTCTCAAAAATGGTACTCATTTCATTAATGAGCCTCCGTGTGTAAATACTTCATATTATTAGCTATTGATTAAAACAAAAATCGCCGTTGTGTGAGGTCGGATACATCTTCAGTGAGTTCAACAATTCAAGACGAAATCCGATTTAGATGTGCGGGAAATGTCGTGGCGCCAGGGTCGGACTTTCCCGCCGGTACGTCACGATACTAAGGGGAAACGCCTCTTTCTGCAACTCGCTTTTCGGCCAGAAGGCGCCCCCGTGGCTTCAGTTGAATATCTTTCCAATCTGATTGTTGCAGTAACCATTTGATTTTGAATATGCGCGTTGTTTCGTAGAAATACAATACATACACTAGCGCCTCAGCGTAAGTGTCCGACAAGTTGACTCTGATTTGCTCCTCATATATATGCTGTATGGTTGTTGTTAGTAGTATTTCTTGCCAACCTATATTAAGGGTACTTATACTTTAAAGAGCTTCTTCTCTTAAAGCTTCGATGGCCTAATGGCTAAAGTCACACACCTTCAGATAAGCGTCAGCAGCGGAGAATGACTTCCCGAGTTCGAACCCAGCTGGCGGAAAAGTTTTTAGATCCTCCAAATTTTTAAAAAAAAATTCCAATTTAATTCCTTTTTATTCTAATTTACTTTTCCTAATTTTTAATACCCTTTTCATATTTTTCCAAGCTTCCGTTGATTTTACATAAATAATCTAAGAACCACTCCTGAACTCACTACCAGCTGATATTTTCCCGCCCCTCTGCCGTACCCTTTGCTTTAGGATGATGGTGTCGTATCCACCGCTGGCTTAGGACCATTCTGATGTAACAAAAAGCATACATAAAGCACTAACTTTATTATAAAAGGATACAATTTTCGGCTCCCACCCATAGCCATGGATCTGAAAAGAAAAGCAGAAAGGAAGAGATAAATCGCCAACAGAAAAATTCTCATGACATACGTATCTAGGTCATGTGATCCGATTAGCCAATCAAGTTGGACTTGCGTAAAGTACTATCATGGGATTGAGGCGCCTGTGTTATATTGGCTATTTTCTTTGAAATAGCTTTTCTTTTTGCGGTAATGGCTTCCTGTGCAAAATAACATCTTTATTCAAATGTAAACAATACAATAGCATCATGATCGTTCTGTCTTATTTTCCTTTCCATTCAGTAACAAGCATTGTAGATTATCTCGGAACTTCTTAAAAAGAATGATATATTTGAAACACCAATTTGTTTTTACTGTGATGAATCTCTCATCTTTTAATACCTAAGCGTATAGAAATGCAGGGTTTAAATTGAGAAAAATTTTCATTTTGCTTTACTTGTACCGATTGTTCTCAACTTTTTAATCTGAACTCTTATTTGAAATAAAGTTTGAGTTAATTTTCGGCGCTTGTTCTCGCTCAATTTTTACCTGAACTATAACTTGAAAACAAAACTTGCGTTTATTTTCGTGTGTATTTTTCTTAAATAAAATTTTTATCTGATTAATTTTAAATATCAATGACTTGTGTAGTAATGAGATGAATGAATACCATGTAATTCAGGAACACATTATTTTGGTTGTATGAAATGTTCTTTGCTTTTTGTAACATGCAGATATCCAACACATTTTTAAACGATTTAATTGTGCATTGCCATGGTTGATTTCTTTGGAATTCACTCAGGAAAAAAGAATCCAATCTGATTATGCTAAAGCACCTTTAGTAAATACAAGACATTTAAATTAGTTTACTAATTGATGCATGGATGATTTGATACAATGAATCAAGATTTAAAAAAATTTGAAATGTAGGAAGTTATAATTACCATTTTTTTTTTAAAACTTAGGTTTCAGTAATACAATTATGCTTCTTAAAAGTATTGATTTTATTAGCAGATGCTTTTTTTCATCAAATCCTTCTCAGGGGTGCTCAAGCCACTTCCCTAGCCATTAGTATTGCCAAATTTGATAAATTTAAAACAATAAAATGGACTGAATTTTTTTTAAGTATAAAATATTGATGATGTAATTGTCTTTATCAAATATCTGTCCATTGTTTCAATGAGTTGAAGGTCATTAAATTTTTTTTTTGTCTTACTAAATTGATTACAAACCAGTTTAATAATTTAACATTAGTTCAGTAGTATATTTGCTAGCATTTATCGTGAACATTAAGTAACTTCCGATTTATTTCTTCCTATTATAAGTTAGACTAGATTATTTCAGTTTGATTGGCTGTTAGTTGGAACACCAACATATGAAAGACATGTGTATTATGAAGGAGGGCAGCACAAATAATTAAAATATGAATTTATTAATTTAATTTTATTATGCAAATGCAAATATTTTATTTACAATAAAATGAATTCAGGCATGCTTTCAACAATTGAAGTTTTAGAAAAGTCTAAATTATGTGGCAAATCTCCAAAATTTCTTTATTATTTACATGAAATAAAACATCAAATCCATTATTTCAATGAATTTTCTTTAATTTAACTTAATAAGTAGCTATGCAAAATTTATTAGCCTATAATTCTGACTTTAAAAAAGTGCATTTTAGTTATTTTTATAAAAATAAAGAATATATTTGTAGAAATAATCTTTATTAACTTTTATTTGCAACAAGAATTTTAAATGTTGTAGATAGAGAAAAATTTTTATAGGACAATTAATCACACATAATTGAAGTAAAAAAAAATAGGTCTAGTTCTGCCCTCTATATATGTAACCTTTTCACTACCAACTATATGAAGATTGTTTAAAAATCAGTTTTTTTTCTTCCGATAATTATGAAATACTTCAAAGTTATCAAGCAAATTCCACTTTTAGATGGAATTATAGGGGGACTAAACATTTTAGGTACACATACGAGTACTTCGGGTCTCAATTATACTGAAAGCCTAATAATTTTCAAATGATAAGTTTTTGCTTAAGAAATTCAAGATTTTGTGCAGTGCTGTATTATTATCACTTTATAAGCCCAATAAAAATATTAGAAGGTTAGAACCACAAAATATATATATTTTTTTCATGCTATATTATATCTTGGGAAGTGCTTTTTCATACATTCATGACAAATGCAAAACATAGTGGGAAAAGGCCCCAAATAGTGTTTATCGTGCAGTTATTTTCTCAAGGATCCAGCACACAAAAATACTTTTGTACTCAACAAAAATATAAATTTATTCACAAAAATAAACCCCAGATAACAAAGACTTATAGAAACAATGATTACACACCTCTCAGACAACCGACCTAGCTCGCTGAAGTCAGATGTTAATCTCTTCCCAAACATACTCTCTTTCATCAAGTGAGTATAGCAACCCCATGCAAGATTGACGTATCACCTACGATACACAATCTGACAATCCCAGAAGGAATCGTACAAAAATATTGAAATTCAAATACATTCATATTAATAAAACCAAAAAAATATTGCTCACATATACACTAACTGACTCTAAACACAAAATAAGTCTAAACCTTCTTGTATGATACAGCAATATAGGTAAACAAATAATATACACACTGATAATACAAATAAAAATAAATGTACTGTACACAATTATTGTGGCAATGAAATTATATCCCCATTATAAAAATTCACATTTCATAAATTGTAAAAAATATAATCACTTATTAGAAATTTAAATACATTTTTAGAACAGAAAAAGTTCAGAACAGAATTCTAACTAAGCATGTCACTGAAAATCAAAATGAAATTATTTTTCACTTCATCCAAATTTATAGTTAAAATGTTTACACTTTTCACAATAAGCGTAAGAGTACATCAGCATTAGGCGTTTTTGCACCAGAGCAATATTTTATATTAATATTATACTTTAGTAGTGCAAAAGCCCATCTTTGCAATCTCAAAGATTGAGGAGTATTTTCAAAGTATGGTAAAGGGTGGCAAATGCCTCCCATTCAATCATAGACCAAGCCTGCTGTGCAGTGGTCAGTTTCTGACTGGCATAAGCATTTGGTTAGATCATATCACCATGTTTTTTTACTGAGCAGCAGTCAAAGATTCACATTCAGCAGCTTTCTTCATTTTAACATTCATTTCTTAAAGATAATCGGCAGTTGACTGAGAGATTTTTGTTGGTAGGTGTATCTCACCAGCCCAGGAGGATTTGAGAACTGAGAGAGGACCCCGAGCTTCTCTGCCATACAGAGTTGAAAAGGTGAAACTCCCGTAATCGTGCTCGTCACTTCTCGATCAGCAAACAGGAAGGGTAGTTGCCAATCCCAACTTCTCGGATCTTCTCTAATTGCAAAATGAAGCATTTCCTTCCACACTATGTTCTATTGCTCCATCATGCTGTTGCTAGATGGGTAACCAGGACAAGAAAACCTTGGACTTGATCCAAATCTTTTCAAAAACTCTGTAAAAGTGATCCAAGAGGTACTGCTTTAGGCCAACGAGTGTGCTGGTCCATCATACAGAGAATGCCTTTGTGTCTTCTAC
Organism: Metellina segmentata; assembly: GCA_947359465.1. Classification (NCBI taxonomy): domain Eukaryota; kingdom Metazoa; phylum Arthropoda; class Arachnida; order Araneae; family Tetragnathidae; genus Metellina; species Metellina segmentata. Next base: position 31,643,852 of record OX375884.1, read on the forward strand.
TGGATGGAGGCTTAATGGGTCCAACAACATCAATATTGACAACTTCAAAAGGCAGCTCCGGACGAAGTATTGGAGTTCTTTTGACAATTGTTTCCATTTTCCAAAGCTGACAACCCTTCCAAGTCTGGACAAATTCAATAATATTTTTTTTCATGCCCGGCCAAGCAATGAAATTCCATACCACTCAGGAGTTGGCAGTTTGCTTTATTTGGCAATGGGGACTCGACCAGATATTGCTTAGGCAGTGAGTTTAGAGTCTCTTTAGTTGGACAACCCCAGAGACTGATTGGGAAATCGTGCAGACAACATTAAGATACCTTTGGAATACCATTGGACATGGGATTGCGTACAATAAGGAAGATTACATAAGCCTGATGTTGTTTGGCCATGCAGATAACAACAGCTAATGCAGAAACAAGCAGGTCTTGCAGAGGGGTAGTTATTTTCTACTGTGGAAGTGCAATTACGTGGCGAAGCAAGGTACAGGAGCCAATATCCAATTCAACGACAAAGTTCATGGCATGTTGTCAGGTTTTGAAATGTGGAGGGGAAGCATGGATAAACTGAACATGAACATGGGATGCAGCAGATATATAAACAGTTCTTGAAAGGCATGATGGAGAGAAAGCAGGGATACTGTGGTCACTAACCTGTGATTCTGGCAGGTTTTGAAGTGCAAACAGTTCTTGAAAAGCATGGATGAACATGGACATATGATGGAGGCAGGTTTCGAATGGTAAACAGTTCTTGAGTAAAAATAGAGAGAATTTGTGTCTTGTTCCATTTCATTTTTTAAAGCAAGAAATTCAGCCTCAGAATTAAATTGATTTGTTACTTAGTAAAATTGCAATTCGTGTACATCCAACAAATGACTTTCTAGCTGCTTCTTTGAAGCTTGTTTCAGACTGCAGATAGATACACCATGAATTTGCCGTTGACGGTGCAACATTCCAGAACTTGTCTTAAAAACTTGCCGCAAATCGATGTGATCGGAATAAATCTTAAAACGTTGTTTGGAAAAATAACAACACAATCGTGCTCGAAACAAATTATTCTGAATCTGATTAAGCTAAATGTAAAAAAAAGTAAAGAGCTTGCATATAAAAACATTCGTACCGAACTCTGAAAGTATCAAACAAATATTATAAATAACAGTTTGATTCAACCATACAAGCATGTATTATCGGTTAACTGTGTCATTCCCTTCTGCGCATGCGCAGAAGGATTGGGAAAAAGGTCTGAAAACGACCAAGTTTTAACATTGCTGATCGTTCTCCCTCCATCAGCTTGTGAAATCCCCAAAGAAAGTTTGCCCGTGCGCATTGTACTTTCGGCTCCTTCGAAATGTCTCGCTTGAATGAAATTCTTACTCTCGCAAACGATAATAAATAAAAAATTAACGGGATAAGTGCTCCTTGTCAAAAACAAAATGTTTTCGCTTTCTGATTTGAAGACGTGATAAATAAAGTAAAACTAAATTGGATTTTTGACGTCTGGTATTTTATTAATTTATTTGCTCTGTCCAGAATGACAACATCCAAAATAAGACACATTTTAGTCATACGCAACTTGACTTGTCTGTCTTATCAGAAATAAACATTCGATTAACTGAATGAAATAGAACTTTCGATTTTATAAACTGGGCTTTTTGTCTTTCCTCAACTGAATTCAATTTTGAGATAAGTTTAAATTGTTTACTCATTTTCGAATAAAGTGTTTGTTCTTTTCAATTTCGGTTTCAAATTTGCGTTATAAAATCTCATGGAAGGTATAATATTGTCATCATGGGATCATATAATGGGTCCACAAATAGAGAAACTTTGGTATGCCATTGACAGTGGAAGCAACAAATTCGTTGAAGTTCCATGTGATATTTTAAGAGACTTTAACATGACCAAGCATCAAAAGAATGTTGCAGAAAACCGATTGCCTGATCTGCAAGCATATTCTATAATGTGTGGGCAACTTTTATTAGGGGAAGTGGATTCGTGTAAGCCATGTGATGAATGGGCTTCAAGATTCTACTTATCTGAATCAAAAATTTTAATTACTGTTGTGTTTCACTTGAATTCTTGGGATTGTTCTGCCAGTGACTCTAGGCAGGAATACAATGATAAAGATATGTGCCTGTGCTTTGGTACCATTTTCGAACGACATGCTCTTAAATTTGCTTTAGACAATCAGCAGGTTATTGATCTTCATCTTAGGAAGGCCATTGACATTATGCAAAATTCAAAGGTAGTTTGATATTTCTGTATACCTTGCGTGAACCACCAAATTGGGTATTTTGTAAATTTTAATTGTCCTCATACTTTTTCCTTGGACAGTGTAAACATTAGAGACAGGAAGTTGCCTTGCATATCTAGTAAGTGGGGCCAGTGTAGCCCCACTAAGAAAGATGGATCAAATTAGGCATATTAATTTAATATAAAAAAGAGACAATTTTTATTTAAAAACCAAGAATTTACTTCAGATGCATCTAGAATATTGTAAACATACATGTGTGGCCAACGACGACCTCAATTTTTGTAGTGTATTGTGCCTACTGTTAGGTCTACCTTGTCGGTGCTGTATTCTGGTTATCTTTAGATCTTTGACTGCCTCTGGTGCACCCATGTCCACGGCTTTTGGGATTACTTGTGTATCAAAGAAGCTTAGAGCTAGTTTTAGTGTTTTCATCCATATTGCTGTAATTTTTTGCATCTCATTAGACAGAAATTATTCTTAGTTTTCGGAATAACTATTTTCAATGTTTCCCAAATCTATTTCATCCAATCTTTGCAATCCTTTCAAAGCCTCTTTATGAGTAAAATCACATTTTCAAGCTATCTTCTCTATCAGAAAAGAAACTGACTGTAAAGTCTTCAATATATCATGAGAGTTAGGTGTTAGACATTGCAAACTTTTAAAAATAATTATACTAGTGAGCCGACAATCTTCCCAAAACACAGCGGTCAAAAGCTATTAAGTGGAACACTTGTAAACAGATTGCAATGGGACAAAAACTAGTTCAAACTTCTTTGAATGTTCAAACTTCTTTCCCCCCCCCCTCCCAGGTATACAGCCCTGTATCTCCATTTCTATGGCCAACCAGGCTAAAATTATTAAATACAAGACAAGTGTGGACCAAATAATTAAAAGTCAAAATAACATTCTATTCATTGTTAAGGAAGTTGCAGGGAGGCAAACATCAGGAGGGCCATACATGCCTCTTCTTGTTTTAAAGTCATAGTTAACATTTTTTTCAGAATGTCAATTTGGGGAAAATGTCTTTAAAAAACCTTGGCAGCATTATCAGTTATAGTGATGATAACTGAGGTGGATGTCTGCAGGAATTTAACTTCCCGTTCCAATTACAGAAGAGTTAGGTCAGACAGGGAAATTCTCTGAAAACTATCTTCCTCCACATCAAAATAGTGCCATGAATTTTTTATGTGAAATTAACAGCTTACGTGAATGCTCAATATTTATTTTGGAAGAAAATACAAATGCAAATAATTATTAATTGTTTTTAAGATCGCTCAACATATCTATTTTCTAGGAAATGTCCTTGTACTTCTGATTTAAACTGCTCATGTGACTAGCTCTGGATGGCTGGTGGTTGATGTGTGCAGTCCAACTGGGCCACTGCAGTATTGCAATTTACACATATGGGATAATTTACTCAACCTGCTGTCAGAGCCTGAGTTTATGGATGTGGCACTTTTATTTTACACTTGAGTTTTATTAAAAAATGGGAATCATGAATTACATTGATATGCTTGTGACATCGCATGTTCAAACCAGAAGGGGTCTGGTGTAGTAAATATTGCTTGGGACATCCTTTCCTATGAACCTTGGTTTACCAGACATCCTGAATTTGTGTCTCGGATTCTGCCAAGGATTATAAATTGTCCAGTTTTTTCAGAAAAATTCTGAATTAAATGGAATATTGTTCAACTGCTTTGTGTATAAAAAAGTTTGTTATTTAAAGTAAGTTAATGACGGTTTGTGAAATTGTATTTTTAGATTTTTTTATTTTTGTGGTATTTTTTACTTGTAAAAGATTCTTATGTGTAACGATTTTCATTTGACTGTTTCAATGTAAAAGTTAACTCCATCAATTGAATTTTATTTGTCTGGACTTTCCTGAAATGTCAGAAAGGTTTGGTAACCGTATGTGCACTATGCAGGTTGTTTAAGCTCATTTCAATGTTTTGACATTACTACCAAAAAATAGATGCGGTTGGGAGAGGGAATGGGTTTGTGCATAAGCATCATGCTGATGCAAAAAAACTGATACAACCTCCTTTAATTTTTTGTGTTGAGTGCCACTCTTATACAAGAGGGGTAAATATAAAAAATTTCATCAAGCAACCCCAAGTATGTTTCAATGAAACATCAAGTGTCATGTCCTAGGGGCCTTACCTCATTGGGTTGCCCTTAGTATTTTGATGGTTGGGGTCAGTCCTCACTGGATCTCATATTCATCCATTCACAAGAACAAAAATTTAATGAGATTCCATCAGGGGACTTGATATTTTCTATGAAATTAATGCTTTGGAATTTTTAAAGAATATTTGTGTGCTAAAATGGTTTTTATGCTGCCCAACAAACTATAAATCATTATAATCCATACTTTTTACCATTTCCATATTTAAAATTTTGTTGTAATTTAAGTTTTGTCAAATTTTAGAAATTTCTGAAATCATAATTTTTAAAATATATAGTTTTATGCACTGTTGTATTTTTTCAATGTATTGTCTTTATAGTAACTACTTTTGTTATTTTGTTGCAGATTCCATATGATTTAATTATGAAAGAAATAACTGGCATTGTAGAAAATATAATATCATTTCTGGAATCTCTGAAAGCATTTAACTTAAATAGCATACAGGTAAAAGTATAAATGTTTGAAAATAAAAAATCCGATGCCATGGATTCATATTTATAAGAAGTGATGACTTTTCTTTAAACATTTGGGGGATTCCATCTCAAAAATCTCAATACAGATTTGTGGATATGTCTTTCTATAAAATCCAAACATGATTTTTCTGTTGTATGAAAATGTTTCTCTTCCCCCTTTAAATTGTTCTTTTATCTAAGTGTATGTTAAATGAGATTCCCTTTACTCATGTAACTGTTATTTAGACTTTTGAGTTTAGAACACCCATGAAACAAATAAACAACACAAAGTTTTATTTTAACCTGCATGGCTTACTATCAACAATTTTTAAGATTTCATGGTAAACTGAAATATGTTGTGAATACCAAATGTGTGACAATCTTTTTCAATGTTCTCCATAGCTTCCAGAGCAGCCTTCATTTCAGGAATTCATACAATCTGACCTGATGTCAAAAGCAATTCTATCTCATTTGCAAACCTCTGGCTGTTCTGTTGTTATAGGTGCTTCAGACTTCAAAATTAATCAAGTAATTATTTTTATTTATAAAAGTAATCAGATTTTATCTTGGATAAAAAATTGTCTCATAATAATAATATTTTCTGGAACATTAGATTCACACACCATTTGCATATTTTGATTGCACTGAATGTTTTCTGAACTATTCATACTTATCATAAAACAGCATTCAAAATTATTGGTGGTCTGCATCCAAGAAACTAAAACTATGATAAGACCAGGAGATTAAAAATCTGGTTGGTCAGCGGGACCAGTAGCTACAATGAGAAAGCGAGTGCCCATATTCTCTTTTAAAATAAGTTTCAAGACAATAAACAAACTATTTTGCCAACAAAAGTTCAAAAATTCTAGTAGAAAAAACATGAAAATATTTATAAAATGAATTCATAATAAAATATGGATATAACCGCCACAAATAATAAAAAAATATTTGGATGGTATGTAGTATCCGATACGTTACAACTTTCGAGCGATGTATTGCCAATTGTGGTAACCTTCCCGTTTTCGGTTTTTCTTAGTTTTAAGGCAACCCTAGATATTTTCTCCTGACGATAATAAACAGGTCTCATGATTGGTTAAGGAAGAAAATACGCTTTTCCACTTTTATTTTTAATATAGAACGGAATTAAAATTTAGACAGTCTTTGAAATTGTTGGGTGCATATGAATTTTGCTCTTGATTTATAAAATCGACTTGTTTTATTAATTTTCAAAATTTTTAGGATAAGTTTGGAAAGCAGATTGTAAGTTACAATTTTTTAAATTTGTCACTTTATTTAAATTTTAATTAAAATTTCGAAAAAAAATTTGGATTAAATTTGATTTTTGAAATTGCAGATTGGAATTTAGAATTTTTTTCCTCTTTTGGTTGCTCATTTCCCCTTAGTTGATTTGATATAGCAGTGGATAGTTTTATTGAACGTTAGAAAATGTTTTTTTTTTTTTTTGCAAACATGTAGTAGCTTGATTGGGAAGAAGGTGAAATGTCTTTCATGTGAGAATGATATGATTTTAACATTGAGAAAGGATGCTGGTGATAGGTAGGAGTGGAAATGTAGAAAGATAGGACAAAAATTTGACAAAAGAAAGTATAACAGGAGTAAGAAATTGGAGGGTAAATGGGTGTTTGGAGGACTTGAACGAGGGACGGATAAATGTTTTATGGTTGAGGTGAAAAATAGGAACCAGAAAGTTTTGGCTGAGGTAATTCAGAGCTGAATTTTGCAAGGAACTACAAAAATTTCTGACTATTGGAAGTCATATGCTGGTATCAATACCCGAAGGACAAAGAGTTCAAGGGTTATCGATTCGAGCATATGACTGTTAACCATAGTCAGAATTTCAAGGACCCGGCTGTGAGGGTAAGTTTGATTTTTGTTTAGCTTTTGGTTATATTACAAACATTGGACTATGCTTGGGTGGGCACCCAATACGGTGACTTATACGCATGGAAGCCAACGGTGAAAGGTCCTCGCCGGCCCCGGAGGGGCGGCGAGGTAGCCGGCAGGCGGGGATCGCGCGTTATACGCTGTGACTTATCTACAAACAAATTTCTCCCGGTATACTGGTTTAAACGCATTGAAACCTTAAGCGCAATACGCTTTGACTTCTCTAAAAAACAATTTCCTCCTGTAAAGTCGTTACAATAAAAATATTTGTCTTGCTTTTCCATATATGGCTCTATAACCTGGAATATCCCCATTGAGTTGCTCACATAATGCTTATTGCTAGAAAAATTGTGAAAAAATATTTTTTCACACTTATGGATAGCAGAAGAATTTTTAGATTTTTGGTTTCTCATCAAAAACCTTTGTGTGGATTATGATCACAGAAAAGAACTACCTTATTAAAAAAAGATTTCTTGTTTTGAATTTTCTATGCATTGCAAAGTTTCCAATTCAAAATTGATGAAAATCCGGACGTTTTAAAAAAATCACGGTTTTTTTATTATTATTATTATTATTATTATTATTTTTAACAATTATAATTTTTTTTATTTTTTATTTAATATTTTTTTTTTTTAAGTGACAAAACTAGGATGAAATTGACGCAAAATTGCGCACATGTTCGGAGAAAACCAGACTGAAATATTAGAAAATTTTCAAGTGAAATTTATATTGCTTTTTTCTTAATTTTTAAACAAATTATTATTATTTATGCACTGTATGCAAAGGTTCACGTTGTATATGGCGGCCATCTTGGAATTGCTTACATCGGCCGCCATCTTGATTTGGCGTAAACAATCGCTTTGGCGGCCTAACGTTGCGGATGCTACCACTCCACCAAATATTTATATTTTGTAAAGAAATGAAAGTAAGTCAAAACATAAAAGTATTAGAATTAAATTCTACTGTAAGTAGTTTACAAAAACTCTATTTTCCAGCCATACTGGTAAAACGAACCGTTTGTAACTTCTATCGCAATAACGCTCAATAGCTATTCAGTAATTTCTTTTCAATGCATTTACACCATTTAAATTAACTTAATTTTAAAACAAAAAATATGTTTTAACGTAAACTGTGTATGCTATGTCAGAAGTAGGTAAAAAATCCAGTCCACTAATACCTTATTCATTGCAATAGGCTTTGTATTAGTTGAGAAAAACCAAACTAATACATACGATAGATATTTTTTCCTAGCCATACAGCTAAAGTGATAAACCTCTACAGAGGCAATCACCTCTACTGACTTACATACAAAGGGAATTATGTGTTTTAATATAGATCGTTACAGGTGAAGAAAACAATTTTATTAATTAACACAGAGCCCAAATTTTCAGCTCAGAATGCACTCTCAAAAATTTGTTTTACTCGCAACAAGGTAGGGTATTCTACATTGTACACATTTTGGCAAGTTTGTTGCAACTTGCATGCTACTCAATAGATGTTTATAAGATTAACAACAACACTTCTCTCTAACTCCTTCTTTCAAACACAAAGTCCAGATTCATAAACTTTTTTAATAAAAAATGTATCATCAATTTGACAGAATTTGTATTCGCCAAAGTAAAAATTTTGCTTGTCAATGGCAAGTGGAAGTTTTGTGCTCTGAATCAACATGCTATTAACTAAATTAATTTATTATTTGAAGATTGGACCACAGTATATTATTGTATACACTGATCCTTGGGACTAGTCACTTTTATTTATTTTTTCTACGCTGTTATAGTTTAGATGTTTTGATTGAAAGTAAAAGGAAAATGTAGCAAAAACTTGCTAAAACCCCGAATATTTTAGTATAATTTTCAATTATATTTTTGTATAATATATTAATATTTTAAAATATGGTAATTTTTTGAATAATATATTAATATTGTAAAATATGGTAATTTTTTTTGAATAATATGTTAATATTTTAAATAATATATAATTAAAAAAAATTTTAAAGTATCAATTTTTTTCACATTTTGTGCATTTTTGAACTTCTTCAAGTCCTATGTTGTGTCATCATGGCAGAATAAGAGAAGTACATCTGGAGATTTTTCTCTGGGCCCGGTCACCTTAGGCATGATGGCCATTCCATTGAACCCAGCTGAAGCTGGCAGGCATGAGTCTAAATTGAACTTCTACTTTCTGGTACCTCAGGTATTTGGACAACAGAAGCTGCAGTTTCTCCCTTTTGCTAATGACAGTCATTCTGAAATGTAGATGCTACACTGTTCATTGGTTTAATCTCTAGACTAGCCAAGGAGAGATCTTCAGATGCTCTTGGAGTGCCTGATTCTCTTACATTGCATGAGTTCTTCTCAAACTCATTCCAATACAGGAAAAAATGTGACAACTACAGGCAAGTTCTCCTTCCACTTAGGACAAACTGGAAAATATTTTTGAACATTCAGGAATTTCATACTCTTAACCCTCCTGAACTGGTTTATCTTTGCATCGAAAAGCATCCTGTAGTGGCCAGCTTCTATTGCAAAATCTTGTTCCAAACTGTCACCAGTTCTAGGCAAGGAAAAATTTGTCTTTTTTGCTTGGATCCTCTCTTTAGAATAATAGGGCAGTTTTGGCCTGATGCAATGCCATCAGAAGCAAAATTGACCAGATCTTGGACAAATTATCTCTTCTTAACAACATAACAGCAACATTTCCAACAAAACTTGTCACCACCACGCCAAAGGTAAATTTCTGCATTTTTCATCTAACTACATTTTTCTAATCACAATTTGTTGTTTAATATTATGCCAATGGCACAAATTTTGGTTCTTAGTGGAAATGATGATTGTCAGAATATCATTTCACCTATCTATCAGGTTGTTCGGAAAGTAATTTCCTTTTTCTGGTGAAAATAAAAAAAGACGATTTTCTTATAGTGTAAAAATATTTTATTGAATTATATAATCTCCATTTGGTCCAATAGCTTTTGCCATATTTCTGACAGTAGCATGATTCCATGCTCATAAAACTTCTGATCTTTGCTGAAAAAAAACTGATCCAAGTTATTTATGACGTCCTCATTTGAAGTAAAGGTTTTGGCGTCTAAAACATTTTGTACAAACCAAAACAAGTAATAATCCGAAGGTGCCAGATCTGGAGAATATGGTGGGTGTAGTACATCCCTTCCAAGCTGTAAAAGCTTTTGACGAGTTACCAAACTTGTATAAGGTCTCGCATTATCTTGGTGGAACATTATATCTTTTCTATTTATTAATTATGGCCTTTTCTGTTTGAGTGAATCATTCAATTTGTCCAGCTGATGACAGTACACTTCAGAATTGATCATGGTCCTGTAGAAGCTTAAAAAACCCGATTCCCTTGAATTACTCGCTATATTACTCGGTTGAGGATCCATGGCAATTTTTGCAGGGTGTTTGCTTTCAGACGTTTTACGCCGTACACGCCAATGTCCATTTGTCCGATGGAGCATTAAACGTGATTCATCGGAAAAAGCCACCTGTCGCCACTCTGCGGACGTCCAGTTGCGGTACTGGCGTGCAAATTCCAGCCTTCGTTGCCGATGAACAGCAGTCAGCATAGGTGCATTAACCAGGCGTCTGCTGCGGAGGCGCATGCGCAGCAACGTTCGCTGAACCGTTGTTGAGGATGCACTCTTGGTACCCCTTGGTTCATCTGGGCGATCAGTTGCTCAACAGTTGCACATCTATTTGCCCGAACGCATCTCCGTAGCCTTCGTTCGCCTCTGTCATCTATGGGCCGTGGTGCACCACATGTGCCACGCCGCTGATTTTGGATAGTGCCATTTTGCCATGCACAGTATACTTTTACCACAGCGGCACGCGAACAGTTCACAAAATTAGCAGAAATGCCTCCACCCTTGGCCCGAAAGCCAATAATCATGCCCTTTTGGACGTTGGATAAATCGCTATGTTTCTGCATTACGCCAACGATTGAAATGCTTTCCGATGCCGAGGACATCCTTTATATACACTCCACTGCAATATGCTGCCACCTGCCTTTTGTGATTGGTTATTTCACGTTGACGTCGAAAGTAGGTGGTGGTCACATTAATGTGACTGGACTGTGTATATAATGACAATGTGGCTTAAGTGTGAAATTGGCTGTGAAAAAATACAATTAAGTCCTCTGTTGGGAAAAAGCGAAATTGCTTTCCAAACAACCCGATACATACAAATCTGGTTTTTTTTCCAAGTGAAATTGCATATCTACAAGATTTATTATTTTGGCACAGTGAGTCATCTGAAGGCACTGAAGTCATCAACAGTTTGTGATAACTTGCCTGAGACACATCGTAGTGAAAACTCAGAATATGAAAAGGACAATGATAATCAATAATTTTAATGCTTACTTTTTCGTATTTCACTAAAGCTTCTTTGACTATTTCATTCAAATATTTTCTATGTGGTTACTACAATTGCTTGAATAAATTATCTTTCAAAGTTTGTAAAATGTTAGTTGAGAGCCTTCATTTTCATCCCATCACCCAAGTACAAAAGTGCATTTAAATTAGTAAGCACCACACCAAAACACAAATCTGCTTTAGCAGCTCCAAATGTAATTGAAATCAACAATTACTTACAGTAGAGAGAGAGAGAAAGAGTCTCCAAAATGGTAATCATGAGAAAAAAAAAGTTACCTTTATGTCCTTACTCGATTTTTCTTGAAGTATCAAACATTTGAACTCATTTTTCCAAAACACCAATTTTGGAGATATGTGCCTTTTGCATTGTGATAATGATGTATAAATTTTTATCCTTTCTGACATCGAATCAAAAATTAGCATATGAAATGTGCATTGTTTGTCACATTCTGATTACTGCCAGGTGCCCGTAATATATATATATATATATATATATATGGGTTGCCTTGGCTCAGTGAGTTTGCCCACTGCGCTAGCAATCTGAATATTGTTGGTAATGCAGGTTTGATTTCTTGGGTGTATGTATTTTTCACTTTTATATCATCAAATTTTTTTTGATGTATGTCCATTTACTTGACGTTGTTAGACCAAATGTAATCCAGGCCGCAATAGCCCAGTTGAAAGAATAACAAATGTAGTAGATTAGTAACTGGAGGTTTGCGATTTCGAACCAAAGATCGTTGTGCACATGAGGAGCCAGTACACATTAAATCTGTTGTGGCCTCAAATGTTCTCACTTTGGCTTGGTGTGGAAGTTATGGAGAGTGGGGTGCCAGTTTCCTTTCAGGTTTGATCCCGGACTGTAGCCAATTGACAACTGTGTTAATTAAATACATATCAATCAAATGTGAACCTTGCACCATAAAACCAACCAATCATTCTCTAACAAATAAGCTATATCTGTCAAAGTATTGCAACAGAGTAGACTAGAGTCATTAAAAAACATTTTTTCAAGATATTTGATTGTCAAAAAACTATTCAAATCACTAAAAATTGTAATCTTTATCAGCTAGTGAATTTTAAAAGCATAGTTTGAACATCAGAGCAATATGCTATAGTCCTTGTTTGAACATTCGTGAGTCTTGGCATATATTATTGAAGTAGTTCAGAATTCAATTTAATCCAGTCTAATTTATCACTCCTTTAAAAGGGTGTGTGTTTTAAAAAATAATATGTGATGTTTTCTGAAAACTAAGAACAATTAGAAAATTTTGATTAAAGTTTGATCCACTTGGGTAAGATCTTTCTTTTATTCTTCTCAATAAAATTTTTTTTCTTCTCAATAAAAATATTTTACTGGTTAAAATTAAAAATTATTTTCCATTTTCATTAATTGACTACCAGAAACTTTTGAACAACTTTGCTCTTGCAATTTGAAAATTTGCAGCTTTAAAAAGGTATTTTGCATTTTATTACTGCTATGTTTTTTAAAGAAGTTACTGGTTTTGCACAAACTTATTTTTCTTCCATACATTTGCAATTTGTAGCAACTTTGTTTCATTAAGCTCTTGCAAAATTATGATTTTTCAGCAGAGAAAGATAAAATATTCTCTTAGTATATGAAAAATAATTTTAAAATGTTTCCAAAGGAAAGCTTTTTAAATGTGTATTTTTGTCTATAATATAATATTTTAGTTTAGTCTTTCAGAATTTTATTTGATAAATAAATACAAATTTAGAAAACAGGAAAGAAAGTGTACATGATTAGAAAGTTCTGGAAATACTTATTATATGGTTTTATTCTGAGTTTGAAGATTATATTTTTTTCACATATAATTAATGTACATTTTCTTTTAATTTCTTAGGTTATATATGTCTTATCCTTGTTTAGTTCCTTGAAGGAATCTTGTTGCTCTGTTATTACGCCTCATGTAACTTCAAATTCGTATATTAGAGGGATATATATTCAAGGTGCCATAAAAGTAAGAAATATATATAAAAATCTACTCTTCTAGTGTATTTTATTTATCTTTTGTATCTTATAACTGCTTATATATGTTGTAGTACATATTGAATATTGGTCCTAGAATTAAAATTAGTCCTAGAGTAGAGTAATACGATTGCACGGTGCAATTTTCAAGAACTGCTGGTTCTGGTCTCACTTTTTGGAACTTGCAAGTTACATTTCCTGAATAATATATCAGTTGTAATTTTTATGGAAATTCAATGAATGTTTTTATAATGCTTGATTTTTACATATATGTCATCTCTTTTGGCTATCAATCCTCTGGCTATACACCCTTGTTTCAAGCCCCCTTGAAAGGTGTTGCAGGTGGAAGCATCACATAACTCAACTGAATGTCTGGTGGCAAGTTGCCCAAAATTCCCAAAAAGTGACTTCACTAGTGTGTGCTGTAGAGCATGTTGGCAGCATATATGTAGGCCGGTGTCTAGGGAGTATGAATTTATGCTTAAAGTGACTACAAACTTCTTAAAAAAACAACAAAACATTTATTGACAATTATTAGTTTAGGGGGGAAATTACAACAACAGATATTTACATAAAGCGTTATTATTTTACATACTTCCATTTCCCTCTCTCTCTCCCTTTTGGCGCCCTTTCACAACAAGCGACACAGCCGAAAAAAGCGTCTTGCTAACACGGATGTTAATGGTGATCTCCCCTATTCTAGAAGGAACATTCTTATTGCAAGAGCTTGCCAAAAAGGGAAGTGTTAATACAGGATTAGTAGCGCCATATATCGCTAGATCGAGCAACTGGTTAACTAAATCCTACATATATATGTAGTGTTAGTGGTCATTTATATTTATAATTTAAAATATTTGAGAATTTTTATTCAAAGAACCAAAAATCGGTCTTAGATGCATGTTTGTGGTCTTGTGTTTCATTGGAAACCTGCAGGTCTTGGTTCTAGGTAACATGCTTTCCCAAACTGATTAATTCTCAATATTCAATCAATATTAGAACAGCATTTGACTTTAATGAATAAGTATTGATTTTATATCATTGCTTAAATAACATTTGATTATCTTATGACTGTCAGACCTTTTTTAAAAATTTTATGTTTGTACTTTTTATTTTAGACCATGGGCATAGATTATAAGTATCTTTCAGAAAAAGCATCTAAAGAATCATTCTCCTTAACAATTGTAGACATTGATTTGTGCAAGGTTTGGCAGTCGATTACTGTTAAAGACTCGGACATTTTCAGGTAGAATTTTCGAAATTGTTTCCTATTTTCAGTTGTGTTTGTTTGTATGGATAATTCTTTGATCTCTAACCAAACTAATAATTCTATAAATATTTATGTTTTATATTTCAGAAATACTTTATCACCAGTAATGGAGACTGGACACTTAGTTCCTCAACTTTTGAAAGATGTATGTTTTCTTTGGTATTATTCAGTATTTAATTTCAAAGTACTTAATTTTAATTTAACTAGGGGGCTCTTCCCACTGCTTGCTTACGCTCGCCAACCCCCAGGTGAACTCCCAAATTTCAAAACAATATTATGAGAAACCAAATTGAAATTTCTAAAAACAACTCAATGAGCTGCAAAAATTCACGTTTAGAGGTACTCTTTAAAAAAAACTCACGGCTGAAGACTGAAAATCTGTATGTGTTTTTCTCCCTCGTGTTAGAAATTTCGCTTTTTCAGCTTTGACACTTAATAAAATCTAAACTAATAACTGCATTGGTAAAAAAGCTTCAAAATTGTCCAGGGAACACGATGAAGAACAAACCATATTAATTTCGTAATTTTCTGATCCGTACTTTCTTGGGAAACCAGCTATGAATCGAGCTAAACAACACAGTTTTCAATCCTGCTGTGGCGTTGACCGCGACGGGAACTTTTTTTTATACAGATAGATACCATGCAATATTAAATATATATTTATGCAGTATGCTAGGGGTGCACAACCTTTTTGGGAGAAGAGCCACTCGCACCGTTGATTGAAACATTGGGGGCTGTAAATAAAGTTACAGCACAGACACAATGAAAGTGCTACTACCCAAGTATGTACAGCTGTTATTACACTTAATATGTTTAGTAAAAAAATAATCATATTTTTTAAGATTAAACTTACAAATGCTTTCTCAAAAAATCTAAGAGCTTGTTACAGAGCTAAATGAATGAGAGATATTGTGAATAGTTTAAAAAAGAAGTTAAAAATTTTTTATAGAACATTTGCAATGATCAAACATTTAAAATTACTTTTAAAAATGTGTTTCTCAAGAACGTTATATGAGCTTCAGCAAATTATTTTAGGTTATAAATTTAATAACAATAATAGTACAATGTCCATAGAATCATCAACTGCCAATGAGAAGTACTTAAAATTCATAGCTACATTTTGAAATTGGTCTGATAAATCATCGGATAGATTTTCTATTCTTCTTTGAATTGTCACACGATTGAAACTTATATTTTTTAGTTTGGTGGCAGCTTCTGGGCATACTTTCTCTGCTGCTATCATAATGCATTTTTTCGCAAAATCGCCATCAGTAAATGGCTGGACACTCTTAGCAATTACAGATTCAATCTCGAAACTAACTTCAACACAGGTGTCGAAACCTTTTGCAGCCTTCACAAAAACATTTTTTTGGTGAGCAAAAGAACGGCGAAGTGCATCGATTTGGTTAAGACAATCTTCTCCTTCTAACTTGGAAAAGGCTGTGTGTTTAGATTCATAGTGCCGTTTTAAGTTACATTCTTACATTTACTTCCGAGATAAACAACCGCGTCGGTGTCAAATGATAAATATTGAGACAAAGTCAATTTGGATTGGTGTGGCTAGGTTGCAAAGTGCGCATTCTAGAATCGTTGAACACGATGATGTTGTTTTATCAGAAAATGCGCGTGCCCAAATCGGTGAATACGGTGACATTATCTATCGGGAAATGCGCATGCTCCGAACAGTAAAGATGAATTATGTTTTTGAAGGAGCAACATAATATGAAAGCAAAATGGGGGTGGTGTGGGAGGGTAGCCTAAATCCTCTTGGGAAGTTTTAAGTCAAAATTAGTTTGCGGGCTGCAAATTGATGGTTCGTGGGCCACATGTGGCCCCCATGCGCAGGTTGTGCACCTCTACAGTATGCATTATTGTATGCATTATAAATATGTTTAGTTAATTCTGATGTTAATATAACAAAAGTATAAAAGATTTGGTCATAATTCAGAAAATGAATAAAAATTGATATAATTTCAGATTTAATCTTGTTTATTTTTATGATGTTTATTGTTTTTTATTGTAATGAAAATATCAGATTCATTCACACTGTCAACTTTTATCATGTAAAACATTTATTATGTAATAAAAGTATCAACACACAATGATAAGAATATTTCTGTAAATTTAAAGTGACTTCCTTTCGGATTCTAATGTTTTTACAGTACTTGAAGATACAGTAAGTCAAAAAATTATTGGGGCAAATCTATTGGGATAAAAGTATGTATATTTTTTGGTAAGGATAATTTTTATTATACAGGGTGATTCATAAAAGATGGGCAAAACTTTAAGAGGTGATAGTACACATCCAAACAAACAACTTTCATCAGATAATGCATGGTTGGAAACAAAATGCAAAGGTGCTAGCACATTTGAAAACTTGATCCTTGCAATTGTTAACGCTCCATTCTTCTTGCGAGTTATTGGTAAAAGAACAGCAGTAACAGCATGCAAATGTAATATGGGGAAAAGGAAGAACTTGCATGCAAATTTTCGCCTCGATTAATACATAAAAGCCACTAATTTGAGTATGCAACTGTCAATCTCGGTAGGAACATATCAGAAAATGTTGCCCTTCGCTAATAAGGAAGAGGCTGATGTGTATTTTATTTACGGACTTGCAAATTGAAATGGCTCAGAGGCTCAACGATTGTATGGAGAGAGGTTTCCTAACAGGTGGTTGCCCGACCGTAAAACCATTTGAGCGCTTGCACCAACTATTGTGCGTAACGGGATCCTTTCTCGCTTCTCGGTCGGATGCAGGTCGTGCAAATAACACAGAAAGTCAGTCTAGGAAGAACCCACTCTGGATATGATGGCTGATCAGCCAAGTACAAGTACCCAAGCAGTGGCTAGGCAGTTACATGTATCACAATCCATGACATGGCGAGTATGGAAGGCTGAAGCTTTGCATCCTTACCATGTTCAACGAGTTCAGGAACTGACTCAAAACTATTATCCTCGTCGTGTGGAATTCGTTTGCTGGTTCCTGCAGAAGAGCGCAATAAATCCAGATTTGGTGGCAACTGTGCTTTTCATGGATGAATGTACATTTCCTCGTGAAGGTGCAAATAACACCCACAATCAAAATGTTTGAGCGGATGTAAATCCACATGTCACTTATTCACATGCTCACCAGTGGCGCTTTTCTATCAATGTTTGGGCATGACAAATCTGAGACCTCCTACTCGAACCTTATCTTCTGCCAGAACGCCTTGACGGGAAAAAATACCTCATGTTTCTGCAACCGGTGCTGCCAGACATGTTGAAGGACCTTCCTACATACATCCAGAATGTAATGTGGTTCCAGCAAGATGGATCACCAGCCTATTATGCACAAGAGGTGCAAAACAATCTGGATTTAACTTTTCCGAACTGATGGATTGGGCGAGGTGGTCCTGCAGCTTGGCCACCATGCTTGCCAGATCTTTCATGTAATTATTTCTTTTGTGGGGACAGCTGAAGGCTTGTGTGTATGAGACCACAGTTGAATCTGCAGAAGATCTCATCACTAGACTTTCGGCTGCTGCAGGGGAAGTATGCGATATGCCTGGCGTTTTTCAGAAAGTTTGCCTATCCTTTCTTTGCCATTGTACCTCATGCATAGCCACTGCCGGTCACTGTTTTGAACACTTATTGTAATCACATGTCATTAAACTTGCTTTTGTCACTTATTCTCTCTTTGTGTGTTTATGTCTCTTATAACAACAGCACTTTCGGCGCACTCTAGCACCTTTACGTTTTAATTCCGACCATGCATTCTTTGATAAAAGTTGTTTGTTTGGATGTGTACTATTACCTCTTAAAGTTTTGCCTATCTTTGAGGAATCACCTTGTATAAAATTCTTAGGACTAAACTAGATCTAAACAAAAAAGAAAAAAATATGGAATTTTGTGTATCTTGTGTTCATAATGAAAATAAAGGTAAGAAAATATTGGAAACTTTAGATTAAATGAATGTTTAAAACAGTTAATGATCAAGTAAATACCTTTAGCATGTAAGTTATGTTTGTTGATTTCTTTAAACTTATTTTATCTTGATTTTCATAAAATATTAGTTCTGTTTTCCCCATTCTGCAGAATTATTCTCAAAGTTAATTTTCATAGAAACATTTTGGAACTTTTGCTAAAAATGCAAAAAATCAAATTTTTTATTCAAGAAAAAGATACAAATCACATTTTTCCTCACTGTTTTCAATGGATATTCAGTCTTCGGGACTGAAAACTCAACTAATTCCTTTGTAATCTAATAATAATTCTTATATTTTAATTATTGTGCATTAATAATGTATGTATAATTATTACATATTGTTGTGTAGATATCTCTTAATATCAAAATATTGCCTTTCATTACCCTAAATTGACTGTCATTTTCCAAGTGTTTGTTTCATTTTAATCCTACTGGATATAGGTCCTTGGATTAACACCAAATATGAACATTGTTGTTTGTATTGTAAAGCCTCCACTGGTTAGTTTGAAATGAAGTTACTTAAAATAACTATAAATATCTATTTAATTTTTTTCATAGCTCGCTTTTATTCAGAAAAATGAAGGAGACAGCAAACTTTTTGTAGAAAACTTTTACGAGTATTTAATGGTTGGAGCAACTTCCTTAATCAAAGCAATTGAACCATTCAGGTAAATAAATTATCAATTTCTATTTAAATATCAGCTTATGTTTTATACCATAATTATAAGACAAAGAAAAAATGTAGTTCCCATATAGAGGAATGAGTTACAGTCGCGAAAAAAAACTTAGAATCACCTCCTTTATTTCTAGTGCTATTCACATTAGAACAAATTCAAATATATCATTAAATAGGGAATAATATTCTTTACACACATCACCAAAACAATTGCATTAGGGGACGTCTTCAGATCAAATTTTGCATGAATAATGAAATGTCTGATGGAAACATCATGTTTTGATGCCATAATCAGATTCTGCAATGTTAAATTTGTCTAAGTATGCTATTTCATGACTTTCCTGTCTTTATATCCTGAAATAATCAATCAAGTGTCAATTTCAGGTATCATCTCAATATAGAAAGTCACTATTCGTAGATAGTGATTAATTGTAGTTATCGCTACCCGAATTTAAAATTTAAACACTATTTCAAGCGTATTTTTCAGCGATCCAAGAATTATATTTTTGATACAAGTCCAAATTATATGAGAATTGCATTATTATATTTACTATGCATGGGCAAACGATCTAAGAACTATTATTCAAGGTTTGTCAGATGTTTTATAAACTTTTGGTTGCTCTCTAAAATTGCCAATAGTTGGGAAAATTTAATGTAGTGCAAAAACTACACTACTGGCCATCCAAAATGCAACACCAAGAAGGACAAGAGATATCAAAGCCAAATTTATTAGAGATAACACACAGTACAAATGTGAAATTATTGAAAATACAGCCTCCTGCGAGGTGAAGATAATATCAATATTGAGTATTGCCTCCACGGCTGGCAATAACCGCTGCTACGTGCCTCAGCATTGTATGAAAGGCTTTGGATGTGTTGTTGGGGTATAGTAGCCCATGCTGCCTCCCACATTGCCAAAGTTTATCTGGTGAAGCAGCGGGTGGTGTATGCCAGTCCAGTCATTTTCTAATCATCGATAGGCGATAGATCAGGAGAACAGGCATGCCAATGCAGCAATGCAATCTGATGGGCAAAGAAGTCTTGAACATTGCATGGTTGCACATTGTCCTGTTGGAATGTGGCCACAGGTATGCCCTGAAGGTAAGGGAGGACAACAAGCTCCAAAACCTCAGAGATATAGCACTGGCTGGTCAGTGTTCCTACAATGTGTACTAGGGGGTGCGGGAGTGGAATCCAATACCACCTCAAACTATAATATCGGGTGCATGACCAGTATGGCGATGCATAAGGCAACAGTTAAGCAACCTCTCTGAACGGTGTCTCCAGACTATAATCCAACAATTGTGGGGTTGCAGGCAGAAGCCTGATTGGTCTGGTAGAAGTCAATGTCGTGCTATTTGGTTGTCCATGTCCGCCCGTTCATTGCACCATGGCAGACGCAAATGCCCGTGGTTTTGAGACAAAGGTAATCTCAGCAATGGATGCCTTGCAGACATTCCACTGCTGCAAACGAAGTCAAATGGTACATGTCGATACCGATTATTGTGCAACAGACCTTTTTTGTTGTGATATGGTTCCTTATGTGTCAGAGCGATCTATCACTGTCTCCTGTGCACAATATGCCTGTCATCACATGTAGTAGTGCGATGAGGTGGATGCAATAGGTCCAGTCAGTCCCATCCTGCATCCATCGATTACAGATCCGCATCTCTGTTGCTTGGTTACGTCTAATACGATCACCGATTCTCGGAAGGATAATACACAATCTCTAGGCAACAATTCCTCTTAGGTCAAACTCAGAAACATGCTTGAATGATACTTGTATTCTTCTACGAGGCATACTGGAGCTACTCGCGCAAAACAACCGCTCAAAAGAACAAAACAGCAATCTGTTCTCCCTTTATTTAGTGCTTGTAGGTGGTGCTACAAGCGCCCATGTTGTACATCTGAGCTGAAATGTTAACCATTTGCTGGTTTGGATGCGTTTTTATGGTGTAGCATTTTAGGTGGGTAGCAGTGTATTTATCGGAATGAGCTGAAAAGTCTTCGATTCGGTTCCTATAAAAATATAAGGTTATAATTTATAATTTTTTCAAACATTAATTTCATAATTCTTGCATACTATAATCTATTTTTTAAATAAAATAGTAAGTGAATTTTGTTTGGGTTATTTAACAGAGTAACACGGTACAAAATGTCAGCACTATTGAAGTATTATTTTGGAAGATAGCCATAAAAGTCTATACAATTGATTTAACATTAGAAGCTCCAATCTTTCAGTACTCATAATTTCGAAACGGTCAGACCTAATGATGTGAAATTTGGTAGCTAAAGTTTTAAGTTTGGTATAGATTTGAAATTATGTGTTGAAATGGGGTTTCCATTGGTAAGTATGAAGTTGATGCTCAGTTTAATATGAAGATGGCCCCTTATACAAATTTGATGCATTTGAATTTATCAAAGACGATAGTTCCTGTAAAATGCCATCTTTTAATTTTTTCTACTTTTAAAAATGCTCAAATGAAGAAGGGTGGTTCATTTCCCCCCCCCCCTGCGACTACATATTCATTTAATTTAGTCAAATGCGTTCATAAAAAAAGTGGAATTTACATTTCTATACCTAAAATATGAATTTGTTTATAATTAATGAAATTTTAATATGAGATAGAGACTTTTTTTTCTGGCAATATGCTTACATTTATTTTTGTCCTATGTTCGATGATTGTTTTGAAAATTGTAATTAATTTCTATTACAATATTCAACACCAAGGGTTGTCTACCAAGCTCGCATATAAACTACTTAATAAGCTAGCTTTTTTAAATATCAAGCCTAGATATATGTGATATGAACCTCTACTATTACAATCCTATGTGTTATTGAAAAAGTAGATGAAAAGTCTATTATGCAAGTGCTGCATGAATCATGGTTATAAAGTTTGGTATAAAAAATGAAAGGTTAGTTTAAGAGAAGGTACTATTGAGAAAAGAAAATGCTATGTTCTAAAATATTTTGTCAGTTGGTGCAGTTTAAATACAAATGCATGTAACCTAATTTAAGGTAATGAAGAAAATATATGACATATGCGGATAATGCTGTAGTTGATATGTGTTCTTTGGTAGCACTTGTCATTTATTAATTTCTTTTCTATCTGGTTCATAATTTGTTATAATATGCATGTTGTATTTTTGAAAATATTTTTTGCTTGTGAATGAATTTGGGAAGGTAATCAGCAAGTCGATCTCAATTGGCCTGTTGCTGACCCAAGTTCTAAATTTGGTTCACATTTAATCTCTTACTGTTTTATTCTAATATTTCAGGAATTCTCATAATACTATAACTGAAAAAGAAGTTATGGCAATGTTTGCTACATATGATATTGTGGACTTGAAAATTCTTTTTGGATGTGCTGAAAAATTAAAACCAGGATTTAGAAATATTATTGTATCATGAATACCATTTGTACTTCTGAATACTCTACTTTTTGTACATAAAAATAATTTTGTATGTTGATGTAATTGTTCATTTTCCATCATATAAATTTTAAAATATTTAATGGTATTTAGAATTATGGCATAAAACCAATATAAACATCAGTTCAGTATGTATCTTGGCATGAAAACTGCCTCATTCATTTTATTGTACTTCTTTCTTAAAGATCAGATCTTCATCTGCACAAAATTTTAGAACAATTTTGAAATAAAAATGCAAAAACATTATAGTAATTGAGCAATTTTCGAGCAACATATAGAGATTGTTCAGTGAAAATGCTCCAGCATGTACTCATTGCCACCCACTTTATACTATAAATTATATTTGAACTTCTTTTACTGGTCTTTGCAAATGTTTTTGTGAAGCTTCAACACCTACTTTTCTGGTTTTGTAGAGTAGTCTTCTATAACCATTGCTTTTCATAGTTTTACATAATGTAGGCTGTACAGGATATGTCAATTATGGGGGATCAAAACACAACAGCTGTTTCCTGTAGTTCGACCATTAAGACTTTTCAATATATACCGTTACGGAAAAATACCCTACGAACCACTTCCTTTATTTCATAATAGAGCAAATTCATAGGTATCATTAAATAGGGAACAACGTCCTTTACCAATTGAAATCCAAAAAATTGCATAAGGGGACGTCTTCATATCAAATTTTACGTGAACAACGAAATGTCTAATGGGAACACCATGTTTTGATGACATAATTAGATTGTGCATCGTCAAATTAGTCTAAGTATGCTATTTCATGATCTTCCTATCTATATCCGAGTGGGGTGCCAGCTCAGGTGTTGCTTCGTCATCTGACCATGGTTCAAAATTACGAGGTGTTGTCCTCGGATCTTACCCTTAAGGGACTGATCCCGGACCGTCGTCAATAGCCCGTTGTGTTGCTCTAGTACGATGTTAACAAAAATTACCATTACCTATCTATATCCTGAGATAATCCAAGTTGGAGTCAGTTTCGGGGATAATCCTGACATAGATCGCGATTAATTGTAGTTATCGCTACCCGAATTTTAACACTATTTTAAACGTATTTTTCAGCGATCCAAGAATTATATTTACTATGCAATTACAAACGATTTGAGAATTACATTATTATATTTAGTATGCAAGGGCAAACGATTGGATAACTATTCGAGGTTTGTCAGGCGTTTTATAAACTTTTGGTTGCTCACTAAAATCATAATAATTGGGAAAATTTAATGTAGCGCAAAAATTAATCGGAAGGATTGCTAGTCTTCGATTCCTATCAAAATATAAGGTTGTAGTTTATAATTTTTTCAAACATTAATTTTGCATACTAAAAACTGTTTTTAAAATAAAATATTAAGTGGATTTTGTTTGGGTTATTTAACAGAGTAACCTGGTACAAAATATCTGCTATTGAAATATTTCGGAAGATATCCATAAAAGTCTAAGAAACTGATTTAACATTAAGAGCTCCAATCTTTCTGTCCTCATAACTTCGAAACGATAAGACTAATGACATGAAATTTGGCAGCTGAAGTTAAATTTTGATATTGATTCGAAATTGTGTAGAAATAGGGGGTTCCTATTATAAAATGTGAAGTTGGTGCTCAATTTAATATGAAGGCCCCTTATGCAAATTTAAGCATTTGAAGTTATAGAAGACATTATTTCCTGTCAAACACCAACTTTTAAATTTTTTCTACTGTTAAAATTGTTTGAAAGAAGAAGTGTTTCGCTTTTTTCCTGTGACTACGTATAATTTTCATATTTAATGAAACTCGCCTAAGAAGTCTTCATCTGTTTAAACATCAAGTACAGTTATTCCTGAACAAGTAATAAGGCACAAAGGGTGTTTCTGTTGTTGGGAAATGAACTCGGGCTGACGCCGTGATGAATAACAGAAAACAAGATTTAATGAACAAAAGAATAAAATAAAGACGCGCTTGAGTCTTGTTTGTTGACGATACGTGAGCAGGAACTGTAATACGCATGAAGCGCCAAGAGGAAGTAAAAACAAAAGTATCGCCCTCTGGCGGATTTACGCGTAACATACATGGATACTGAACATACTCCCACCCTCAGGACCTCTGTCCTGATACTTGGGTAAGGGTATCACCTTCACGGTTGAGCGCTTGAAAGTTCTAAGCCGTGTCTGTATGGAGACTGTCCGTCTTGTCCTGGATGGACTGCAACAACACGTCCCAGTGGCCACGTCAGTCTTTCAGGTCTTGTTGGAGAACCATGTCGTCCACGGCAACAAAAATATTTTTATGATTCCACATAATATGTCTATTTAATACAGAGAATATGAACTTATATCATATATTTTTTCTGTGTTGCAAATAGCGTACCACTAGCAAAAAATATTACTTCTCACGATCAATTTTAAAAGATTAAATTCAATCCTATAAATGTGAATGATTTATACCAACACATTTGAGAACTTTTGTAGATAATAGAATTGAGAAAATGCGGTAAACTACATTTGAGTTCAAAGTTTTCTATAGAGAGAGAGAGAGAGAGAGAGAGAGAGAGAGTATTTTAAAAAGAATACGATAGAAACAATATAATGCATTAAAAGAGAGTTTATGTTCTTGAATTTTTTCTTCGAATAAAAAATAATTTATTTCTTAAAACTGTATAAACAAAAAATGATCACCAGGGGTAGGTTTTGAAACCACGATCACAATAGTGAACCAGATCACACGCCACTGTAGGAGTTTCTTTCCTGTTTTAATCATTGCGCTCCTATAACCTTAAATATAAAGATGTATTTTTCAATGGATGGAAATGATATACAATCCCATATACTTCGAGAGGCCCGCAAACTGACGGGATAGCGGTCTTTAACCTTCAATTGCCTCCTTAAGAGCACTGATGGCAAGTGAGGAACCATGAAGAAAAGTTGAGAAACTCAGACCACAAATGATTGGAGTCTGGTGCCATAACCACTCTACTATCCTGGCTTCCATTGTTCAATGCAGAAAAAAGCTCTTGAATTTACAATTGTTAATTTGACATTAAAGCTGACATTAAAATGAATATCAACTGGTTTGCATTTATTTTTTAAATAAATGTCAAGGCACATGAAAATATAAAATAATGATAATGCCATTAAATCGAACGATGTTAAAACATTAATACTTTTAAGGAATTTGAGTTATTCTCGAACAAAAATATTTTTATGATTCCACATAACATGTCTACATAATACAGAGATTATGAACTTATTTCATATATTTTTTCTGTGTTGTAAATAGCGTACCACGAGCAAAAAATATTACTTCTCACGATCAATGTTAAAGATTAAATTGAATCTTATAAATGTGAATTATTTATACAAAACATTTGAGAACTTTTGTAGATAATAGAATTGAGGAAAATGCGGTAAACTACATTTGACTTCAAAGTTTTCTATAGAGAGAGAGAGAGAGAGAGAGAGAGAGAGAGAGAGAGAGTATTTTACAAAAAATACGATAGAAACAATATAATGTATTAAAAGAAAGCAAATTTTCTGGAATTTTTTCTTCGAATAAAAAATAATTTATTTCCTAAAACTGTATAAACAAAAAACGATCACCAGGAGTGGGATTTGAATCCACCATCAAAATAGTGAACCAGATCATAAGCCACTGCGGCAGTTTCTTTCCTGTTTTGTTCATTGCGTTCCTATAACCTATAATATAAAGGTGACTTTTTCAACGGACGGAAACGATATACAATACCTCCGAATTCGAGAGGCCCGCATATTGCCGGGAAAGCGGTCTTTAACCTTCAAATGCCTCCTTAACAGCACTGATGGCAAGTGAGGAACCATGATGAACAGGTGAGAAACTCACACCACAAGCGATTGGAGTCTGGTGCCATAACCACTCGGCCATCCTGGCTTCCATTGTTCATTGCATAAAAGAGCTCTTGAATTTACAATTGTTAATTTGACATTAAAGCTGATATTAAAATGAATATCAACTGGCTTGCATTTATTTTTTAAATAAATGTCAAGGCACATGAAAATATAAAATAATGATAATGCCATTGAATTGAACGATGTTAAAACATAAATATTTTTAAGGAATTTGAGTTATTCTCGAACAAAAAATATTTTTATGATTCCACATAATCTGTCTATATAATACAGAGAATATGTACTTATTTCATATATTTTTTCTGTGTTGCAAATAGCGTACCACGAGCAAAAAATATTACTTCTCACGATCAATGTTAAAGATTAAATTGAATCCTATGAATGTGAATTATTTATACAAAACAATTGAGAACTTTTGTAGATAATAGAATTGAGGAAAATGCTGTAAACTACATTTGACTTCAATGTTTTCTATAGAGCAGGCCTCGAAATAGTTTTTTTTAACACAGGTGCACCTTGTGCACCTAAGTTTTTAAATTAGGTGCACAGATTATATTTTAGGTGCACATTTTTAAAAGAACGAAATTTTAGAGTATTAATGCATGCAAACTACTTTATTAGTTGGGTATGTTTATATAGGTTCGTAGTAGATAGCAAATAAAAATATTTAAAAATTGAAATTCTCCCTTGTCCGCCCTACGGCTGTCGCGACAGTTACTTCAGCAGAGCCATTTGGAAAACGTTTCGATCATCGGGAAGTTTTGTTGGTAGTGACATAAGTATAAACTAAAGTATAAATCCGTTACGCCCCAGCGATTTTGTTTTCGCATAGTGTGTAATTAGGAATTTTAATTACGTTCCTTTAGAGAGAGAGAGAGAGAGGTCGATACTAATATTTTGTTCAATCATCAAAATAACATAAAACACGTCCCCCCCCCTTCCCTTTTTTTACCGTTAATTGCATTGCGTGCACCTAGCGGGAAAAAATTAGGTGCTTAATTTTATTTTCATGTGCACAGTGCACCTGTGCACCCGGGTATTTCGAGCCCTGCTATAGAGAGAGAGAGAGAGAGAGAGAGAGAGAGTATTTTAAAAAGAATACGATAGAAACAATATAATGTATTAAAAGAGAGTAAATGTTCTTGAATTTTTTCTTCGAATAAAAAATAATTTATTTCTTAAAACTGTTTAAACAAAAAATGATCACCAGGAGTGGGATTTGAACCCACCATCAAAATAGTGAACCAGATCACAAGCCACTGCGGCAGTTTCTTTATTGTTTTGTTCATTGCGTTCCTATAACCTTAAATATAAAGATGTCTTTTTCAATGGATGGAAACGATATACAATCCTATATACTTCGAGAGGCCCGCATACTGACGGGAAAGCGGTCTTTAAACTTCAAATGCCTAGTTAAGAGCACTGATGGGAAGTGAGGAACCATGAAGAACAGGTGAGAAACTCAGACAACAAGTGATTGGAGTGTGGTGCCATAACAACTGGCCCATCCTGGCGTCCATTGTTCATTGCAGGAGTAAGCTCTTAAATTTACAATTGTTAATCTGACATTAAAGCTGACATTAAAATGAATATCAATACGCTTGCATTTATTTTTATAGTTTCAAGGCACATAAAAATATGAAATAATGATAACGCCATTAAATCGAACGATGTTAAAACATTAATACTTTTAAGGAATTTGAGTTATTCTCGAACAAAAAAATACTTTTATGATTCCACATAATATGTCTACATAATACAGAGAATATGAACTTTTTTCATATATTTTTTCTGTGTTGCAAATAGCGTACCACGAGCAAAAAATATTACTTCTCATGATCAATGTTAGAGATTAAATTGAATCCTATAAATGTGAATTATTTATACAAAACATTTGAGAACTTTTGTAGATAATAGAATTGAGGAAAATGCGGTAAACTACATTTGACTTCAAAGTTTTCTATAGAGAGAGAGAGAGAGAGAGAGAGAGAGAGAGAGTATTTTACAAAGAATACGATAGAAACAATATAATGTATTAAAAGAGAGTAAATGTTCTTGAATTTTTTCTTCGAATAAAAAATAATTCATTTCTTACAACTGTAAAAACAAAAAATGATCACCAGGAGTGGGATTTGAACCCACGATCACAATAGTGAACCAGATCACACGCCACTGTAGGAGCTTCTTTCCTGTTTTAATCATTGGGTTCCTATAACCTTTAATATAAAGGCTTCTTTTTCAACGGACAGAAACGATATACAATCCCTCATAATTCGAGAAGCCCGCAGATTGCCGGGAAAGAGGTCTTGAACCTTCAAATGCCTACTTAAGAGCACTGACGGCAAGGGAGGAACCATGATGAAAGGTGAGAAACTCACACCACAAGTGATTGGAGTCTGGTGCCATAACCACTCGGCCATCCTGGCTTCCATTGTTCATTGCAGGAAAAAGCTCTTGAATTTACAATTGTTAATTTGACATTAAAGCAGACATTAAAACGAATATCAACGCGCTTGCATTTATTTTTTAAATAAATGTCAAGACACATGAAAATATAAAATAATGACAATGCCATTGAATTGAACGATGTTAAAACAATAATATTTTTAAAGAATTTTAGTTACTCTCGAACAAAAAAATATTTTTATGATTCCACATAATAAATATATTTAATACAGAGAATATGAACTTATTTCATATATTTTTTCTGTGTTGCAAATAGCGTACCACTAGCAAAAAATATTACTTCTCACGATCAAAGATTAAATTGAATCCTATAAATCTGAATGATTTACACCAACACATTTGAGAACTTTTGTAGATAATAGAATTGAGAAAAATGCGGTTAACAACATTTGACTTCAAAGTTTTCTATAGAGTATTTTAAAAAGAATACGCGATAGAAACAATATAATGTATTTAAAGAGCGTAAATGTTCTTGAATTTTTTCTTCGAATAAAAAATAATTTATTTCTTACAACTGTAAAAACAAAAAATGATCACCAGGAGTGGGATTTGAACCCACGATCACAATAGTGTACCAGATCACACGCTACTGTGGCAGTTTCTTTCCTGTTTTGTTCATTACGTTCCTATAATCTTTAATATAAAGATGTATTTTCCAACGGATCAAAGCCATATAAAAACCCATAAAATTCGAGAGGCCCGCAGATTGCCGGGAAAGCGGTCTTTAACCTTCAAATGCCTTCTTAAGAGCACTAATGGCAAGTGAGGAACCATGAAGAACAGGTGAGAAACTCACACCACAAGTGATTGGAGTCTGGTGCCATAACCACTAGGCCCATCCTGGCTTCCATTGTTACAAATACAAACACAAATATTGACGACCAGCTGCAAGCTCAAGCACAACAAGGCTGGTAATTGGTTTATGAATTCCCCAATTCCCACTGATTAGCCAATTGTATCTTAAATTCGTACACTCCCTTTGAATTAACTGTATTTTCTGGTAACGCGTTCCAAATGTCTATTACCCTATTAAAGTAGTAGTTTTTCTTAAATCCCGATTGAAATGTGTCTTATTCAATTTATACCCATGGCCCCTTGTTCTGTTATCCCTATTGAAATTTAAGCCCTCTGTGTCCCCTTGTTTTACAAACTTGAAAAGCTGAATCAAATCCCCCCTCCTTCTTCTTCTTTCCAGTGTATACATGTTTAGCTTACTTAAACGTTCATTATAGTCGAAATTTGCTAGCCCCTTTATTATTTTTGTAGCTCTGTGCTGAACCCTTTCAATTGATTCTATGTCCTTTCTCATATATGGAGCCCAGAATTGTACAGCATATTCTAGATGTGGTCTTACTAAACCCTTATATAATGGCAAGATTATATTCTTATCCCTTGAAGTTACAGTCTTTTTAATATACCCCAATAACCTATTAGCCTTTTTACCGGCAGCTGAACATTGGTGACCCATTTTAAAATCCCTGTGAATTATCACCAAAAGATCCTTGACTGTTTCTCCCTCCTTTACCTTTACTCCCTGCAGACAGTACTCGGCTCCACTGTTCCTGTAACCCATATGCAGAACTTGACATTTCCCTACATTAAATGACATACCCCATTTTACAGCCCATTCGGATATCAAAATCAAATCCCCTTGTAAATTTTCTATCTGTAACTTGGTATCCACTGTCCCCCATATTTTTAAGTCATCTGCAAATATACTGATTCTATTCTTGATCCCCTGACCTATATCATCTATGAGAATTATAAATAAAATTGGTCCCAAAACTGATCCCTGAGGCACCCCACTTATAACTTCTGTCCACTGTGAATAATTTCATTTTACCTGCACTCTCTACTTTCTACCCAATAACCAATTCTTTATCCATAATAATGTTTTTCCCTGAATCCCCAGCCTTTCCAATTTAAACAGTAATGCCTCATGAGGTACTTTATCAAAAGCCTTTTGAAAATCTATGTACATGACACTGCTCTTATTATCCAGCTCCTCAGTAATCTTTTCGTACAACTTCAAAAGGTTTGTAGAGCAGGATCTGCCCTTCCTAAACCCATACTGATTATCTGATAACAGTCCCCCCTCCTCCAAGTATAACATTATATGCTTTTTTAACAGAGATTCAAATATTTTGCAAATTACTGATGTTAGACTTACTGGTCTATAGTTGCCCGGATCACTTTGTATTCCCATTTAGAAAATTGGAGTGTTGACCAACTTCCAATCCATTGGTACCCAACCCGTGCTATATGTTGAATTAAATATTATGTGAATTACGTCCCCCAATTCTTCCGCGCATTCCACTAGTACTCTCGGATAAATATCGTCTGGCCCTGTTTCTTTAGACGATTCTTTTCAACTGATGTATTATTTCTTCCCTGTTACATTTGCATTTTTTAATTATACCCTCTGCAAAGGCTCCATCCTTGGGATTCTTTTTTAATGTGTAGTTACCATTGAAAACCCCCAGAAAAAAGTAATTTAACAGGTTTGCCATTCCCACCTCGTCTTGAATTAATTCACCTCCTCTCCACTCCAACGGGCCCAGTGTAGTACTAAATTTATTTTTACCACTTTCATATGCAAAAAATTCTTTTGGGTTTATATTAATTTCCCTTGCTAGTTTTTCCTCCAAGGATACCTTTTGCTTCCGACAAATAGTTTTAAACTCCTTTCTGGCTTTCAGATATGCCTCCTTGTCCCTGTCGTTACCAGTTCTTTTATACACCCTGTATGTTCTTTGTTTTAATTTTAAAGCTTCGTGTGTTTCCCCTGAAAACCACAAAGGGAGCAAGTTTCTAGATTTTCCTTTTTTCCTGAACGTTACATGTTTTTTTAACACCCTGTCTAACTTATTATTGAATTCCTCCCATTGTTCAGAATGATGCGGTGCTTATAATCCCCCTTTGAATGTCTCCTTTAACTAATCTTTTATCCTATGAAAATTTACTTTTCTGAAATTTAGAATTATCCTACTATTGATTGTGTATGCTGACTGAAAATTTATACTTAATCTGATACTTCTATGAACACTTTATCCCAGTGGTTCATCTATAACCAAATCCTGCACCCTATACTCATCATTGCTGGAAATCAAATCCAATATTGCATTGTCCCTAGTATCCTCATACACCATCTGGTACAAAAAACAATCCTCTATCACTTCCAAAAATTCTACCCCTTTCCCATTTGTAGCTAGATTGTTTGTCCAGTCAATATTTGGATAATTATAGTCCCCCATTAAAATTAAATCTCTTTTTTGACATGCTTCGTTTATCAGATTACACATACCCATTTCCTGCTCTTCACTACAAACAGGAGGTCTATATATATTACCCAGAATTAGTCCTTTGCCTTTGTCTGTATTCAGTTTCACCCAGACTGATTCTATACCCTCAGTTTTACTATTTAACTTTTTTTGCGTACAGTTTAAAAATTCTCTCACATAAATCAAAACCCCACCCCTTTCCTATTCACTCTGTCCTCCCTAAACATTGTGAATCCACTCAATTCTAAAATTTGTGCATCTTCACTGCTTGCCCAACTTTCAGTTATGCCAATGATATCTATATCCTCTGCTTGTGCAATTCCCCTGAGCTCATCCATTTTATTTCTCACACTGCGAGCATTACAATAAAATACTTTTAACTTATGAAACCCTTATATTGCACTTTCCCTTTGTAATATTAGTCTTTGTATTGTTTTTCACCCTTATATTGCACTTCCCCCTTGTATTATTTGTCTTGGTATTGTTTTTCTCCCTTACATTGCACTTTCCCTTTGTATTGTTTGTCTCCTGTAATTTAGACCCTGTCAGTTTTCCTAAGCAATTATTGTGTACTGTCAACCCTCTATGTCCTACCCATCCCTGCTTGTATTCTAGTTTTTTGACTCCAGATTATTCAAAACCCGCTTGCCAACCTCCCTATTACCTATCAGGCTTAAATGCAAATTGTCCCTGCTTATCCAATCCCTCCTACACTCCTTCCAAACATCTAAAAATCTAACCTCCTCCCTCTCACACAAATCCCTTAACAACCCGTTCATCTTCTTGGCCCTTTGATTTAACCACCCATTACCTAACCCATACCTAGGTAGTAATCCTAATACTGTTACATCTACCCCGTGAGACTTAATGCGTCTTAAAATTGTTTCCGCTTCCCTCTTAAACTCAACATTAGTGGTCCTCTCTACATCATTAGTTCAGACCCACTCTACTGCCTTTTCATCCCCTTTAACTACACCTGCCTTAACTGCCTCAACTACATGTTTGAACCTGGCGCCTGGCAAGCAACACCTTGCAAAATTGCGCTTTTTACGCCCTACCATGTCTCCCAAAACCCTAACCATCGAATCTCCTACCACAACCCCTTTAGTTACCTAATCAACCTCATCCCCCTGATCTACATGTTCCAAGTCTACACACTGAACACCCTTTTCCACTCCCTATGCAAATCTCACCTTCAAAGCCTCCAGCTCCTTCCTCAAATCACCCACCTCTAAGCAACTCTTACATGTAAATTCAACCTTCTCTGACATTTCAATCCAACTCACACCACCCTTTCCAGCCTCAACCATATTCCCACACAAGTCACATTCCACATAGAACTCCCCACTGGCTCCCTCTGTCCTCATCTCTTTTAACATCCTAACTAAACTCATGCTAATCCAAAGTAACAATCAATGCAGTAATTCATTGCAGGAATAAGCTCTTAAAATTGCAATTGTTAATCTGACATTAAAGCGGACATTAAAATGAATATCAACTCGCTTGCATTTATTTTTTAAATAAATGTCAAGACACATGAAAATATAAAGTAATGATAACGCCATTGAATTGAACAATGTTAAAACATTAATATTTTTAAGGAATTTTGTTATTCTACAACAAAAATATTTTTATGATTCCACATAATATGTCTATTTAATACAGAGAATATGAACTTATTTCATATATTTTTTCTGTGTTGCAAATAGCGTACCACTAGCAAAAAATATTACTTCTCACGATTAATGTTAAAAGATTAAATTGAATGCTATAAATGGGAATTATTTATACAAAACATTTGAGAACTTTTGTAGATAATAGAATTGAGAAAAATGTGGTAAACTACATTTGACTTCAAAGTTTTCTATAGAGTATTTTAAAAATCATGGTTCCAAACTCAGAAATGAATTGACTGAGAATGTGCTATACTAATGAATATTGAATATCAACCGATTATTTAGAAATTATCTGACAAAGCACAACAGATTTCTCATTAAATATACTTTAACTTTTTTGTACATACACATACCTATAACTGTATTATCTACTAGCCACTGCGTGGCTAGCCCGGCGGTACCCGTGGTGTTTAGTTTTTATCTGGTGTAAATTTTTTCCGCAGATTTCAAATCCGTTGAAATTTTCAATCTGTCTTTAAGGATTCCGATTTTACGAAAAAAAAACTTAACAATTCCAGTCAAAATGTTTTTATTTCTTTGCTCTCCTTCGCTAATATGAAAATCTGTTTTTGTTTTTATTTCTATTTTAACGCCAAGGACAGAAAATGCAATCTGTTTATTTTTGGAAAGCGAAAGTTCACGTGAAGTCCCAATGTCTTGCGAAAGTATAAAAGATTAAAAGAAAATCAAACAAATAAGGTATCTGTTGTAAAATTTTCCGCAAATTTCAAATTCGTTAAAATTTTTATTCTACCTGTAACGATCGCTGAGATAGAAAAAAGTACCAAAGAACGCCAGTGATAACTTTAGTAATCTTTTGCTTTAATGGAATCCGTTTCGCAGGAAATCAAAATGAATGAATCTCGAAACAAACGAAGGTCATTCGAATGTGTTCTCTCCACGGAGATGAAAAAAACTTGCATGGTTCCAAAGGCTAACGTCAAATTAACACGTGAGGGCGAAAAGTCTAAATTTTTATGTTTCTTCATTCCTCGGAATTACCGCGGTAGAATGAAGAATGGTGGAAAAAAACTATTAAATTCATTTAAAAATGTTCTAGATTGAATTTTAATGTGCCGACCAACCGGTATAGTGGTTAAGGTGTTAGTCTCTAGATCGGAAGGTCCCTGGTTCGAATCCGGGTTCGGGTATGCATGTTTGTAAGCGTATACCTGCTCAGGTGTTGCTTCGTCATCTGAACATGGTTCAAGATTACGAAGTATAACTTGTTAGGGGCAATGATGGTAATCCCACTGGGTGCTCCTTCACAAGTGGCCATCACTTCCGGCCTTGTAGTGACCAATAACTTAGGTCAAATGTTCCCGCCATTAGAAAAAGAAAAGATTGAATTTTAAAATTTGCCTCAACCCTAAAATTGCAAAAAATTCGCAATACTTGTATACCAAATACCATTGCTATAAGTGCCATAGATTCGTCAGGACTTAGCGGGCAAGAAACAAACAGACAGACAAACACTTCCTTTTATAATAGTAGAGATTAAAATAGAATAGATTGTTGGGCATGGCAAAAAATTGGCATGGTTCCAAACCCTGACTGCAAGGTCAAGTGGGTAGAAAAAGTCCTCCGCGTTTGAAGAACCGGGTCGAGTATAAAACTATTAAATTCATTTAAAAATCTTCTAGATTGAATTTTAAAATTTCGCCGCGACCCAAAAATTGCAAAAAATTCGGACTACCTGTGTGCCAAATCTCACTGCTATAAGTGCCATAGAATCGTCAGGATTTTGCGGCTGCGAAAAAAACAAAAAAAAACAGACAAACACTTCCTTTTATAATATTAGAGATAACCGTAGCCTCGTAAATCACAAAGCATACGATAATAGTATGAAAACAGTCGAAAGAAAAATAATTCAACGCAATGTTCATTTAACTTGACGGTCTTTAAGGATCCTGTTGATTAGGTTTTATGGCACAGTTGACCATATTTGGCAATGTTGTGCCAAACATTAGACAGAGCAAGCAATGGACATACGCACACAATGAAAATGTTTACTTGTACAGAAGAGGTCGGTCGATAGGCGTTTTTAATTAACACCGCACTGGAGCAACACAACGGGCTATTGACACTGAATAGAGAAATGCATCCAAGGAGGAATCTAATCTGCGCAGGTTAAGCATTTCGAAATTTGCACTATTCCGTGTATAGTACAATATTTAACTCAAACGTACGATGTTATACACAGTCGTGGGAAAGATATTGCAGAGTTCAAAAACGGTTAAATTATTGGTCTGTGTCAACGGTTGGATACCTGCAATGAGATTGTTGAAATTACTGACACCGAATTACGAACTATCTTAGAAGGATGGCGAGGTAAAACTATCGGCTGGGCTAAAAATGTATGGCTGAAGGTAAAAACGATTTAACGCTTAAGGGCCAGTTTACGATTCTGCGTATGTCCAACTGCGTCGGTTGCGTCGAACCAATGATAGAGGAGAACCACGTGATTGACAGATGGGCGGGATCACGCAGCCTCTCTGCAGAGCAACGCAAGGTCCAAATTCTATACTTCATCAGATTCAACTCTCGACGCACATACGCAAGCAAACGCGACTACTTTGACGAATCAAAATCCAGCATCTAATGTTTTGATTCAATCGAGTAATAAACTAAACATCGCCATTACCGAACTTGTTAGCGAGTTGCTGAATGCTGACTGTGGAAGTTTAAAAAACATTATAAAACACTGGGCATGCGTTATGTACGAATTTGACTTCGAAAGAGACGGACAGCTGTTGCAAAGGCCTTGGGAATTCCTTGTAAGTACATGTATTTACACTAATCTTTAATTTGCATTGCAATATGTCTATATTTTGTTTACCTAGTTTCATCCGAAATAATAAAACCTCTTAGTTTATGCTAGTGAAAAATTGTTTTCGAAGTTGATTTGTTGTGTAGCTTTTATTTCAACGTTTATGAGCGATTTTTAAGTTTATTGGCAAATTAAAGTGAGCGATAGAAAAGCGCTGTAGAAATAGCTGTTTATTTTTTATAACTGAAACTATTGTGGTCGTAAACATTTGTGAATGTAGGAAACTTTTGTTGTTTAATTATTCCATTCCACCTCCTCTTTTGACCAATAATTGTTACTTTCCCAACCTCACAAAACACAACACTTGAACTTCTACTAAAGTGCTTAGTTAAGAGGAAATGTACAAAAAACTTCATCTGTTTTTTTATGTGCAAATGTTCTTTCCCTGAGATTGAGGTGCCTTCGTTTCTCGGAGGCTTTACCCACAGTTAGCTACCTGCCAGTTGTAGGCAGCATAGGTTCTATTTCTCCCTCAGTGTATTTCCCTCTTTGGTTTCAGTAAAACCTTTGTGTATGTACATTACTTGACATGTATTCACAGCGCATTTAACGGTGCAGCCAAATATGGCCCTTGCACCGTTGAAACCTAACCAAACCCTGAGATTTGTTTTCAGTTTTCCTAGTGATAGTGTTTGATGACCAAAATCCTTCAGTTCGCTACTTTAAACAGAATTATCTTCATTAATTTTTCTACTGATAGTTTTTTGGTTTTAGTTCAAGTCTTATGACAACCCCTATACATAGGCTTTCAACAAAGACTGAAAATTTCTTGGTTTAGTCAGATTAAATTATACTTTCTTTTGCCACATTTTTTTATTTTTTTTTTGTCTTTTTTCTGCATTCAAAGGTTTTGTTGAACGGACCGGCACAGCCAACGAAAGCATTATTTCGATTCACAGCCCGAATAGCCACTGCACTGGAAGAACGAGACTGCAACAAATACCAACAAATTTCCACTTTTGAAAGCTTTACCGCACAATTATGACTAAAAACCAGTTAACCGAAAAGTACCTTCCAAGTAAAATGGGAGGGATTTCTTTGTCGAAAGCAATAAAATCAAAGGAAATTATGCCGCTGCAAACTACCAAATGTAATGGGCTCACTTGAAATCCACTACCCTTGCAAGTCAAAGAAAGTACATGTATTCACATGATAGGTTAGGTTTTGGTTCTCGAACACGCTTTTCACAAAATAAACTTCCTGATGCTTAACACAAGGAAGAACACCTCATTTGGACTGTAGCTTATTTGTTTCTTACTCTGAGAGCTGAAACCACTCGATGGCTTCTCAAGAACACACCAACAGTTGAAACCTTTCCAACAGATGACGCTTCTGGTGCAAACAGCACATATTTGGAGAAACCTTAAAAATTTTGAATTTTAATTCCTGTGTCAACTAATTGGTTGAAATTTTTTTTTGCAGAATAATATCCAACTTCATTTAAGTGATGAAAGTACATCCAGGGACAGATGTTCAATGGAACTGCTGTAGCAAGACAGAAGATGCTGCAATACTGAGCAGTTCTCTTACAAAAGGTCACTCATTATTTTCTTAAAATATGGTTTGTTTAAATAATTCTGGTAATATTTAAAATTTGTTGTGTCTAAAAAAAAACACAAAATTTAGTACCGTTTTCTACTGTAAATGCATAAAGTGTGAGATTCTTGTATGGAAACGCTGGCAATATTCTACTTTGTCACAAGATCAGTCACTTTCTGAGAAGTTGGCAATGTTCAAAGAACATGAAAAGTTATGCCTATAAAAGAGTGGTGCCAAAAACTGTTCCGGAGATAAGGGACACGAAAAATACGTTTATAAAGTAATAACACTATGTAAAATAATCTTTTATAACTTAACATTTTTATAATATTTATGTTTGTAATTCAAAACTAGTGTCATTTTATTCATGCTTAGTTGCAATGCATTTGATGTATATCTGTTTATGAGAAAACATTTCTATGTATGTTTACAAGGTTAATTACTATACTCTGCTTTCCCCCCCCCCCTCAATACATTTAATATTTTACCTTAGGTGACAACTATATATTGTGAGTAGTCAGTATCATAATTTTTCATCTACTCCGGCAATGTGTCTAGTTTTACATGTAACTCCTTAAAAGCTCTGCTTTCAGCGAGTGATTGTGTGAAATTTTGAAACATCCTTGAATACCCATCAAATCAAGACACAGTAACCACAATTGATTCTTCTGTAAAATTTCTATCTCAAATTTGAAAAACAATGTACTTTCCATGTTAAAAGTGATATAAAACTAAATGTTGATAATTCAGTTTTTAAAGTGTTGCTATGTAAGTTTTTATAATCTTATTACACCAGGATAATAATCAATATATTGGGTAAAACTGTTTTAAGTTAGTGTTGTAAGTTATATAAAACGTATAGTGTAGAGGTGGCTGATGTACCTTAAAGCTGTCGTGGCTGAAAGTCCTCACGTTTGGTTGGTGTAGAAGTTCGGAGAGTGGGGTGCCAGCTCTGATGTTGCCTCGTCATCTGACCATGGTTCAAAATTACAAGGCGATACACCGAATGGCTTAGGCTGAGATAGTGGTTATTAGTTGAATATAAAACATACTCCACTCCCAGTTTAATAAAATTTCTTTTTGAGTTATTCAGAAAGTCGAAAGTTAACTTACAGTGTGATTTCATGTTTAATACCATATATCAAAAAATTAGTATCCATAAGATGAATTTCATGACCAGTGGTTATATAGTTTGCATTTTGTTTATTTCATTTTATATTTCAGACATTATTCTCTAAAGAAGAGAAAGAAGCTAACTTCTGAAAGATATCAGTTGCTCTGTCAATGGCAAAAGAATACACTTGAGCTACATGATAGTTTTGTAAACTCCATGGGCATAATTCGACTGTATACAATTGCGCCCTTGCTTATATTGATAGATTTATAATTAAATAAATTTAATGCTAAGAATTTCTTGTGTGTACATTTTATTATTCATAATCTTTAGTACTAGTTTCATTTTAAAATTTACAAGTTTTGTATTTAATATAATTTTGAGTCACAAATGCAGAAAAAGAATAAAATAATTTTTTTTCAATACTTAAATTAAATAAAGTGAAATTATATTTGCTTACTAATTATTTCTTAATGTTTCAGGTAAATATTTAAAATAACACATTACATGCATCATATTACATTTATTATAAATTAATTATTCTCATCTGTGTTTACTTCACTTGTATTTTGCCACCTATCCATTTTATAAATTGAAATTATTTGCTCAGTGAACGGCATTCAATCCAAGTATAATATTAAACATAAGTAACTTAAATTTTCTTTGAATATCTTAATAGGAAGTTTATATGAAATAGTAAATTGCATTGTTCTTGTGCTTATTATCTTATATATTTAAACTATCTATATATATAAAACACTAACGTACGTGGACCCGAAATCGACGTTATTTGTGTATCGTCGAATGGCAACAATCAACATATATAAAATAACCCAGATATTTTGAATTATTGCTGTTTTCAAATAGCCGAGGTCAATTTCTATTAAAAAGGAATTAAATTGTAATATTTATGTTTGAACTTACTTTTTATTTCTTCCTTTGATGTAAACGTAATTTTGCTACCCGGTATCGGGCCACGCGTCAGAATTAATGTTTACTTTTTTAATTTGATTTAGAATTCCGTGTTTGGGTATTTGAGTTGACTGCGAGATGTTGCCGACATATTTGAGGATTCCCAAGTATTATAAATGTGTTATTTTTGTTAATAAATCATTATTGTCTTTGTCAATATCGTTGAAAAGTCTTTTGTAGCATTATTCTATTTCACAATATATTCAGGAAGTCGAAATTCAACACGTTTGAATAGATACGTACGTGTTTTTTTTTTTCAGAATTTAGCATTTTTTCAAGGATTGGAATTTTATTTTTGTTTGCATTATGTGTTCCGGTATATTACATGTTGCAGAAATATTATTTAGGAGTTAGATTTTAATGATATGTCTATTTCCTGCAAAATATCTAGACGCGGGTAATTTTGTAGTGGTATATGTACATTTCGGCCAACTTTGCTTAAATATTTGATTGAATATGCAATGATTTAAAGAATTGTTTCACAAAAATGAATAAAATATACAAATCAAAACATGTTTAATTACGGTGTGTAAAAAAGTTTAAAAAGCACTATTACACACTGCCGAGCGCTAGCTGGCGCAGCCCGACTAGTACTAAGTATTTAACAATGCTTATAAGATTGAATATGCAAGACACAAATCATAAAAGAGAGGACATGGTAAACTAAATCTAAATGCTTAAAAGAACATGGTTACCACATACATGTGTAGTATGCATAAATTAATTTCTTGAAATATGAGAAACACAGTAATTTTCCTATTGTAGTGAGTTGACACAAGAAACATATTCAAACCCTCAGTACAAAATAACATTTCTATTGAAACTAAATTAACTACAGAATATATCATTGGAAAATGTTTCGCTGACTAAAAATTCAATACTTCCCAACATTCAAGGTGTGTTTTGTTCAAGTTTAAAAAAATCTTGGGCAGAAATGGAATGCTGACAATTTGAATTTATAGCACCAACCCAATGATAAAATATACATACTCCAATTCATTAAAGCTTACTTTATTCTGTTTACTGTGAAAAAAAATTTGTAGATTTTACAAAAGATGATACAAATTTTCAGGAAAATGAGGTTTGTATGGACAACTAAATTTTTGTTCGGTGGTTGGCTGGATTAAATATAATGAGCAGGGTGTAAAAAAATCAGATTTTTTAAATTTCTGTAGGCTGCTTCTTTCTTCCTGCTGACATGTTAATGGCTGTGTGTGTGAAAATGTATATTTCTACTCTTTAATCTATTGCACACCACAAAAAAATAAGCTAACTGACAAATACCTAAAAAAAACACTAGTAGGAAGTAATTTAGCCTCTTTCTCTTTAGTAAACTACCCTTTAGTTTATAATTTTGAATCAAACTGTGTTGCATACATACTTTTGAGTGTTAAAAAATGAGTGCTGTTAATCAGGAATGTTTATACGTTACTCTTCCTGGCATTTAGATTTATGATGGCATGTGTGTTTACATTACTGTTTCCAGTATATAGTATATTCTAATATGTTACAACTGGCTGTTGCAATCTTTTATAATATGCATTAATTGACCCAGTTCTCTCTGAGCTTAGTGTAGCCATTAATGCTGAAATCACCATGAGTACAGAAACATTAAAGCGTTTTACAACTTCTATGGTGTATTTACTTAGTTATAAAAAATTTGTGATTTGTTGTGATTCAAATCAGTGAATTAAAAAAAT
Organism: Metellina segmentata; assembly: GCA_947359465.1. Classification (NCBI taxonomy): domain Eukaryota; kingdom Metazoa; phylum Arthropoda; class Arachnida; order Araneae; family Tetragnathidae; genus Metellina; species Metellina segmentata. Next base: position 31,685,809 of record OX375884.1, read on the forward strand.
CATTTGATTAAAATCATGACACCCTGATAATGAGTAAATCGAAGATATATTTATCTACATTTCAATAACTAGAAACCCTCATCAGATATCAAATTTCGTGTTTTCCTTCAATCTCACATAAAAGGCTTCAAAAGTAAAAAGATTTTAAAACAAATTATTCATGTAACTTCATTTCATTTTGGTTTTTAATGCTCTGATTAAATTTAACACTTATATATAGTCTCAGTTTAAAGTAGATAGTTGTTTTGGAAAGAAAATAGTTTAATGTTGATTTATCTGAGTATTCACAATCGGTACAATATTTTTTAGAAATCGAGATTTACTTGTTTATTCTAATTTTGGTTTTGTTCGGAGTTAAAAGTTTCCAAAGTGATGTTAATTTCGCAATGTTCTCAAGTACCTACAAAAATGTCTCCCGTGGAAAAAGAAAAAAAAAACCAACGGTTCTCAAAATTGGTTAAAGTAAACATAAGACGGTAGAAAAAAAAACGCTCGTAAAAAAATACTGAAATGGATCAAGAAAGCGCGCGAAAAGTAAACACGCCATCTAGTGTGCATAATCGAAAGCTGGATTTCTCGTTCCGACGCAAGCCCATACGCAAAACTGTAAACGACTATCCTCCGCGTATGCGTTAAGGCGGAGCATACGCAGTTGCACATACGCAGAATCGTAAACCAGCCTTAAGGGGGTCCAGTACGCAAAATTCTAAAATCTTTAACTTTTAAGGAAATATCTTGAAATTTTTTTTGTTGATCAACATTGTATTGTGTAATTTAACTAACTAATTTATATTTTTTGAAAAAATTATTTTTTAACTAAAATTTTAAAAAGTGAAATTTTTTGACTACGTTAAAATTTGATATATCCTAAAATTTTGTGTGTCAAATTACATAGTTTTTATTTTAAATTACTTATAACAATACATATTAAAAATCGTCTTCGTGGAATTTTTTTAAATGAATTCAATTAAAAAAAATAATATTTAAACCCAAAAGTAAAAAAATACAACATAAAACATTTGAAAAATTATAGAAGTATTAAAAATATACATATACATAATTCCCGACGACAAATTAAAGATATATATTAGGTAAATATGTGCAGAAAATTTCATACAATTCTGACAAATAGTTTTTCATTTATATCAATTTAAAGAAAAAAAATTGCGAAAAAAGCATCACTGAGAAAAACGTCGTTAAAGTTTTAAATTGGTAAAAAACTCTTTTATGTACTTAAATTTTATTTAAAATCCTCTTGGAAGGTATTGTGCTTTGCTTCTTACATTTAAGGGGACCGGGAAGGCAAAATTCGACTAAAAAATCAATTTCTATTTTGTTGCTCCTTTATATAGTTCAAAATCTCCTCTTTCCAATGATATATCACACTAGGTAATAGAATAAGAGGAAGTTTGAAAATTATGCACGTTTCCAATAAGCACTTCACATCTGACACGGCCTTTCAAATGTAAACAAACCGTTTGTGGACATTTCTAATCTTTGTTGCTCAACAATGTATATTATATTTTTTACTTTACTTTACTCAAATTATTTTCGATAATCTGGTAACAGTACAGTTAACTGTAACATTTAGTTTTTTTCTAACTATTTTTATTAATTTTACCATGCGATATAAGTTAGCACTTTCTGAGACATGACATTTGATCTATTATGGACTAGCAATAAGGATAAATGTTGGTTTTCTGCACAATATGCAACAATCTGTCTGGGCAGAATATTTTTATTTACTGTCAAGTAACTTAAATCCAAATCACGGACTTTGTCCAGTTGGGAATGAAAGCTGGTGGAAATTTCAACGTGCTGTAGCTAAAAGTGATGTGTATTACCATGATAAACACACACATATTGCCTTGCCTTATACTGCCTACATTTTGAAGACAATTAAATCAAATTTCAGAGACTTGGCGAATCCAGAATTGTTGAAAAAATGTGTTCACGGAAAGACTCAAAACCCAAATGAATCGGTGAACAATGTGATTTGGACTCGCGTTCCAAAAAATGTGTTTGTAACCATCCAAACTTTAAAACTGGGAGTGTTTGATGCTGTTTCCTGCTGCAACAGTGGAAATATTATAAAGTGCTATACATTATCTAGAGTTAAAATCAATCCAGGCTGCCATTTTATACAAATTTTTGAGAAAACTGGACTAAGACCGTGTTATCGATGGAGAGCGAAAACTCTCCGAATACAGTAAAAAGGCCCGCCATAGAAAGAAAAGCATACAAAAAAATTGAAGATACATGTATTAAAAATGAAAGAGATCACCCTTTATATAAATCAGGATTTCATTAAGGTTAGACGTAAAATTATTTATAAAAATTCATTTGAAATGTTTAAATCCATTTTTCTCAAAACTTAGATTTTTAAGTTTCATGCCCCATTTTCTCAGAGTCTACTGAACATAATGACTTAATATTTTTATGACATATTTGTGTTATATCTCTAAAGATTTTAACACGGGCATTTTTTGATTTTTTGAAAATTGAATTTTTTATAAATTTAAATGTGTTAAAAAATGCTATCTAAAAAGTGATATTCAGTTAAAAATTTCTATAAAATTAAAATTTTTAAATAAAAAAAAAGTGAGCTGTTAAAGTTTGTATAACATATCAGTCTAACCACCATAAAAATTTTGTGTTGATTACTATTATAGTTATTGAGAAAAAGGGTCTTGAATTTCGTGAATTTAACATGGAGGAGATAGAGTCTTCCCGGTCCCCTTAATGCTTCATTTAATTTAATTTTGGCAAGTTGAACTTTTTATCTGTATGTTTTGAAGGCAATAGTTGTCTTCCTCGCAGTTTTCCTGAATCGTCTGCAGTCCTTTCGTTTGGAAAGCATTAGAGAAGCATACGTGGCGGCGAAATTTAGGCGAAATGAATATCTAACCACACTAAAAAACTAACCACATACAAACAAAATAAACTAAACAAACACTGAAATAAAGCAATTCTCTTCAGATCCCTTCGAATTTATACTTGTAATGATTTATTTTAAATAGAAAGAAAAAAACCCAGCCCTGAGTCGTATGAAAATAGATTATCCAAATCCGTTTGTTTACGGTATCGAATGGGCGTGGCTCGTCGGATTCGCAGATGTCAAATTGCTAAATTCCAAATTTCGCAGGCTCTTTAAAAGACAGAAATAAAAATTTTGTGTCATTTTATTCAGAAATATCTGTAGTATTTTTTAATGTAATAAAAGAACAACAACATTTTTTTTGAGATTTTGGGCATTGTTATGTTTAATGTTAACCCTCGTGGAGGTTTGTCGTCTCGTCGAAAACTGCCCTGTTTGGCAAATTGGTTCCTATTCTAGGCAAATGATTTTATTTGTTTATCGCACTCGTATCGTATGAATTAATAGAGCGGTTTTGTTTCCACGAGTTGTCTCATTTGCAAAATTTGCATTGACATTAACAAACTTGTCAAATATCGATGGACGATATGCAGGGGTTGGACACAAATATGGAAACGCCTAAAAAAACATGTAACTTTGCCTAATAAGGTGTACGAAAACCGTTGGCATTCAAAACAGCTTGCAGTCTTCTCGGAATGGATAAATACAGTTCCTGTATGCTTGTCAAGGGAATCTTGTACCATTCTTTCTGCAAAATGGTGGCAAGTTCAGATAACGATGATGGCCGTGGATAGCGATCGCGCACTTTCCACTCCAATGTAGACCACAAAGATTCAATAATATTGAGGTCTTGTGACTGTGGTGGTCAGGGGAGATGTGACAAATCATCCTCGGGCTCAGAACACGAGTCCTGGACGATGTGAGCATTTTGAACAGGGGCTGTGTTGTCTTGGAAGACACCATCACCATTGGGGAACAAAGTTTGTACCATGGGAAGGACTTAATCTGTCAAAATGTTCACATAATCCTTGGCCTTAAAGTGCCTTTGCAGAATAATAATGGGGCCCACAGAAAACCACGATTTGGCTGTCCAAGCCATCACAGAACCCCCGCCATGTTTCACTCATGGAAACAAGCAGTCTGTATTTTAGGCTTAAGAAGTCGTTCGCCAGACATAAACTCGGCCAGAAGTGGGAAACTGTGTGAAACAAGACTCATCCGACCAAATAACTGTCTTTCATTGCTCCATAGTCCAGGCTTTATGACTTAAACACCACTTTTCCTGTTATAGGCATTAGCATCACCGATGAATGGTTTTTAATTGCAGCTCGGCGAGAAATACCCTGCGTATTGAGCCCACTTCTTATTGTTTTGGCACTCCCAGGGTTTGTGAGCACGACATTCCTTCCAGCATTAACTTTTGCAGCTTTCTTCTTACTTTTAGTCTCAATCCTCCTTAATGGTCCATCTGTCACGATCACTCAGTACGCACTTTCGTCCACGCCGCGATTTAGCGGATAACGTTTTCCCGCTTTTCAAATATGCGGGATAAATCTTAGATACAGTACCTCTTGAAACACTAAACACTTCGGCTACTTTGTTTACGTAAACTCCCACCAGACGAGCTTCAACAATTTGCCCACGTTCGAAGTCTGTTATCTCTGACATGATGCAATTACAACTTCATAAACAGTACCTCTACAACGACAGACCTGCGCAGAGTATTTACGACGTCGTATAGGTGACATCAGTAAGCGAAAACACCAGCGCCACCTACACATTTCACTACAATACAAAGGTGAAAATTAAGAAATTTTGTAAGTGGCCAATGAATTTGTTTATTCAGTGACCACTTTCGAGCCTTCATATTTTTTGTAGAATACACACATGTTATAGATATGAGTGTGTCCAGACTTTTTTCTTTCTTAAAAAAAAAAATATTTTTTTTACGGTCCTCAGAAAAAAAAGGAAACAGGAGGTTCCACTCCACCATGTAAACTAATGTTTTTTAAGAAAGTGTGGCGACTGTAGCTAAAATTTTCAGTCTCCACATTCAAACATTCAGTCACCACGTGGCGAGTGGCGACCGTTAATTTTCACCTTAACTACAATAAACATTTCTGTTCAATCATGCATTTCACGAGGTGTTTCCATATTTTTGCTCAACCCCTGTATTTTTGTTTGGCAAATTGGTCAGATATCTTGATGGAAGATATATCTTGTAATTGGCAAGATTGGTCCGATACCTTGATGGGCGATATTTCTTGTCGAGATCCACTTGTAGGGTTAAAATTCTTAACTAATCGAAAAAATCGACCCTAGAATTTACAACCTTGTTTAATAGTGGAAAAAGATAATTTCCACTCGCAAGATGATACGAGAATTCATAGGAAAAGGGTTGTTAAACAGCTGTGTTTCAAGAAGGGAATCACTGGTTGGTGAGATTAATCGGAAAAATACTTTAATTTACCCAGGTGCATAAGCATTGGAATACTGAGCAATGTGAGTAAATCTCGTGATCTGATTAGTTCAAATTTACTCTCGTCCAACGTGATTAATGGACCAGGGTTAGAAGGAAACATCAAGAAGCATAGGTTCCTTTATACACCCATTGTATAAGCTTCAGGAGGATGTGTTGTGATCTAGGGTTGGCTCTTTTAGACTCAAAAACATTTCGGCCATAAAATCAAGTCATCTGAGTAGACTGAATTATTATTCCATTAATGGAATTTTTCTTCCCTGAAGGCAATAGCGGTAACCTGAACGACAATGGCACGTTACATTAATCTAAAATTTTGAAAGTTTGGTTCCAGGATCACAAGAGGCACCATACGCACCTAAATTCGACAACTTTCAAGTCCTGGTTTTGAGGGTACATGAGATTTTATAGAGAGGTATCTAAGGAGTAATTTCACTCTTCCTTCGTCAACAAAGGATCTTGACGAAATGGTAATGCAAATCAGGTCAAACATATCGCACCCCGGCAAGAAAAGTGACACAACTCAAAAAATAAAAAATTTGATGTTATGTCATTGAAAAATATACTGCTGTTTGCAAAAAATACAACACCATGAAGGAGTCATCAGAATTGAATAAAATTTAATACACAAACGGTTTGTATTGGTACAAATAAATGAATAAATTTTCAAAGCAAAAAAATAATATTAAGTGTCCGAAATCAGTATTTGGTGTAGCCACCAATAGCTGCAATAAGTGCTGCTATACGACGTGGCATGGAGTGAAACAGATGTTGAATGTCTGCTTGTAGAATAGAAATCCATATTGTTTGTATGCGCACCCAAATTTCGTCTTTTGAAGCTGAAGGACGCGGATCACGAGCGAGACGCCGACCAACCAAATCCCACGTTTGCTCAATAGGCGACATATCCGGCGAATAAACAGGCCAAGGAAGAAGTTGCATGTGTTGGGCTGAAAAGAAGTCTCGAACATTCCTTGCAACATGTGGGCGTGCATTATCTTGTTGAAAGATAGCTCCAGGGATACCTTGAAGGAAGGGAACGACTTCGGGCTCTAGCACTTCACGGACGTAACTGTTGCTATTCAGATTATCCTCAATTCGTAGCAGCTGAGATGTCCATGATACGAAATCGCACCGGGTGTTCCTGGGTGTTCCGGGTGTTCCGAAATCGCACCGACCATAACTCCGGGTGTTCGGCCACTATGACGTTCGATTAGGCACTCTGGAAGGCAGCGTTCACCGGCATAGCGTCTAACATGAATGCGTCCATCGTGGTTGAACAAATTAAACGGGATTCGTCAGAAAAGACAACTTGTTGCCAATCAGCCCGCCAGGCTCTGTGCTCATGAGCCCATTGCATACGCAGCCGTCTATAGTTTGGCGTGAGGGGGATCCTGTATAAAGGAATCCTTGTTCGCAGTCCACGGTGCAGCAGACGTAGGGGTATTCACGAAGCCGACATTAGTGCACCTGAAGTAGTAGATCAAAGTGCTGCCAACTGCCTAGAGGAAGCTGTACGGTCATTCACCGCCATGTGGACCAGGTTTCTATCATCGCGCGGCGACGTTACCTTCCGTCGTCCACTCCCAGTTTTTCGAGTTGTACGGTGCTCGTCGGTCCACTGCTTCCAAACTCGCATCACTGTGGAACTGTTCCGCTGCACACGAGCTGCTATTGCGCGATAGGAAAATCCTCCTTCACGAAGGCCGATGATTCTTCCCCGTTCAAACTCCGTAAGTTGTTGAAATTTCACCCTATTTCGTCTTGGAGGCATACTTAGGTCTCACTAAACGTTCGCCACTAAAAAATAACCATGCACTATTTTCAACGTCCCGCTACAGCCCTCTATTTATACGCTTTTAGCATCAGTTCAGAGAGCGCTCCACACACCACAGATGCGTGATGGCTCTAAAACTTTACTACTTTGAACAACATCCTATAGTTGACATTTACTACAAATTTCATTTCATTCGGATGATTCCTTCATGGAGTTGCATTTTTTACAAACAGCAGTGTATATATAAGGTGCCCCAGCGTGTTATATTAACTATTCTATAGAATGTAATAGAAGTTACCACCATAACTACTTACCTAAAATTTAAAAGAAATTTTTACTATTTCAATATCAATTTTATAGAATCCTTTAAGTTGATGATTCTCAAATTCCGCAATTTTGAGTTGTGTCACTTTTCTTGACGGGGTGCAATATGTGTTCAGGCATTGCATAAATTCATAGACACATGCCACGATGAAAGCGTGCTGCAATTCAGACTAAAGGTGACCCAACGAAAAATTCAAATGTACGCCTTTTTCTCATACTTAATCGTGTCAATAGTCAGAAAATTTGTTTCTGTATCTAATTATTATTCAGGGCAGCGTTAGACCAGTTGGAAGAGTAACGGATTTGTAACCGGGGAAATCCGAATTGGAAGCTAGATCCAACCAAAGACGGCCGTGTACGTAGTGGCTGGTCCATGTTAAATATGTCGTGGCCTCAAATGTTTCCTCACGTTGGCGTGGTGTGGAAGTTGTAAGAGTGGGGTGTCAGCTCAGGAGTTTTCGTCATTTGTCCATGATTCACATTTATGAGGCGTTGTCCTTGGACCTTCTCTTCGGAATAGTTTCGAAGTGCTCCGATTTCCCTACCCCGAACGATCGTCAGTAATCCGTTGAGTTGTAACCTGAGAATTCCGAATTCGAGACTAGATCCAACCAAAGACGGTCATGTACGTGGTGGCTGGTGCATGCTAAATATATCGTGGCTTCAAATGTCTTCTCACGTTGGCGTGGTGTGGAAGCTGTGAAAGTGAGGTGTCAGGTCAGGTGTTTTCGTCATTTGTCCATGATTCAAATTTATGAGGCGTTGTCCTTGGACCTTCTCTTCGGAATAGTTTCGAAGTGCTCCGATTTCACTACCCCGAACGATCGTCAGTAATCCGTTGAGTTGTAACCTGAGAATTCCGAATGCGAGACTAGATCCAACCAAAGACGGTCATGTACGTGGTGGCTGGTGCATGTTAAATATGTCGTGGCCTCAAATGTCTCCTCACGTTAGCGTGGCGTGGAAGTTGTGAGAGTGGGGTGTCAGCTCATGTGTTTTCGTCATCTGTCCATGAGATTCAAATTTATGAGGCGTTGTCCTTGGACTTTCTCTTCAGAATAGTTTCGAAGTGCTCCGATTTCCCTACCCCGAACGATCGTCAGTAATCCGTTGAGTTGTAACCTGAGAATTCCGAATTCGAGACTAGATCCAACCAAAGACGGTCATGTACGTGGTGGCTGGTGTATGTTAAATATGTCGTGGCCTCAAATGTCTCCTCACGTTAGCGTGGTGTGGAAGTTGTGTGAGTGGAATGTCAGCTCAGGAGTTTTCGTCATTTGTCCATGATTCACATTTATGAGGCGTTGTCCTTGGACTTTCTCTTCGGAATAGTTTCGAAGTGCTCCGATTTCCCTACCCCGAACGATCGTCAGTAATCCGTTGAGTTGTAACCTGAGAATTCCGAATTCAAGACTAGATCCAACCAAAGACGGTCATGTACGTGGTGGCTGGTGCATGTTAAATATGTCGTGGCCTCAAATGTCTCCTCACGTTAGCGTGGTGTGGAAGTTGTGTGAGTGGAATGTCAGCTCAGGAGTTTTCGTCATTTGTCCATGATTCACATTTATGAGGCGTTGTCCTTGGACTTTCTCTTCGGAATAGTTTCGAAGTGCTCCGATTTCCCTACCCCGAACGATCGTCAGTAATCCGTTGAGTTGTAACCTGAGAATTCCGAATTCAAGACTAGATCCAACCAAAGACGGTCATGTACGTGGTGGCTGGTGCATGTTAAATATGTCGTGGCCTCAAATGTCTCCTCACGTTAGCGTGGTGTGGAAGTTGTGTGAGTGGAATGTCAGCTCAGGAGTTTTCGTCATTTGTCCATGATTCAAATTTATGAGGCGTTGTCCTTGGACCTTCTCTTCGGAATAGTTTCGAAGTGCTCCGATCTCCCTACCCCGAACGATCGTCAGTAATCCGTTGAGTTGTAACCTGAGAATTCCGAATTCGAGACTAGATCCAACCAAAGACGGTCATGTACGTGGTGGCTGGTGTATGTTAAATATGTCGTGGCCTCAAATGTCTCCTCACGTTAGCGTGGTGTGGAAGTTGTGTGAGTGGAATGTCAGCTCAGGAGTTTTCGTCATTTGTCCATGATTCACATTTATGAGGCGTTGTCCTTGGACTTTCTCTTCGGAATAGTTTCGAAGTGCTCCGATTTCCCTACCCCGAACGATCGTCAGTAATCCGTTGAGTTGTAACCTGAGAATTCCGAATTCAAGACTAGATCCAACCAAAGACGGTCATGTACGTGGTGGCTGGTGCATGTTAAATATGTCGTGGCCTCAAATGTCTCCTCACGTTAGCGTGGTGTGGAAGTTGTGTGAGTGGAATGTCAGCTCAGGAGTTTTCGTCATTTGTCCATGATTCAAATTTATGAGGCGTTGTCCTTGGACCTTCTCTTCGGAATAGTTTCGAAGTGCTCCGATCTCCCTACCCCGAACGATCGTCAGTAATCCGTTGAGTTGTAACCTGAGAATTCCGAATTAGAGACTAGATCCAACCAAAGACGGTCATGTACGTGGTGGCTGGTGCATGTTAAATATGTCGTGGCCTCAAATGTCTCCTCACGTTAGCGTGGTGTGGAAGTTGTGTGAGTGGAATGTCAGCTCAGGAGTTTTCGTCATTTGTCCATGATTCAAATTTATGAGGCGTTGTCCTTGGACCTTCTCTTCGGAATAGTTTCGAAGTGCTCCGATCTCCCTACCCCGAACGATCGTCAGTAATCCGTTGAGTTGTAACCTGAGAATTCCGAATTAGAGACTAGATCCAACCAAAGACGGTCATGTACGTGGTGGCTGGTGCATGTTAAATATGTCGTGGCCTCGAATGTCTCCTCACGTTAGCGTGGTGTGGAAGTTGTGAGAGTGGGATGTCAGCTCAGGAGTTTTCGTCATTTGTCCATGATTCAAATTTATGAGGCGTCGTCCTTGGACCTTCTCTTCGGAATAGTTTCGAAGTGCTCCGATCTCCCTACCCCGAACGATCGTCAGTAATCCGTTGAGTTGTAACCTGAGAATTCCGAATTAGAGACTAGATCCAACCAAAGACGGTCATGTACGTGGTGGCTGGTGCATGTTAAATATGTCGTGGCCTCGAATGTCTCCTCACGTTAGCGTGGTGTGGAAGTTGTGAGAGTGGGATGTCAGCTCAGGAGTTTTCGTCATTTGTCCATGATTCAAATTTATGAGGCGTCGTCCTTGGACCTTCTCTTCGGAATAGTTTCGAAGTGCTCCGATTTCCCTACCCCGAACGATCGTCAGTAATCCCTTGAGTTGTAACCTGAGAATTCCGAATTCGAGACTAGATCCAACCAAAGACGGTCATGTACGTGGTGGTTGGTGCATGTTAAATATGTCGTGGCTTCAAATGTCTCCTGACGTTAGCGTGGTGTGGAAGTTGTGTGAGTGGGATGTCAGCTCGGGAGTTTTCTTCATTTGTTCATGATTCAAATTTATGAGGCGTCGTCCTTGGACCTTCTCTTCGGAATAGTTTCGAAGTGCTCCGATTTCCCTACCCCGAACGATCGTCAGTAATCCGTTGAGTTGTAACTTGAGAATTCCGAATTCGAGACTACATCCAACCAAAGACGGTCATGTACGTGGTGGCTGGTGCAAGTTAAATATGTCGTGGCCTCAAATGTCTCCTCACGTTAGCGTGGCGTGGAAGTTGTGAGAGTGGGATGTCAGCTCAGGAGTTTTCGTCATTTGTCCATGATTCAAATTTATGAGGCGTAGTCCTTGGACCTTCTCTTCGGAATAGTTTCGAAGTGCTCCGATTTCCCTACCCCGAACGATCGTCAGTAATCCCTTGAGTTGTAACCTGAGAATTCCGAATTCGAGACTACATCCAACCAAAGACGGTCATGTACGTGGTGGTTGGTGCATGTTAAATATGTCGTGGCCTCAAATGTCTCCTCACGTTAGCGTGGTGTGGAAGTTGTGTGAGTGGGATGTCAGATCAGGTGTTTTCGTCATATGATTAAAAAAGAAACAGATTACATTTCCTGTCCCCTTTTCGGCGAATGAGAGCAAGAAATAAAAAACATATTGACTGGGATTGATAAGTTTTTTCCGTAAAATCGAAATTGCTAAAGACAGATTAAAAATTTGAACGGATTTGAAATCTGCGGAAAATTTCACTTCAGATTGATACCTAGAAATATGATTTTCTTTACAAAAATAATTTTTAAATGAATTTAATAGTATATAATATATAATGAATAATATATAATATACTACTATCTTTATCTAAGGAAGTATTTCTCAGACCTCTCTATACCGCTCTTACTTCTTGTTCATTTAAAAGCGGTATATTATTTTCGTGTTGCGGTTTTAAATAATTATAAAAAGAAAACGCTTAAAGTAATGAATAATAATTTGCACTTTTTTTCTAATGAATATAGTTTTTTCTAAACTCGTTATATCGCACTTTTTCTTGTCTCCTTAGAGACGCGATAAATTTTCGTATTGCAATTTGACATAATCTTTACAAAACGCATAATACAATCAGTACTTTATGCTTCTTCTGCAAAGTGAATTTTTCTCATTTCTCGCTGTATCGCTCTTCCGTCGTGTTTCTTTGGAAGCGGTATATTATTTCCGTTGTACAATTTTAAATAATTTTAAATAAAAAACGTTGGTATGAGGGCTGTTCAATCATAATTTTTTTTATGATGGTCATAATTTTAATATCATAATTATATTAAATAATAATCATAATTTTTTTTAAAGGTGATTAAAAAAATCAAGAAAAATAAAATTCATATTGAATGTGTAGCGGGATAAGTGGAGAATAGATAGCGCAAGTTTCACGGTCATGACGTCATTGCTGAGGCCTTGGCAGCCGGCCAAGAACGCTTAGTTTTGCTTTCGTCAACGGCAAAAATGGAGGTGACATTTAAATTTTGTTTTCGCCTTAAAAAGTCGTCAGATCTTTCAAAAACCAATGTCATGTGTGTTCCCCATCCTCCATATAGTCGTGATGCACACCATGCGATTTTTTCTTTTCCCGAATTCGAAGAAACACCTCCGGGAAAAGCGGTTTTCATCATCACAGGCTGTGGTAAAAGTTGCGTAGGCGATTTTGAAGGACCTGTCAAAAAATGGCTTCCAGCATGTGTTTGAAGACTGGAAAAGAGGTGGGATTAGTAAATCGCATGTAATGGAAAGTATTTTGAGAAAGACCATGAAAATTTGGAGGATTAGTACAGGAAATTATTTTGTATTAATTTAAGATCATTCTTTATTGAACGGCCCTCGTATAATGAATAATTTATACTTTTTCTAATGAATATATATTTTCTCAACACTCATTATGATGTGCATTTTCTTGTCCCCTAGAAGCGCGATATATCGAGGTGTTGATGCAATAGGACATTTAATCCGAGACAGTTTTGTACATTTCCCCAATACTTTCTGACAGGCATTTTCCCTAGGGGTCTGCAACCGGACCGCCAACCAGAGATGGGAAACGCTGACGTATGGCGTTTCGTCATCTCATGATATGAGAACATTCTAAATATATTTTATCTTGCTTCTATTGATGTCATTCAGAACTTGAGAAACACATGTGAAGTTTCGGGAACTGTAAATACGGTTATCTTATCGCAGTTCAGGAAATAAAAACGAACAAGTGACGATTCCGAATATGTGGTGGACGAATTTCAAGGATTATCATGTGATAAGGAGTAAACACACGAGTCAAGGACAGGCTTGAAATTCCTGAAAAAAGAGCAGAATCACTTGCTTTGCATTTTTGCTGGCATTTAGCCGGTTCCGTCGATTTCCTATACGGGGCTCCACACACCACATGAGACCCTGTTATAATTGTGATTGAAAAGAAATGCATATATGTGTGTGTATATATATATATTGCGGTGTCCAGATGAATCTATAGGACTTACAGTAATGAAATTTGGCACACAGGTAGTCCTAATTTTATGCGCCGACCAACCGGTATAGAGGTTAAGGTGTTAGTCTCTAGATTGGAAGGTTCCTGGTTCGAATCCGGGTCCGGGCATGGATGTTTGTGACAGTATGGTGTAGAGACGGCTGGTGCACCTTAAATCAGTCGTGGCCGAAATTCCTCACGTTGGGATGGCGTGGAAGTTTGGAGAGTGGGGTGCCAGCTCAGGTGTTGCTTCGTCATCTGACCGTGGTTCAAAATTACTAGATGTTGTCCTCGGACCTTTCCCTTAAGGGACTGATCCCGGACCGTCGTCAATAGCCCGTTGTGTTGCTCTAGTACGACGTTAACTAAAAATTACCATTACCATTACCTAATTTTATGCAAATTTTGTGTGATGCCCGAATTTTAAAATTTTTTCTCGAACATTCGTAATTAATTTATTGGCATTTATTTATTATTTGTTTTCCTTAGAACGGCAACAGTGTGAAGAGATCACAGATTCTAAATTTATTTTTTTGTTGTCATTTCCTGAGCACAAACGATTCCAGCGAAGCGAATCAAAACAAATAAAGAATTTTCACTATGACGTTTATTTCTTCTTTATTCTTAAGCCCCCAGGGTACTATCTTCGCGATCGTTAAAGACAGAGTAAAAATTTCAACGGATTTGAAATCTGAAAAATTTCACACCACATCGATACCTCAGGTAGTCCGAATTTTATGCGAATTTTGTGGACACGAAAAGAACTGTTACAGGTAACGCCGTGTTGACCTGGTAGTTATTAAACCATGTTGTCTCCCTAAATTATATTTAGCGACACACTTAAAGGAATATTATGACTTTAAAATTCATATTCAGAGAGTGATTCAGGGTCCCTCAATTCCCGGCCCCTCAAAAATGTTAACGATGTTACAAGAATAAATGCTGAAGTTATTGCAATCGATGTAAATCGAACTTTAGTTAATCCCGTAAGTAAAAGAATCGTAGACTGTTAAAAAATTGCTGAAGTAATCGATGTAAATGAATCTTTTGTTAAGCCAGTAACTAGAAGAATTGCACACAGTTCGAGAATATATTAAAATTTATTTGCAATTAAAATGCTCACTTAGTAAAATTACAAATTGATCGGTTGGTAGTGAATTTACGTCGCACCGGAGCAACGCACCGGGCTATTGGTTACTGTCAGGGATCAATCCAGAGGTGAAAGATTCGAGAACAACTATTCGCCTAAACCAGTGGCCAGGACTAATTTAGAGGAAGAGAAGATAGGTTTAGAACCCTCCCCATAAATATTTTAAATGTTAAAAACAATTGAAATGTCATGAAATGTAATGTTCATTTAGCATTGCGAATGAGATAGAAAAGATTGATCTCTCTGTAAAATGATTTTCTGAAGACTTGCCTGGGCCATAGTACCAACTTTAGTTTTTAGAGTGATTGGTGTTGTCTGTAGCTATGTGCTCATTTTTGCTACTCAAGTGCTAATATGACCACTAGCTACTCTACTTTTTAAAGTGGATTCAGAACCACTATCGACCTCTATGTCAAAATTGGGATTCGATCTCGGATCTAGTTGAACCCAGGACTTGTCATTGGACTTGTATTGGAAATATTACTGTTGCTCACTCTACTTTTATACTCTACTTTATAAATATTATTGTTGCTCACTCTACTTTTATACAAGAAGTATAAAAGTAGAGTGAGCAACAATAATATTTATAAAGTAAAGTATAAAAGTAGAGTGAGCAACAATAATATTTATAAAGTAGAGTATAAAAGTAGAGTGAGCAACAATAATATTTATAAAGTAAAGTATAAAAGTAGAGTGAGCAACAATAATATTTATAAAGAAGAGTATAAAAGTAGAGTGAGCAACAATAATATTTCTAAGCGCCCACGATCATGTGCTGGAATGAGAGAAGACACCCATTCATTGATTCATCATTTGATTGATTAGCGCGACATTGTAGAGTGTCGAGTTCACCATTTTTGTGCCACTCTAGAAATGACGTTTATTCACACATTACGTTAAATGACGTGATAAAATGCCAAATCAACCATGTCAATTTTTCACAGAGCTCTCACGTGACTATTAGTCGCCATATTGGGTATACTTTTTGAAGCTAATATCAATATCAATGCTCCGTCGACTTATGTTTCACGCCTGAGTTTGTCAGTGCAGTTGTCCTCGTCATCTGGGCGTGACTCAAAACTCTGAGGTGCTGTCCTCGGTTTATGCTCGGATGTCGCTAATATTGTTTTGTATAGCTCCAGTGCGATGCAAATCAAACTACTTACTTCAGCTACCTACCTACTAAGTCACGGTGACCCTTATTTTCAATGGAGGAAGGTAGTTATTTTCTATTTCAAATTGGGAATATGAGGATTTTTCTGCAAAGCTAAATATGAAGGTGCTAATGTTTCTATGGGAATGTGTACTTCGGGCCCGCTTTCGATTCTCGGTTTGTAAGCGCATGGATATTGATGACAATGCCAGTGAGGAACAAAGGCGAATTACTCACTTTTTAAGCCTCATCGCTCTAGGAACTGACTGCAACACCTCATGAAGCCGCCGTACACCCTTACAAATACCGTTGGGTTGATGTGGAAGTTTGGAGAGTGGGGTGTCATCTTAGGTGTTAGCCTCGTCATCTGACCGAGGTTCAAAAATTTCCTTGATGTTGTTCTCGGGTCTTTTCCTTAGGAGGTTGATCCCGGACCGTCGTCAATAGCCCGTTGTGTTGCTCTAGTAGGACGCTCTTGTAATTGCCAAATTACCCTTACAAATACCAGTTGGCCCCTTGCAGTGCGAAGGTCGAAGAGTTCAATGGTTGGCCATTAAAAAATAATCCAAGCTGATGGTAATGGTAATTTTAGTTAACGTCGTACTAGAGCAACACAACGGGCTATTGACGACGGTCCGGGATCAGTCCCTTAAGGGAAAGGTCCGAGGACAACATCTAGTAATTTTGAACCACGGTCAGATGACGAAGCAACACCAGAGCTGGCACCCCACTCTCCAAACTTCCACACCAACCCAACGTGAGGACTTTCGGCCATGACAGATTTAAGGTGCACCAGCCGTCTCTACACCATACGCTTACAAACATCGAAACCCGGACCCGGATTCGAACCAGGAACCTTCCGATCTAGGGGCTAACACCTTAACCACTATACCGGTTAGTCGGCAAGCTGAAGTCGGTTTCTAAATTCAATGCACATAATAATTTATTGTTCCTTTTTGCTCAAGATACTTATCCCTCTCACTAAGGCATAAGGAGAGGGTTCTGCAGCCTAATTTTAAATTTCCAATCTGGGTGTAGTTTGTTGCTGTATGGTCAATTTTTGTTGGGCGAGTACAACTGACCTGGATCTATGGCTTACAGCTTATTTCTATGCCTACACTGGGTGTGGAGGACAGAATGCCTATATATAAACAATTCAATTCGTGTGGTAAAAAATATGACAGTAGAACGACAAAGCCAAAACCATACAACTACAATATTTAACTTAAAAAGTTGTGTCAAATTGGTATTCAATTTCCATAACTCGTACAAATTGAATTTCATTTTTCGTATACAAAACCAGTAAAAAATACAAAGTAATAAAAATAAAACCAGTAAAAAATACTACCATAGCAGTGGATAGTTGCATAAAATGTGGAAATTTATGGCAGCATAATTTTTGTGCGTAATTGTCGTATTTCAAAATTATTGATACGAAATCAAACATTATCCTACATTATCTTTCCGTAGAAAACAATCAGACTTAAAAACCAGGCCTACATTAGCTTTGACATTTAAAAGTATTTACCTTACCATTGTGTTGAGATAGTGGGAAATTGTCAGATATTTAGGTATTGATGAAAAGATGCAAAATAGTTCCATTTTTCTTCTATTTTTTGTATATTTACCTGTTATTTTATCTTATCATTATGGGGTATCTTCCACTTTTGTCTGACATTTTTTGTTTGTTCGGTTGCAGTTACGTCCAGATCAGAGTAGTATAATTATCATATCTCTATATTTACGTCTCGGTAAAGGACCAATGATATGAGGCGTTCGAGGCCACACATCTAAAACTTATCTGATAAACACGTAGAATAAGTCACCGCGCCCCGTTTTTATTATCACTTTTACTGCTTTTGCAAATTCTTTTTTGAGGAAGGCAGAATTCGCGTAAGTACGATGTTTTAGTTTTGAATTGATTTGTAATTTATGTATGATACTTTTTATAGTTTTATTTGCAAAGTAAAAATTTGCAGTTACCTTTATCACTATTAAATATGCAAAATATTACCAATATTATAGTTTGGCTATGACATTTCTCTCTCATTGAATTTATAGCTTGATTATGGCTTTTCTCTCTGCCAGGTTTTACTACCATTTATGGCTTTTTTCCATTTGTTCGTCTTAACATTTATAACCTGGCTACGGCATTTCTTTATCTGTTCGTCAGTATATACTAACCATTGCGATGCCAGCACGGCGTTGCCCGTGACAGTTCTTTTCGTGGGGTCAGGCGTGACCACTGCTCACTAACCCCCAGTGATTATTGGATAACAGTCATAATAGCGTTGCCCGTGGTGTTGGTATACTTCGCAAACCAAATGGAAATTCGTAACCTATTGGAATGAATTCCCTGCTAATCCCAATTTGGTTTGCTTCGCAGACCAAATTATGAATGTCATGAACTATGGTTTGCTTCGAAAATGGGATAACAGCCATAACAAAGTTGCCTGGAGTGTTGATTTGCTTCGCAAACCAAATAGGAATTCGGCGTGACGCCACAATCTCTTGCGAAAATCTAAATATTTATCTGAAAAATTATTTATTAAAAGAAAATCAAACGTATAAGGTATATCTGGTGTCAAATTTTAGACAGATTTCAAATCCGTTGAAATTTTCAATGTATCTTTAACGATCCCGATTTTACAAAAACCGAACTAAATAATGCCAGCCAAAATGTTTTTTATTTTCAATGCTTTCTTTCGCTGAAATCGTAAGAGGGCAGGAAATGTGATTTGTTTTATTTTTGGTACACGAATGTTGGCGTGACGTCACATTCTCTTGCGAAAGTATAAAAGATATTCAATTAAAATTTTGTATTTATTTAAAGAAAATCATATTTTTAGGTATCGATCTAATGTGAAATTTTCCTCAGATTTCAAATCCATAGAAATTTTTACACTATCTTTAACGGTCTAGGAGATAGAAAAAGGACTACATAACTAAAGTTAAATCTTTGTTTTTTATCGTCTGCTGAAAAATCATTCCCTGCGCAAAATGAAACGGAAAAAATAAATTTAGAATATGATCTTTTATGCTGTTGCCATTCCAAAGAAAACAATAATAATTAATTTTCATTAAATTCATTTAAAAATTTTCTAGATTGAATTTTAAAATTGCAAACCTAAAATTGCAAAATATTCGGACTACCTGTGTACAAAATCCAAAACTGTAAGTGCCATAGATTCGTCAGGACTTTGCATGCAAGAAACAAACACTTCCTTATATAATATTAGAAATAGCTTTTCTCTATTTGTTCGTCCTACCATTTATAGCCTGGCTACGACTTAAGCTTGCACGGCTCAGAGTTTGTATCTTCTTCTTATAAGCAACTAGATCTTATTTCGGTGACCGTCAATAGTATTTAGACACATGAATCTACGCTCCTTGTCTTAGTTCTTATGTCTGAACCGTTTTTCTAGTCCTGGGAGGGGGGTGGGTGGTCCGAGAGATATTTATTGCATGATGATTTGGCGCATTCCTCCATTTCAAAGATATATTGTGTTGTTTCCCTCCCCCTGAGAATAGCCTGTGAAATTAATTGATTTCATTGCGTACAGTGCGTATTTTACATTGCCATGTTTTTTTCTGCTAGGCCTACATAAGCTAATGGATTTTGTGATGTTAAATATATCCGTTGTACTTAAAATAGTTATGCCATTGTAATTGGTTTACAAAAAAAGTCAATGGTACTTCTTCATTTCAAAACCATTTAATACAGTAAAGTCAACATTACATTTACATTATTGCATAATATGTACAATATGTATTTATTATTTCAGCAATGATTATTAAATCATTCATTTAGTGTTAAAAATAAAATAAGCTGAAAAATATTCTTAGTATCATATGATTTATAAAACACTTGATCAACACTGATGAAGAAAAAACTACAAAAATAGAGATATAAAAACTGTATTTTTCTGGCCTTTTGCTTTGCAAAATTTCCTAAGATTGTGACTGTATGGATGGCATTGATCATCTCATTTTCTATAGCCAAGAGCGCTAATCCGCACAGACGCTCTTGGGAAAAGTGGTCGTCCACAGGTAGTTTTTAATTAGTTTTCCCTACTAAAACAACTGACTCAAGAATGGTAAGTAAGATTATTAAACTCGCAAAAACGGGAAACGTATCTATGAAATAATTGGTAGTTAAGTAGCATAAAGTCTTTTCGGGGCAGAGCATCGGTGCTACAAGTAACATCTCATACAGTAGCTCTTATCCATCTACATCACATTTGGTTTTTATCAGTCAAAACTTTCTGCAGATTTATACAGCATTCAGTTAATCTTTTCTCCATTGCTGAAGGCTATGAATGTCATAGAGAATTTTTAAGTTATCACTATGCTCTGCATTTGATCAAACCTCTCTAACAAATAATAGATTGCTCGATTTAAAACCACATGAAAGAAGTTTATTTTGAAAGAGGTCTTTCCTGCCCCCAACAGGTTGATCCTTCGCCTTCATAAGAAAATTGTTTCGATATATTCCTTGGCTTGATGTGAGTTTCAGCTGAGAAATCTGGACTGATCTCCAATTTCTCAGCCAGCTGTTTTGCTTCAGTCATATTAAAAAAAAATACAATTTGGTTTTGAAGATTTTTTTAGTGTGAAATGTCGTTGGGGGATGATACCGATATCAAATGAGATGTCAGAGCGATTTTGGTCCGTGTTATCGTTTGATACCTTAGGGGGGAAGGGTCTTAAAAACTAGATACGTTCATGTAGAATACGTGTAAAAAAAGACATTGCTTCTATGGAAGAAAAAAATATTGGGGTTCCGTATGTATGAAATCAGTAAAAATAACTAATAAAAAAAACCCATATGAAAATATTCGTTTTAAGCGTATTTTATTTCAACAAAATATGCATGTTATAATATGTAATGAAAATGCATTTAAATAAATTTGCCATTTGAAATTAAAAAAATTCTTCCAAAACAGAGATATCTGTTTTACACATAACAATATTTTATTAATTTTCGCTTTCTGATTTGTCGGTATTTTTTGTAACAAAAAAATAATAAAAACATGAAACCATCTAGAATTGGCACTGGCTTTATTTTGTCATGCCTCCTGTAAGCGTCGTTATTTTAAAAATATGACATTTTCTTTCGGGTCTAAAATAAAAATAATTAATGGGCTGAAACGATGACACCGTATAACGTAGGTATGTGCACCAAATTCAATAAAAACATTGATGATACATACATATATAAAGACCTAGGCGTACACATTAGTAAACGAAAGCCCGCGTTTTAAAACGCACACACTAGCTGTTATGCAATCCATTTTTCCGTGTAATATAGAAGTGATACTACTATGCCACAAATGAATTTTTTTCTTAGAATCTAAGCAGCAAAAAAATGTTTAGAAATTGACTTGGCCCGCTCATGTTAAATCAAAATGACTCGCATAAAAAGAGAATGAAATATTTATTTTGAATTTCTGTGAAATAAAATTCATGAAAAAAAAATTCGTGCAAAAACAGAATTAGGAGTACATGAATGGCACCTAAAGGTACTTAGTTTTTTTCTGTGTGTTGGGCGCCGGCCTTGCCGATGCCAGTGCCATATATAGGGTTCTGGCGCCATTGGTAAAGTTAGGACTTAGCTTCCCCATGTCAAAATGTATACAGGCAGAACTAGGACTAAAAATAAAAAGCATAACTGGATATACTATATACTTCATATATAAAATACTATTTCACAAAATAAACTACATGGAAAATTGTAAAATCTACAACAATTCTTGCTTTTCCCAAGGCAAATTCTATGTTTATATTGTAAAAGTCGATATTTCCTGCCATCTTTTACAAAATGGAATTAATAGCAAGATTTGTCAAAATTTTCTTTCCCCTTGTTAGACCGGATGTAGTTTTCAATATGTTTCAACTTACTAAAACTGCGGTCGCAGGACGCCACTGAAACCGGTAAGATGAGAAAATATCCTGAGGGCAATTTCTATATTCGGATATGGATCTTTATGGGATATTTACATATACATTTAACAAGTCAAAGTTTGGTAGCTGACTCTATATCCTTAATGAGTTCGACAACTTGAAACATTGAATTTCATTAACTAAGTATTAAATCCTTCATTACTGAAACTCAAAAATCCCCCTCCGATTTAAGTATTTAATTCTTTTGTCATTCTTATTATGATATCTCTGTTGGAAAAGGAAAAAAGCAGAATTTCTGCCTCCCCCTTTATTACGGGCGCCCTTGGTGGAGGCTAAACCCACCAAGCCCTAGGTACAGCATTGACGGTCGCCCGCATGGGCCTTTGAAAGGCCCTGAAAAGAGGGGGGGGGGCTAGATGGCTAGGTCTTGTTTGCAACACAAATTTACCCACTTTCCTTATCATTCCAAGACACTTCGGGTGATGTTTCGGTGCCACTGGTCGATCTCTTACGAATTTGAGTCCTTCTCAGACATAGTCAGCCTGCAGTCTAGCATGTAATGAAGAGAATCTTCTACTTCACCCTGTTTTCGTGTCAGTCAGACATTACATGTTGTGCGTTCTCGAGAGAAACTAGAAACTGTTCTGTGAGAAGATAATTGCATTGTTTTGCTCCCCTCGATCCTGAAGAGTAATAAATATGGCCCTTGCGCCATAAAACCCAACTAATCAATCTACCAGTGAACCTGAATAGCAATACGTTTACAGGGGGATACGTGAAATGCAGAACTGACTTTTATGCGTCTCTAATATTATAAAAGGAAGTGTTTGTCTGTTTGTTTTCTGCACGCAAAAAGTCCCAAGGAATCTATGGCATTTGCAATAAAGGGATAAAATTCAATCTAGAACAGTTTAAAATGAATTTAAGGAAATTTAATAATTACTGTATTCTTTAGAATGCAGCAGCATAAAAGATGACAGATTCTAAATTTATTTTTTCATTTCCGTTTTATTTTACACGGAGGAATGATTTTCCAGCAGACGATAAAAAACAAATAAACTTTTAACTGGAGTTTTGTAGTTATTTTTCTATCTCCTAGACCGTTAAATATAGAGCAAAAATTTCAACGGATTTGAAATCTGCGGAAAATTTTAGTTTAGATTGATGTTTAAAAATATGATTTTCTTTAAATAAATAATTTTTTTAATTGAATATATCTTCATACCTAAAAATCATACCTAATATCATACCTAAAAATATGATTTTCTTAAAATAAATAAAAATTTTTAATTGAATACCCTTTATATTTTCGCCAGAGATTGTGGCGTCACGTCAACCTTCGCGTTCAAAATATAAACATATTACATTTCCTGCGCTCTTACGTTTCAGCGGAGGAAAACAAAAAAAAACCAATCTTGGCTGGCATTAAGTTTTTTTTGAAAAATCGGAATCGTTAAATAGGATTGAAAATTTCAAAAGATTTGAAATCTGCGGAAAATTTGACACCAGTCAGATACCTTATACATTTGATTTTTCTTTTAATTAATAACTCTTCAATTAAATATTTATATTTTCGCAAGAGGTTGCCACGCCGAATTCCCATTTGGCAACTCCGTTATGGCTGTTACCCAATAGGCTACGAATTCCCATACTCAAATTCTCACTGTAGCCTATTCCAATAGGCTACAATTCTACAAATTTGGTTCGCAAACCAATAACCCCACAAAAGCAACTGGCACGGGCAACGCCGGGCTAACCACGAAGTGGCCACTTGTATTATAAAGATGGAGTGCAATCAAAGCATTCACTTCGCACACGTAGCAGTGAAAATCAATGAAGAAGAGAAAATTGTGCTTAAAATTTCAAAGCATTTTCTCCTCTGTCTAATAACAACCAATTAACTGTAAAACAAATATTTTTTGGAATGCCGCCTCTTTAGACAATAGGCACTCGGGGCTCTGATACCGCCCCCCCCCCCTTGTCTGCACTTGGAGGCACTTACTGCTCCCCGCTTGGAGGCACTTACCCACGTGGAGACATTACATCCACTAAAACCCAGTTTTTCAAAAAATAAAATACAATTTCTTAAAATGCCAAAATAAGTACCGTAAAAAAAGCCAATTAAACAAATTTTTGACTAGAGGTTTTTATTATGTCTGAGGTATCAAAATATTTTTGGAATACTGTCTCTTTTGACACTGGGTGCTCGGGACACCGCCACTGTCCCCTTTAGTTACGCCACTGCTTGGGATAATATACGCATTTGGAAACACTAAACCCATGGAAATTCAGCTTTTCAAAAAAAAAAAAATATATATATATATATATATATATATATATATATGATTTTTTAAAAATTTTGCCTCTAAGTAACTTAAATAGCCGATAAAACAAATGTTTGGCGAGAGGTTTTATCGGGACTGAGGTTAGAAAATAGTTTGAGAATTCGCCTCTTTTGACACAGGGCACTTAGACCTAGCCATTGTTCCCCCTTAGCTATACAATTGTTTAGGGATAATGTACTCACTTGAAGATACTATACCCATAAAGACCCATCTTTTCAAAAAATAAATACAGATTTTTGAAAATCCTTTCTGGGTCTCCAAGTACCTGAAACTGCCAATTAAACAAACTTTTGGCGAGAGGTTTTATCGGGACTGAGTTAACAAAATATTTTGGTAATTGTGTCTAATAATCTCACATTATTTCGTAGTCCTATTAACCCTCCAAGTAGTTTTGACGAGAAATCTTGTTGATCAAGATTCTTGTCCTCAAGATCTGACCAATTTTGAAAATGACGAGATACCTCGTCATCAAGGATTGCCGCTTTTTTAATAATAGCGAGATCAAGATCTGGTCAGTTTTGCTAATGACTAGGGCAACTTTTTTGTTGTAGTAAAAATGGGAAAAGTTGCATTTATCATTCTCTAAAGTTGCATTTATGGATATAAAGTTGCATTTATTTTTGATACACTAAAATCTAAAATAAATTATTCGTAAAAAATAAAAAAGTTCTAAATATACTGACAATTTTAGTCGTGTACAACAGTATTATAATACATCATTAAATACAGAAGAACGTTGAATGGCCGATCATTGGCCAGTAATTTCTTTAACATTGAAAAACTGCATGAGCCGTAGTCATATAATGTGCTGTATCGGATAGCAGAAGCGCAAAATCCTTTCGCTCAACATTTAGAGATTTTAAAACGTCATCTACCAGGCGAACAACATATTGATGATCGACACTCACCTCGCAAACTCTGCAGTCGATTACACAAGTTTCCCCTGGGTTATCAAGAGTGCCACCAATGTGTTAAAAGTACTTCTTGCCACTAATTTCACTTTTGTCTGTTAGGACGAACACCTTCTTTCCATGAACTTCTTGTTTGATCCGCAATACTTCGGCTTTCGCAAGATCATACACGTGATCGAAGGGTTGATTCAGAGGGCAAAAATGAAATAGTAATTTTATATTAATTAATTTTAAGCCAAATTTTAAAAAGTTGCAAGTGGTTGCATTTATACAGAAGGTTGCATTTATGCAGAAAGTTGCATTTATGTTGCGGTTATAACTCACTTGCAATACACCCCATGTAGGAGAAATTTTGGTTTTAGTACTTAACATGCAGCGTAGAACGCGTGAAAAAAAGTTGCATTTGTTGCAAAAAGTTGCCGTACTAATGACGAGATACCTCGTCGAGACAACACCGGAGGGTTAAAAGCATTCTCAACTTTTTCATAAAAACCTGTTTGTATTTTTAAAGATTCTATACTCAAAAAAGGATGTTTGGGTGTGTGTATGTGGTTGTATGTCTGTTTATTTTCTATACAAGTATGCACCGTTTGACCAATCCACACCAAATTTGGTACACATATACTTTAGAACACTGCGGAAAACAAGCTATTATTCTCATGTCTTCAGACCTATCTATAGCACTTACAACCATGAAAATTGGCACACAGGTAGTCCTAAAAGTTCCCCTCAAAGCCTCAATCTTAAATTCTAACATTTTTTTCTTGCAATAAATGAATATTGACAGGGAAACACGTTATACAGGGTTTGTGTATTTGAGTTAATTTAAGGAAATGTCGCCGTCATATTTGAGCCATTGCTAAATTTCCTAAATTATTATCGTCTTTATCAATATTTTTCTGTCTTTTTTCGAATTGCTCTACTTTTGCTCAGGAAGTCGAAATTCGACGCTTTACACAGATTTCGTTTTTCAAAATTCTGCATTTTTTCATCGGAATTTCGTTTCTGTTTGTATGTCTTAATCTTTTACATATTGCAAGACATTTTCAGGAATTAAATGAATATATTTGCATCCAAAGTAAATTGTAGAAGCTATAAAAAAGTTAAAATGAAGTTGACAAGTATTTTCCGTACAACTTAAATGATTGCATTTTTCTATGTAAGAAAAGTGATTATTCTAATTCATTTTTAAATCAACATTTCAACCCTAGAAACGTCGGGTTATTTAGCTAGTCTCTAGTATTATAAAAGGAAGTGTTTGTCTGTTTGTCTGTCTATCTTTTTGTTTGTTTCGCGGCCGCAAAATCCTGACGATCTATGGCACTTACAGCAATGAGATTTGGCACACAGGTAGTCCGAATTTTTTGCAATTTTTGGGTCGCGGCGAAATTTTAAAATTCAATCTGGAAGATTTTTAAATGAATTTAATAGTTTTATTCTCTACCTGGTTCTTCAATGCCTTTCTTCCGCGAAAGAAGAATAACCCCAATCTTGACTTTTCTACCCACGTGACCTTGCAGTCAGCCTTGGAACCATGGCAAGTTTTTTTCATCGCACCGGAGAACGCTCAGAAAATTATTTTTTTACGATTCCGCTTTCATTTTGCACGCGGAGAAAATTATTTTTTTCGTTTCCGCTTTCATTTTGCGCGGAGGAAAGTTTTTCCAGCCAACTATAAATCTTTTAACTATAGTCACAGTTCTTTTTTCTATCTCCTAGACCGTTAATTATAGAGTAAAAATTTCAATGGATTTGAAATCTGCGGAAAATTTCAGTTTAGATTGATGTCTAAAAATATGATTTTCTTTAAATAAATATTTTTTAAATTGAATATATCTTCAACGGATTTGAAATATGAGGAAAATTTAACACCAGATTAATACGTTACATCTGTTCTCCCCAACCTTTTTATCACCGCGGACCGGATCAACGTTTGATAATTTTAATGCGGCCCGCTGAGGGGGGTGGGGGGGGGGCGTTGATTGTTTATATTTTAGATTGTTTTGATTTAATAATTTAAATTTAATTGTATATAAACATGCCTTCAAAATAAAATACAGTTGCACGAAAAAATTAATATACAGTGATTTAACATTTCAACTCACTAGAACGCTAAATCAATGAGAACTCTGAGCTTGTTTCTTTGCAACGAGATGGTTTCATCTGGGGGTAATAGGAGACAATGACACCCGAAGTGTGTTGCTTTAGATCCAGTTTATTCCGTTGTTTTGTTTTGGTTGCTGTCACTGCAGAAAAACCCGCTTCACACAGATAGGTTGTCAGAAATAGCCATAGGAATTTAAGTGCTGTGGTGGCACTCTCAGGGCATTCCGCCATGACTTTAATCCAGAACACCGGCAGAGTTGTTGTCTCAAACGTAGTTTTAAGGCCGCCATCATTTGCAATATCCAGCAGTTGATCTTCTTCTTGCACAGACATGCTAGATTCGCCTGATTTGTTGACAAATGGGTCGCGGATCCTTCCCTTACTAGTTCGTGGGTCTTTTGTGGTTGGGAAGTAGTGGTCGAACGCAAAGACAGGTTATCGTGCACCAACTGGGAGAAGAAATGTTTAGGCTCAGTCTCGCCTAAAATCCCCACTAATGTCTGAAACATGTCCAAAATGCCTCTGTTCACGCGTTGTCCCCACAACTAAAGTTTGGCTTTAAATGCAGCTACTTTGTCTGCCAACTTGAAAACAGTTGTCACATTTGTCAAAATTGGAAAATAGAGACATACAGAATTCAGAAATCATAATTGAAGCTCTAGTAACAGAACAAATTTCAAGTTCTGATTTACCGCCTCCTAGTTTGAGTGGACATTTCATAGATAAGAACCTCACAAACCCGAGAGAAATACACCACAGTAAATAAAATGGAAATAATTTAATGTTCCTAGGGCGACCCGATACCATTTGATCCACGGACCGGAGGTTGGGGACCACTGCCTCACATCACGGGCACGGGCAACACCGGGCTAGACACTCAGTGTCTAGTTCTAGATAAAAAGAAACTGTTTTCCTTTGTAAATAAAAATGTTAATAACTATATTCTTTCAGGTTCACTGAAAAGGAATGAGTACAAGAAGCATTTTCAGGATTTGCGAGCTAGGCTCGCGTCCAGCATTGCGAAAACTGCTGAGTACAGCCAAATCGGATATAAAACTAGTTCGGCACATTACTAAGACTACAGGTAATATAACGAGCGATTCTTATCTTTAATATATTTACACGCGAAGACAAAACTGTTGTTGTTGTTTCTAATCCTCAGGGTCTGACGAAGTCAGACAGTGTCCATAAGTCCATTGACTCCCAGAAAATCAAGCACAATAAGAGGGTCAGAGTAGATATCCTCTCTAGAGAGGCCCGTGCAATCCAAGCTGTGCTCAGCAGTGGCCGACTGGGCAAGATACTTGGTACATGTGGCGAAAACCTGTACTGTTTTCATCCTTATTGAACGAAAGGCTCTTGAGATGACCACAAAATTCCACAGGTTCCAAACGAAGCTCTTCAGTCTCTTAGACCATATGATGCTACTAACATCAGCTCACAAAAAAGACCTCGTGCTTTCTTGCATAAGGACTTCAACACCTTTCCTCAAAGGCCGAAGCGCCGATGTGGAGTCTTTCGTTTGGATCCAACAAATTTTATATAACTTTGTACCATATTAGCTTTTCCCCCTTTTTAATTCCCTTTCTTTGCTAATTCTGTACACCAGCAAACAAAGGGCTTTTGAAGACTCGACTGGATCACTAATTTATCACTTCTTAAAGTTAAATTTTAAATTTTAAACGGTAATTTCTCTACTTAAGCGTAATTACTCCTTTCCTTTTCTTTCTTCCTAACGCTCTTCTGTGCGAGCGGAAAGCAGTCCAGGGGATTAGTCCCCGAGTCAAACTGGACCAAAAACCTAAGCACTCATGGTCGCGGTCAGTAGATGGGAGCGGTTATTCTAGCTCTTGTTTTCTGCACCCTTGATTTACTTTTATTTAAATAAACCCACCCTTATGTTTAATAGTCTTTATTTTAATTAATTCTTTTTATGATGTGGAGATGAGCTGCATTGCAGCGGGTGCTCCGAAAGTGATATTCCAGTCCAGTCAGTTGGGATGACCACTGATAAGACGAGAGAGCGCAGACTGAGAGCCTCTGTCACAAGCAAGGGACAGCGTCAGTCCAGGCTTTTTACCCGTATACCAATGGTGAACAGGAGGCTCCAGCCACTTCGTTATTAAATGGGATATTTCTAGAGAAAAGATCATTATTGGAGTACTTCATCATTATGGTACTCCTTTTGGGTTACATTATTTTTTTACCCTCTATAATATGAGACTCAGTGGGTTTGCCCCACTCCGCTAGTACATACAAGTTGTAGGCACCACTGGTTAGATTCCTTCCTGTGTGCATTTCTATCTTCTGTGTCAGTAAAATTTCCATTGTTTGGATGTCCATTGTCTGGTGCTTGATGCAGCACAATGCCAAGTATGGCCATTACGCCGTAAAACTACAACCAGCCCTCAAAACTATGCTAACTTTCGAATTGAATATTCTATTATTTTATTTTAATACATTAATTTTACTCTTCGACTACCCCTATTTTTGCATTTAAGACTGTTCATTGTTGGATTTTATTATAATGACGCGTATTAATGTGTAACAATTGTGATGATGTGAATTGTTGTGATGTGAAGTTCGAATTTAAAATTGCAGCATAGACATGTCCAAACCGATTCAATACTAAAACGTGTATATCTTATCTATTGCAAATACGTAATATATCCGGAAAATGTAAGCAAGAGCCGGAACTAGGGCTTACAAATTAGCACCAACATTCTCATTACAGGTAAATTACCTACGGAGATTTTGAATATCGGTTACTGCCGACATTCTCACTGCCGGTAAATTACCTACGGGAAATTCGAATACTGGTTATTACCGACATTTTCAATGGCGGTAAATTACTTACGGAAAATTTGAAAACCGATTATTACCGGCATTCTCTTTAGCAGTAAATTACCTACGGAAAATTTGAACACTGGTTATTATCTACTTTCTCATTTGTGGTAAATGACGTACGGAAAATTTGAATATTTATTTTTACCGTTGTTCTCATTAGTGGTTAATGACCTACGGAAAATTTGAATATTTCTTTTTACCGTTGTTCTCATTAGTGGTTAATGACCTACGGAAAATTTGAATACCGGTTATTCCCTACATTCTTATTAGCGGTAAATTACTTACGGAAAATATGAATCCCCGTTTTGTTCCAGTTTTTTTCGTATGCTGTTTGCAAGCACATTTCTTAAATGAGAGTTGGTATAACCGAGTGGTTAGCTCTCTGCCCTTTGGTCTAACAGGGATTGAATCTGGTCATGGTTGTTCACAGAGTTTTGAAATCCACTCTAAGTTTTATTTCAATTTCTAAAACAGTAACAGCAGCTCCTCATCTGATAACAATCAGAGCGAAAACTTATTTGCGAAATCACAAGCAACGCACCGCCTCTCAAGTTTGAAAACATTCTTATCACAAAGTTTCATAAAATTTTTCCCGGAACAGTGCGATTCACTGCTACTCGAGTAATTTCTGTCGCAATCGAATTTGTTAATACTCAACGGATCGAAGCATAGATGTAGGTATTTGAGTTGACATCGGTTCTGGAGCAACACAACGGGCTATTGGCGTCTCTCCTGGATCAATCTCGAGGGGAAAGGACCGAGGACAACACTTCGTAATTTTGATTCACGGTCGAGTAACGAGGTCAACACCTGAGCTAGCACCCCTTCTCTCCAAACATCCACATCACACCAAAGCGAAGACATTTGAGGTCAACTCCCACGTACACAGGGCGGTTTTTGTTGGATCGAGCTTCAAATTCACAATCCTCCGGCTGCCTACAAGCGACTCTACCAACTACGCTAACGCGTAATGGTTCGAAATCGACTTTGAGGCGCCATTTTGGCCGCCGCGGTAGCCCGGTTGGAAGAGTACTGGATTAGCAACCGGGACGGTTGCGAGTTCGAAACCAAAAACCGTCTTGAACAGTCGTGACCTCGTATGTCCTCACGTTGGAACTACCCCATTACCTTGAAGTAGGGATTAGGGATGCGACATCGATGTCGATGTTTTCAAAACATCGATGTTTTTGAAAAAACATCGATGTATTTAACATCGATGTATTGGGGTCGATGTTTTTGTAACATCGATGTTTATACTTGTTGATGTTTTTACGTTGTCGATGTTTTATTTTTAAATGAAAAAGTACTGTTATAAAAATTTAAAAAATAATCAAGTAGCATAATTTTTATAATCAGCAAATTGAACATACTTTTAGACCAAAGTGGTCAAGGGTGAAGGGTCTGAAAAGTAGGGATGCGACATCGATGTCGATGTTTTCAAAATATTGATGTTTTAAAAGAAACATCGATGTATTGGATCCGATGTCGCATCACTAGTTGCTGAACCAGTTTTAAGAAATGGGGATAAAAGTTTAAATACACTGAATTTTAAAAACATCGAGGGTTTGGGGCGATGTATTATCAACATCGATGTTTTAATTTTAAACATGCTGTTTTGCTGTCGATGTCGTATCAATAATTGCTAAACCAGTTTTAAGAAATGGGGGAAAAAAGTTTAAATACACTGCAACATCGATGTTTAAAAACATCGATGTTTTTGGGTCGATGTATTATCAACATCGATGTTTTAATTTTGAACATCGATGTTTCAAAACATCGATGTTTTGCTATCGATGTTTTCAAAACATCGAGGCTTTTAAAAAAACATCGATGTATTGGAGTCGATGTTTTTGTAACATCGATGTTTATACTTGTCGATGTTTTATTTTTAAATGAAAAAAGTACCGTTATAAAAATTTTAAAAATAATCAAGTAGCATAATTTTCATAATCAGCAAATTGAACACATTTTTAGAGCAAAGTGGCCGAGGGTGAAGGGTCTGAAAAGTAGGGATGCGACATCGATGTCGATGTTTTCAAAACATTGATGTTTTATAAAAATCATCGATGTATTGGAGCTGATGTCGCATCACTAGTTGCTAAACCAGTTTTAAGAAATGGGGAAAAAAAGTTTAAATACACTGAATTTTAAAAACATTGATGGTTTTGGTGCGATGTATTATCAACATTGATGTTTTAGTTTTTAACATCGAAGTTTCAAAACATAGATGTTTTGCAAACGATGTAGCATCACTAGTTGCTAAACCAGTTTTAAGAAATGGGCGAAAAAAGTTTAAATACTCTGAATTTTAAAAACATCCATGTTTTTGGGGCGATGTATTATCAACATCGATGTTTTAATTTTGAACATCGATGTTTTGCTGTCGATGTCGTATCACTACCTTGAAGTGGTACTAAAGGTGAAAATTAAATGTCGCCACTCGCCACGTGGCAATTGAATGTTTGAAAGTGGACACTGATAAATTTTTCGCTGCAGTCGCCACACTTTATTAAAAACATTACTTTATAGGGTAGAATCTCCGAATTTACGTTTTTTTGTCTGTGGCCCGTAAAAACTCTTTAAAAAATAAACATAAAAAAGCATGGGAACAGAAACATGGAAAAAAATACCAGGTTGAGTAATACATTTTCCGCCAAAATATTTTTTTAAATGATAAATATATACTAAATCAGCAAAGCTAATGAGGATAGTAATCTCCGTTCAAATCTACAATGGCCTTCTAACGATTTGGCAACTTTTCAATCCCTTCTGCGAAGAACTGTGGCGTGCGCGAGTCCAGAAAGCGATCGACCTCATTTATGACCTAGTCATTTAAATTGAAGATTGCGCCATCAAGATACAGCTGCAGATGTGAAAACAGATAGAAATATGAAGGGGCCATGCCTGGGCTGTATGGTGGATGTTGCATCAAATCCCACTCCAGCTTGTATAGCATGCAGCCGGTCATCATATCATGTGGCCGGGCGTTATCTTGATGAAAGAGAACCACCTTCTTTCTGAACTCGTTTCTCAGTTTTTAGCGAAGGGCATTACGAACTTTAATTAGCATGTTGCTGTTGATAGTCTGTCCACTTTTCAGGTACTCTTTGTATATAATTCAGCGACAACCCCACCAGATACAGAGAAGCACCTTCTTGTTAATTAGGGCTCGTCTTGCAATAAAGCCTGCTGATTCCCCAAGTGCTGACCACCCTCCATTACTGCTTGTATGGTTGTAGTACACCCATTTTTCATCACAGGTCACAATTCTGTCCAGGATTTTCTCTTTCCTTTGATCTCTGAGCAGAGCCAAACAGGCCGCTTTTCTCCTGCACTTGTCTTCAGCAGTCAATTCGTAAGGCACCCAGCGGTTGAACTTAAACGTTAGATTTGTGCGTTTCAGAGCGTTAACTATTGTTTTTTGGCAAACGTCAAGCTCTAACGCAATAGTTCGTGTTAAAACATTTCTGTCTTGATCAATGATTTCCCTTAACTGCTCACAATCGACTTCAATAGGATGGCCAGAACGTGGTTCATCTTCAATATCGAAATTTCCAGCTTTAAACTTTCGAAATCAAACTTTGACTGTATCATAAGAAACAGCATTGATACCTTAACTTTCACATATTTTTTTGGTGTCATTCAGTCGCATTGAGTTTGTTACGGAACTCATAGTGCACAATCGTTCTTGATCTGTACACTTAAAAGTACTAAAATCCGACATGCAGTTGGATTTTATCCAAATCCACTTGCTATATATATATATATATATATGTGTGTGTGTGTGTGTAATAGAAAAACAAACGATTAAAGTTCTATTGAGAACGTTTTGTAGTACATTCTGAAATGTTAAGTTTTTATATTTTTAGTCAAGAGGTAAACTGGCTCTCAAGATGTTTTTTCTAGAGGTTTTTATCATTATTGACTCTCCCTGATCACCAGTTGATAGTAACAAATGACATTTCTTGCTACCACCTCAGTGAAACCAACCATGACTGGTCCCAAACTTTTTGCAATCTGTTTTGGACTGATAAGAACCGTCAAAACACCGAATAAAAAATAAACGTAGCTAAAAATAACCGCACTGCATTGAAAAAATACTATTAAAGGAATAACCACAAAGACAAAAGTTGTTGGAAATCTATTGTTAAATAAAGATATTGCTTATCTCGGAAAAATAGGTCAAAAAATAACATCTGTTGTTTACTTGAAGTTGCGTTTTAGGAAACGCGAGAGGGATGTGGTAAACCGGTCGGAAGTAAACAGACAGTATCAAATATCTGAAGACTACCTTTCGTAATTTTGTATCAAGGTCAGATGAGGAGATCAACCACCCCACTCCACAAACTTCAACACCACGGCAGCGTAAGGACATTTGAGGCTATGACAGATTCAGAGCACCAGCCCCACGTGCACGACTTTCTTTGGTTGGGTCGAGTCTGGAACCAGCAACTCTTCCAAATGGGCTACCGCGATCCTTTCGATGATAGGGAATTTAGATCCAGAAACACCAATATTTATTAAAGCTACTTTAAATAACCAAGCGATCCTAAAAAATTGACAAATATTTTCTATCATGCAAGATCGAATTATCAAGGTCGGGGAAAAACCAGAACCACTTCCTTAATTTCTAGCACTATTCAAAACGAGACCAAATTCAAAGGTATCAATCAATAGGGAATAACGTCCTTGAAATCCAAAAAAATTGCGTCAATGTTTATACATACAACAAAATTTCTAATGGAATATCATGTTTTGAAACCATAGTCAAATCCTGCATCGTTAAATTAGTCTAGATATTAAATTTCATGACTTTACTACCTTTATATCTGGAGATATTCAATCCTAAAGTTGGTGTCAATTTCAGGGATCATATCGACATACTAAGTCGCTATTGGTTGATCGAGAATAATTGTAGTTAAAACTACCCGAATTTCAAATTTGAACACTATTTCAAACGCATTTTTCAGAGATCTGAGAATTACTATTTTTATCGTACAATCGCAAACGATTTGAGAATAACATTATTATATTTATTATGTAAGTGCAAACGCTCCGAGAGTTATGATCCGAGGTTTGTCGAACGTCTTTTAAACTTTTGGTTGCCCCTTAAAATCGCAATAATGAAAAAAATTTAATGTAGCAAAAAAACTAGTTATTGGTAATGGTAATGGTAATTTTAGTTAACGTCGTACTAGAGCAACACAACGGGCTATTGACGACGGTCCGGGATCAGTCCCTTAAGGGAAAGATCCGAGGACAACACCTCGTAATTTTGAACCACGGTCAGATGACGAAGCAACACCTGAGCTGGCACCCCACTCTCCAAACTTCCACGCCAACCCAACGTGAGGAATTTCGGCCACGACAGATTTAAGGTGCACCAGCCGCCTCTACACCATACGTTTACAAACATCCATGCCCAGACCCGGATTCGAACCAGGAACCTTCCGATCTAGAGGCTAACACCTTAACCACTACACCGGTTGGTCGGCAACTAGTTATTGGAATAAGAGCTGAAATTTTGAATGGCCATACTAGATGTCCTTTTGAATCGATTTCTATCAAAATATAACAAGGTTCCAATTCATAATTTATGTTTTCAAACATTAATTTGATAATTATTATTGCACACCAAAAACTATTTTTAAAATGAAATATCAGATGGATTTTGTTTGGGTTGTTTAATAGTAACATGATACAAAATATCAGCGTTATAGAAATATTATTTAGGAAGATATGCATAAAAGTGAAAGAAACTTATTTAACATTAGGAGCTTCAATCTTTCTGTACTCATAACTTCGAAACGGTAAAACCTAATGATATGAAATTTAGTATCTGAAGTCAAATTTTGATATCGATCCGAAATTGAGTGTCGCCCATTGTAAATTATGCAGTTGGTGCTCAATTTAATATGAAGACGGCTCATGATGCAAATGTTATGCATTAAAATTTATAAAATACGTTAGTTACTGTCAAACGCCATCTTTCAATTTTCTCTACTGTTCAAATAGCTCGAATGAAGAAGGGTGGTTCGTTTTTTTCCGCCACGGTACATACATTACTGTCAACACACTGGAAATGTGAAAACTTCTCTTATATTTCAAAATCTTTCTTAAGACATGTGGCATATGTAAAATCCATAACAAAATAGAAGGAGAAACCTTATTTTAAGAGATTATACACAGAAATTATTAAAACCAATTTAATATTTCAAAGAGATTATATATCCTATTTTTTCTATTTCTATGTTGTTGAACCTCAAGAATGTTTTTTTTTTTTTTTTTTTTTTTCACAGATATAAGAGCAGGACAAAAAGCTGCTTTGGTTACTAATGTCGCGCAGGGGGATCAAGTGTCAATTACAAAGACATTACCAACATCTCACCAATCGTTGAAGATAGGATTTCAAGATAACTTGGCTAGCGATTTTCAATACATATGGGTTTGTATCTACTTTTGATATCGAACGTGTTTATTGTTTTATTTAACACTCCCTCAGGTTGTCTCTACGAGGTATCTCGCCAATTTCAAAATTAGTTAGATCTCGATTTCTTGAAAGGGCTCGTTAGATCTCCAAAGGGCTCTAATTTACCTGTGCCTCAGATTTACTTAATCTTCCACTGGTTATATTATACTGCACTTGTGTCTGATTTAAGTAATAAACTTAACTTCCGTTTTTAATGAAATAAGTTAATTTGCTGTATCTCACAAGAAGTAGTAAGACCCTTATTTTGAAGAACGGATTTGTCACTCCACCGCCCTCTTTCGTCTCGAACTAATTACCATCAAGTGTCCTGGTTTGAACTAATTGCTCCCTCAAGTACCCTGGTTTGAACCATTCACCATCAAGTGTCCCAGTTTGAACTAATAGCCACGGAATATTCTGTCTCAAATGATTTGCTATCAAGTAACCCGGTTTGAATTAATTGACGTCAAGGGTCGCAGTTTAAACTAATTCCATCGTGTGGCGGTTTGAGTTAATTGTCTTCAAGTGCCCTGGTTTTAACTAATTGACCTTAAGTGTCTTGGTTTGAATCATTCACATCAAGTGTCCCAGTTTGAACGAATTACCACGAAGTATCCTAGCTCGAGCGAATTGCTATCAAGTAATGAGAACAATTATTTTAAACTAATTCCATCGTGTCGCGGTTTGAGTTAATTGTCTTCAAGTGCCCTGGTTTTAACTAATTGAACTTAAGTGCCTTGTTTTGAATCATTCACATCAAGTGTCCTAGTTTGAACGAATTACCACGAAGTATCCTAGCTCGAGCGAATTGCTATCAAGTAATGAACAATTAGTTTAAACTAATTCCATCGTGTCGCGGTTTGAGTTAATTGTCTTCAAGTGCCCTGGTTTTAACTAATTGAACTTAAGTGCCTTGTTTTGAATCATTCACATCAAGTGTCCTAGTTTGAACGAATTACCACGAAGTATCCTAGCTCGAGCGAATTGCTATCAAGTAATGAACAATTAGTTTAAACTAATTCCATCGTGTCGCGGTTTGAGTTAATTGTCTTCAAGTGCCCTGGTTTTAACTAATTGAACTTAAGTGCCTTGTTTTGAATCATTCACATCAAGTGTCCTAGTTTGAACGAATTACCACGAAGTATCCTAGCTCGAGCGAATTGCTATCAAGTAATGAACAATTAGTTTAAACTAATTCCATCGTGTCGCGGTTTGAGTTAATTGTCTTCAAGTGCCCTGGTTTTAACTAATTGAACTTAAGTGCCTTGTCATCAGAAGGGTTGTGGGTTCTGTCCTCGGTGGAGCCTACAAATCTGATGATTGCGAGATCGGCGCTTCGACCTGGCTAAAGACCGTCGTGTTCACTAATGGTGACTGGGGCACGTTAAATAGGTCGTGGTCACAATGTCCCCCATGTTCCCATACCAAATCAATACCTCTGGGGGTACCTGATCAGGGGGTTATCGGCCTCTGATTGGGATCTAAATTACGATATGTGTGAGTGAATAGATGTATGAAAGGGACCTTCCTGTAAAACGGATGTGTCATGTATGTCGAGCAAAGTCGGACTTCCTCCCAATGGGGCTCAATTACATGGAAGGCGCACCCCCCTCGCCTCTTGCCGTCTTCGACGGGCCTGGCACTCCTCTGGTCTGCCAGTGTAGGCATAAGAAACAACAACAACAAGTGCCTTGTTTTGAATCATTCACATCAAGTGTCCTAGTTTGAACGAATTACCACGAAGTATCCTAGCTCGAGCGAATTGCTATCAATTATCCCGGTTTGAATTAACTGATGTCAAGTGCCTCTGTTTAAAATAATCGTGATTTAAACTAATTGTCTTCAAATGTCCCGGCTCGAACTAATAGCCATGAAGTTTCTTTGCTCGAACTAGTTAATATCAAGTATGCCAGTGTGAACTTACAGCCCTCAAGTCTAATGGTTTGAACTATTTACCATCAAGTGTTCCGGTATGAACTAAAATTAATATAGTAACTATAGGCTGGAGTCCCTGCATTCTTCCCCTCTGGACTGTCTTGGTAGGATTGCTCCTAGAGTCGTGCAATACCTGAAGTGCAATTGCAAACTTCATAATGTGGTCAAAAAAGACTTGACAATTTCCCAATTTATCGATTACTTCATGGGATTTATTCTCTTGTAGACGTTTACCAGTAAGATCCTCCTTTTAGAGACCCTCACAATAAACTAGATTGCGAACCCACTCGAAACGGTTAAAATAATATTAAGATGTACAAAATCAAAGCACACGAAGCAAATCAAAAATACAAAATATAACCAAGAAATCTAAATTTATTTCATGGTAATCTCTAATATTATAAAAGAAAGTGTCTTTCTGTTTTTTTTTTTAATGGGCGCAAAATCCTGACGATTCTATGGCACTCACAGCAATGAGATTTGGCACACAGGTAGTCCAAATTTTTTGCAGTTTTTGGGTCGCGGCGACATTTTAAAATTCAATCTAGAAGACTTTCAAATGAATTTAATAGTTTTATTCTCTACGTGGTTCTTCGGACGAAAGAAGGAACAGCCCAATTTTGACTTTTCTCCCCACGTGACCTTGGATCCATGCCAAGTTTTTTTCATTCGCTTTGATTTTGCGCGATGGAGGAGCCCTTCGCGTTAAAAAAAGAAACAGATTCCATTTCAAATTCCATTTTCATTTTCAATGAAAGCAAGAAATAAAAAAAAACATATTGAAATAAAAACATATTGACTGGGATTGAGTTTATTTTCGTAAAATCGGAATCGCTAAAGATAGATTGAGAATTTCAACGGATTTGAAATCTGCGGAAAATTTCAGTTTAGATTGATACCTAAAAATATGATTTTCTTTAAATAAATAATTTTTTATTTGAATATATCTTCAACGGATTTGAAATCTGCGGACAATTTTACACCTTACACCACGGGCACGGGCAACGCCGGGCTAGCCATGCAGTGGCTAGTTGTTCATAAATTTTGATTACGTGATATTTTTTAATGCCTTTTAAACATTTTATGTTCATTTCATTTTAAGTATGTTCTTTATCTTTTAAGCATTTTTGTCTTCATAAGTCTACCACAAGAACTGCTCCAGACACTAAATCTGCCCTTCTCTGTAACCGCTGAAACAGACCTTACCCTACTTCCTATAGGGAATGCTTGAATAAATGTTTTAAAGTTCACATTAGCGCACTGATGTCAAATTGGAAATATATTTGTTCAGATATTTACTTGCCACCAAGAAGATTTATACCAGAAAGCTAACTTTTTTTCCACGCCAACATGCGACTCAGTAGATGTTTTCACTGCGCTAGCATTCTGAGACTAATAGGGTGGTTAGACTCCCCTCTGGGTGAATTTATCTGTTTGCATGTAAAACTTTCTTTATATGTGTTTGTCAATTACTTGACGTTGTCTGTCTTGTGGGGGGAGGGGGCAGCTTGGTCAAATACAGCCCTTGTGCCATAAAAACCCAACAAACATTCGCTAAAACAAAATAAAATTAAGTCATTACTAGGGCAACTTTTTTGTTGCAGTAAAAATGGGAAAAGTTGCATTTATCATTCCTTAAAGTTGCATTTATCATTCCCTAGAGTTGCATTTATTTTTGATACACTAAAATCTAAAATATAAATTATTAGTAAAAAATGAAAAAATTCAAAATTTATTTGTATATCATTAAATACAGAAGAACGTTGATGTCGTTGAATGGCCGATCCTAGGTCAGTAATTTCTTTAACATTGAAAAACTGCGCTCAACAGAGACTGATGTTGTCTGACATTGTTGCATTTTCTTCAGTTGTGAAACAAGTGTACCACTCAAGTAACTTGGAGCAATCGCGGTTAAAGCACCTTGAGTGTGATTCCAGCCGCAGTCATATAATATGCTGTATCGGATAGCAGAAGTGCAAAATCCTTTCGCTCAATATTCAGAGATTTTAAAACGTCATCTACAAGGAAACAACATATTGATGATTGAAACTCACCTCTCAAACTCTGCAGTCGATTACGCAAGTTTGCTCTGGATTATCATGAGTGCCAACCAATGTGTTAAAGTAGTTATTTGCTATTTAGTTCACTTTCGTCTGTTAGGACGAATACCTTTTTTCCATGAACTTCTTGTTTGATCCGCAATACTTCGGCGTTCGCAAGATCAGACACACGTGATTGAAGGGTTAATTCAGAGGGCAAAAAATGAAATAGTAATATCAAATTAATTAATTTTAAGCTAAATTGTAAAAAGCTGCAATCATGCAAAAAGTTGTATTTATGTAGAAAGTTGCATTTATGTTGCAGCTATAATTCACTTACAATGCACCCCACGTAGGAGGAATTTCGTTTTTAGTACTTTACATAAAGCGTAGAACGTGTGAAAAAAAGTTGCATTTGTTTCAAAAAGTTGCCCTAGTCATTACCTATATTTAAAATGTAAGAGTCCTGTTGCTATAGAGACTGCCACCATCCGACTGTGTCTGGAGCAGGCTCACGTGGTAGACAGACAGTACGTCTTTCACTTACATCCATTCTTGCAATATATGTTTTCCGTAGAGTTCGTAGGAATAACAAGAACTGTTTTTGCCCATTTAGTTAAGGGACAATTGCCAGTGTAGTAAGTGCATCCATTCTGAAAGTTTGCAAAAAATGGTCGATACAGTAGAGCTGGACATAAATTTGAAACCTCGTTCATATGAAGTTACGGAAGATGGAGACTTGAAAATCACATGGCCAGATGGACACACCAGCCAATATGACGCTGAATGGTATAAGTTTACTTAATTTTTTTAACCTTAAAATCTTTTTACAGCAAAAATAGGAATTTAATTCAGAAAACAAATATTCGTTCTAAAGTATTCGAACTTCGTGAGCTCTCAAAATACCCCACCCTTTGAGATGAGTGTTGTTTTGAATTTACTAATGTAAATCGAGAACAAAATATATATATTATTTGTAGTGGTAATTATCGCTCTAAAACCTGCCCTAACCGGCAAACCAAGTCTAAGTGCAACAATTGAGGTGAAGCACATACGGCCAACTACAGGGGATGACCGAAGACATTCCAAGCCAAATATGCCGCAACCAGTATCTGCTATGCCTAGGCACTTAGGCATTCACTTAGGCCGGCACCGGCTCCAACCGGAGTGGCTCCAGCAGTCCTTAGTAAAGTAGGAAACTAGTAGTAAGGAAACTTTCCTTAAATTTGGCGAAAAAGCCCAGCTGCCCATTTACACTTTCCATGGAACACCTAGGTCCGTTGGCCCAGCAGGTGGTACCGGAATCTACATTAAACGCTCTATTCCACATTTTAGAGTATCCACACCCAGACTTCGCAACTGCGAAGCCACTGCAATAACAATAACATTACACCCTTTCCCCCAACACTAGTCTCAAACTACAAAAAAAAAAGCCCCTAGCACTTTTACATCGGGATATTGAATCCCTTTCTTGGACTTAATAGTTCTATCATCATAGCTGGAGAAATGAACGCACACAACAGACGTTGGAACTAGGGATTGCAATCCGGCACGATTTTCAATCCGGTCGGATCCGGCCTACTTCTCAATGAACTAATAACTAATAAAGTAAATATAACCAGCGACCGAGAAGAAGTCCCTCTCACTCTGGAGTTAAAGAGAACCCGCTCAGGAACTCTCGCCCTACGGCACAACCCGCTGACTTCCTCAACTTTGAAATGACACAACTATCAAACCGTGGTAGATAGAAATGTGGAACAAGTGGTACATTTAATGGGCAGGTTTAGAATTTTAAATAGACTGGTTTAAAAAATTAGTTACAACTTTGGCTAATAGATGTCGTTGCAGTCTCCGGTAAAGGGATCATGAGCCATTTTTTATGAGAAACATTGACCGTATCCCGGTACATTGTGATTTTGCAACAGATTGTCACCACACTTCCGGGATTGGAGGATGCACCAGACACTTCGTGGTGTGTGGAAGATGGTGCCCGACCACACCGTACTTCTGTAGTGTTCCAACTTCCTTGATGAATACTTCAGTGACAGTCATTGCTCTAAATTATTCCAAAGAGACCGGCACTTTAATAGATTGGCCTCCACACTCCCTCACACAATCTCAATCCATTCAACTTCTTTGGGGCTATTTAAAGGACATTGTTTATTGTAAGAATCCTCACATGGTTGAACATCTGTGAAGCATGTAAAACCATTTCAGCGCACACATTGCAGCAGGTGGCTTCAAACTTCTCCTTTCGCTTGCGTCAAGTGATTTCTGTTCAAGGTAGCCATTTAGAATCCATTGTAATGTGATTTGACGCCTGTTTACGAATGACGATTTACACTCTACTTAAAGGTGAAAAGAGCCAATATTGCAGCGCCATCTATTATCCAAATTTGTAACTAATTTTATAAACAAGTCAATTTCAAATTCCAGGCCTGCTTATAAAACATACTACTTATTTCATCTTTCTATCTATCACTGTTTCGTAGCTATTTCATTTCAAAGTTAGGGAGTCCTTTTTGAAACACCCTGCGGCAGGGTTAACCCATTTCCACCATGAACAGTGACGAACAGACTCACCAGGAAATCGCGAAAACAAATAAAGTTTATTTCATAGTTATCTAAATGTTCCCCAATTATAAATGCAGTAATATAGCAACAATAAAACCAACTATATATCATAAAAAGATTGCAGTAGCCCACAGCAAAATTGATCTAGGTTGAATTCGGTTGTCAGACGACGTTACTACAAGTTTAAAGTTCTCAGTCTAGGAAAAGAAGGTGGTAATGTGAAAATTGAAAACCATATTGGTAAAGAGTTTAGATGTACACACCATGTGACAGAGTTTCATAGAAATAATTATCATCTCTTAAATCTATCTAGCCTTAAAATCAAACTTGGATCAATTTTGTAATATTTGTAATTTGTTAATATTAAATAATACATTTTATTAAAAGAATTGAAAACATTTTTCTCAAGCCAACAATAGAAGAGGTGTTGTTTCCTTGAGTTAGTGTTGCTAAAACCATCGCTTAATTTGAGGTGTATATCTTCCCCCTATTTGAGGTCGGCTTCATTTTACTGGACCAATCATACGAGTCATTTCATCGCGCGCGGCACGGACTATAAACTACTTTTTGGTAGAGAAAGTTGTTATGTCTTGCTAAAATATCTTGAGGATTTCTACAAGATAAACTCCCGGCTACAAGTCTTGTCAATGAAATAATGTAATGCGTCATATTGATGTTTAATCCTCCTTGGTGGTTGTCTCGATGAGGTCATTGGCAAAACTGATCAGATCTTGATGGACGTGATACCTCGTTATTGAAAGAATGGATCAGATCTTGTTGTACAATATATCTCGTCAAAATCAGCAAGATTTTGATGGACGAGATAGATCGTCATTAGCAAAACTGATCAGATCTTGATGGACGTGATACCTCGTTATTGAAAGAATGGATCAGATCTTGTTGTACAATATATCTCGTCAAAATCAGCAAGATTTTGATGGACGAGATAGATCGTCATTAGCAAAACTGATCAGATCTTGATGGACGTGATATCTCGTTATTGAAAGAATGGATCAGATCTTGTTGTACAGTATATCTCGTCAAAATCAGCAAGATTTTGATGGACGAGATAGATCGTCATTAGCAAAACTGATCAGATCTTGATGGACGTGATACCTCGTTATTGAAAGAATGGATCAGATCTTGTTGTACAATATATCTCGTCAAAATCAGCAAGATTTTGATGGACGAGATAGATC
This sequence comes from Metellina segmentata, assembly GCA_947359465.1. Classification (NCBI taxonomy): domain Eukaryota; kingdom Metazoa; phylum Arthropoda; class Arachnida; order Araneae; family Tetragnathidae; genus Metellina; species Metellina segmentata. The sequence continues at coordinate 31,729,791 of OX375884.1, forward strand.
GTCATTAGCAAAACTGATCAGATCTTGATGGACGTGATATCTCGTTATTGAAAGAATGGATCAGATCTTGTTGTACAGTATATCTCGTCAAAATCAGCAAGATTTTGATGGACGAGATAGATCGTCATTAGCAAAACTGATCAGATCTTGATGGACGAGATATCTCGTTGAAACCACTTAGAGGATTAATAAACAACTCCCCCAAAAAATTGGATTGCTCAGTCAGTTCTCGTTTATCACTCAACATATCCCCTTCTTCAAACTAATACATGTGGTTTTCTTTCCCACAGCACTCTTGAAGCTGTGCACCCCAGGGGTAGACAAACAAGGCAAGCTGCTCATTGGTGCAACATGAGTCCTGCGACACTTAATAGGCTGAAAAGTGCTTGCGTAGTGACATGTTTTCTGTACAGAAATGGAGCACGCGGGCGACTGTTTGATATTGAGCAAACTGTGGATTGCCTAAGTTCTATGCTGTAAACGACTGAATGTATTTATATTTTTGGGTAAAGCATAGCCTGAGTGAGTTTGCTACTAAAAATACTAACAGCTGGCAATAGAGATGGATAAACTCCATCAAAGGTAGGAGAACATTCGGGTTTTCCCCTAAGGTCTACACAAAGCGCCTCATCTCCATCCCAGAGCTCACAAACTGTTACACGGGCATTTCGGATTAACATCCATTGTAGTGACCTCTGCATCTGTGGTATGGAAGCAGACCCGAACCACTTCGCTACCACCTGGCCCTATTACATCTTATCTATACATCAAGGAACCAGCACCTCCACACTATGACGCTTGGCTTAAACGTCTGGCTGTTCATCCTTTGCTACAACGGAAAATAATACAATTCTTGCGATTTGTGGCCTCCAGAGAGTTTGAACTCAAACAAGCGGTTTAAGTTCACTTTTTGACTACAACCCTTTAATTGCCTCTATAACTTCATAGAAAACTTTTATTTGAGCAGCACCTGCTGTGTGCTTTTTTAACTCAAAACTTCTGCTTTGCTTCACACAAAATTTTTTTTTCCCTTTTCTCATTTGGTCACCTTTACGTTATGGGAGATTGATTTTTTTTTTTACCGTAAACCCGATTGCAGGGTCGGTATCCCATGACGGAGTTAAGTTAAGCATTAGACAAGTATGAATCAACAATCAAATGTGAATTGTATGAATTTAATGTATGTGAATGAAAATAGGGAAGAAATTTTATTTGCAGGTTACACAGGTATGGAAAAGGTTTTGAGCTCGAGAGCTATGAAAATTCCCATGACAATCTACCTTCAATTACCACTTGGAATTCAGAGATTATAAGAAAAATTCGGCCAGAAATAACCTATGATGAAGTGATGGAAACGGAAGCTGGATTACAAAAATGGTTGACAATGATATATAAGTACGGTTTAGCCATAATGAAAGGCAAGTTTGTGTTTGTCAATCTTTTTTCAGTTTCCAAAATGTGTTTCCTAATTAATGTATCATGGACGAGTTACCCCGTCCTTTGGTTTAGATGGATTAAAGACCAGAATTCTCATAATTTTAAACAATTTTAATTGAGATTTAACAATTTACAGATGGAACTACATACAACGGAAATTAAAACAATAGGGTAATTGTCAGTTCCTGCAAACTACATCTACGCCATCTTCATCTTTCTCTGATCCATCTCCTGCGGAGGTGTTTTCGCCTCTAGTGCTGGCTGGATCATCATTGGTTGATTTCCTCCAATGGCTAGCTTGCAGACAGGGATTATGTTGTTGTTAAAGTCGTGATTCAGTAGATGATGTAATAATGGCCCTGGTTGCGTTTCCTGCTGTTCACATGGATGACGCAAGAGTCTTCCTAATTGCACGCGCGTATTAAGCAATTCCCATTAATAACATGTAGACTAGCATACAAAAGTCAAAACTTGAAAATTTTCAAAACATGACAAATATCTGAGGTGGAAGTAAGCAGAGAACAGTTCATAGAAAGGTAGCTAAAGTCGCACTGAAGCAACACAACCGGCTATTGGCGACTATCCCGGATCCATCCCAATGGGAAAGAACCAAGGACAACGCCTCGTAAGTTTAAACCACGGTCAGATGATGAGGTTAACACTTGAGCTGAGGACATGTGATGCCATGACAGATCTAACGTGCATCAGCCCTTATGTACATGACTATCTTTGACTGGACTGAATTTAGAATTCTCAACTCTTTGGTTTCTAATCCACAACTCTTCCAACAGTTCATAGAAAAACAGTTTATCGAGACATCATATATACGGCACAAATAGGCAAAAGCACATAGAGCTACACAATATAGCTTCTGCAAAAAGACAACTTACAAAAGCGTTTGTTGGCGCGCATGAGCAGGGAGGCATGGTAGACAGGTTCGAAGAGAAATTGATTGGCAACCGGAGTGTTGCGAGTTCGAATCCATTCAAAGAGCGTCGTTTACCTAGGGGGCGGTGCACGTTAAATCTGTCGTGGCCTCAAATGTCTTCACGTTGTCTTGGTGTGGAAGCTTGGATAATGGGGTACCAGCTCAGGTGTGACCTCATCATATGACCGTGGTTCAAAATTACGTAGTGTTGTCCACGGACCATCGCTAATAGCCCGTTGTGTTGCTCCAGTGCGACGCTAATTAAAATACCCACCTACCTACCTTCCATAAATTAGGGAAGTCTGACAGTTTTAAGGTATTTCAAGATAATAAAGATTGAAACAGATGAAAAAATTGCCAATAGCTATTTTGAGGTAGCAAAACGTTCACCATCATCTGGAGATAATTGACACAGAAAGAAAAATGTGAGTTAAATATGTTATCCTGGAATAATGTTGCCACTATTCGATTTTTTAATTATCCTTCCAGGACGCTTGAAAAAAAAAGCAGGGAAACACTAGGGTAATTCAATAATGTGTTAGATAACGTAAAAATAGATGAAGTTTCTCTAATATGTAACTCGAGAACAGATCACAGATGGATCACTCTCGCTTGTTTAAAATGAAACTGGTGAAAAAATTCCCAACATTGTTGAGGGTAGAGGATTTGTTGATTTCCTTATTTGACAAATCTGCCACCTCTCAACACTGGAATTCTCTCCAATTTGATTTCGAACGGAAGGTAAGTTGAATGTACTCGCATTGGAGGAAATTTAAAAGTATAGTGAACAATGGTAACTTTTTTATGTGATTAAGATTACGTGGCCAAAAGTAGAAGAAAGTGACCCTGAGACTTCTTTTGTTTGTCTTCCTCTCTGAACCTGACGTTCATCATCTGATTGGTCCGTGAGGCGGGAAAAGACACCCATCCATTGATTCATCACCTGAGTGATTCGCGCAACGTAGTAGTAGACTTGGGCGTATTCACCAACCCCCGAAGGAAAGGATCCCAGGACAACAACACGTAATTTTGAACCACGTTCAGATGACGAGGTCACACCTGATCTGGCACTCCAAACTTCCACACCACGCCAGCATGGGGACATTTGAAACCATGACAAATTTAACGTGCACCAGCCCCCTTGTACACGACGGTCTTTCGTTAGATTCGACCTCGGAAACCTGCCGTTGCAAGTCTTATGTTAATGCATCCATTCCCCTATTTTTATGAATTTTTGAAGTTTTTGGGACATGTACTATAATACTACACCTTCTATGTGATAATAGAACCAAATTTATATACAGTTCCTCATCCTTCAACACTATGTGACCCCTTTTACCATTCGCCATATTTTAATTGATTCGCCCTATTTTATTTGATTCGCCATATTTTGATTAATTCGCCATACTTTAATTGATTCTCCTGTTTTTAATCGCCACCTGCCAGTATTTTTTACTAACACAATTTTAAACAAGATTTAAACTTTTATCTTTCATGTGTTTTTAAACTACATCCCTTCATCAAAACGTTTTACTATCACTCATTATTTTTATGCTCTTGACGAGGGTAATTTTATACTTTCGTATTTGTGTGATTTAGTATTTAAATTTTATGGATTTTTATGTACTAAATAATTTTAAGAACCTACTTATTTTTTTAATCTACTTCTATTGCTGGATAAACTAATTGAGTAGTTTATACATTTTAATGGGTCGAATTTTATCTTGCGTTGGAAGCAGCTTATCCTCTATTGGAACTTTCACCATGAAAACAAAATTAACCAACCAGCATCTTCAACAATCAATCGTAATATTTTAAAGTTTACTTCTTAGCAAAAAAATAGGAAATGTTTCACCATCAAGCAATAGGTAAGTTATATCTTACTACCTTAAAAAGACCCAGTACCAAAAATTACTCCAAATTTAAAATGTTTTTGTTGTTATTTTATAACAGTAAAACATTTGTTTCAGATCAAGGAGATTATCTTTCGAATAATAATTTTAAAAGATAAAATCGACTGTGAACTTAAAAAGATGAGTATACATGAGTACCACCACGTTTTGAGCACTGACGCTAAATCAGATATGAACTGAAATATTTTCCTAAACATTTGTTTGTGTGTGCTTTTCTCAGGTGTTCCATGTGAGAAAGGGGAGGTCGTGAAAGTCATGGAACGCAGTGCCTATGTTAAGAAGACGAAGTGGGGAATGTCATTTGATGTGCTCTGCGAACCCGTTCAAAACGATCCAAAACACCTAGCTTATACGGGCATGTATTTGGAACTCCATACAGATATGAATTATTTAGAGAAAAGTCCAGGTACATATCGACTTCATTACAAGTTATAAGAATTTACTTGAATCTCTTTTTTACTCGCATGTCTAAATATAAAGGATAATACAAAATATGTATACAGATATCAAAATTCTGCATTATTTATACAGATTCAATTTTAATTTGCTAATTTTGTTGCTTTAGGACTTCAGGCTCTGCATTGTCTAAAAGCGAATCCTGCTAGCGAAGGTGAAAGCATTGGTGGACAGTCATTTTTCGTCGATGGCTTTCATATTGCAAAATGGTTGCGTAAGGAGCACCCTTCATCATTTCATGTGCTAAATTCCACAATGGTTGAATTTAAAATACACAGTCATAATGCAAGTATAAGTTTCGTTTTTATAAACTGTATGCTAATTCTATTTCTAAAATTTAAACACACTCTAAGACAGAAAAAAGTTGCACCTAGAAGGAATTGTCAGAATGCAATTAAATTTACAAAGTTGATAAAGTGCTTATGAATGAGTAAATGATTACAATTTGAGACTGAACTATGCAAACATTATTGAGAAAATATAAAAAAAGTGGTGCGATTCTGTATGGCGTATGACCGCCATTATTCTTAATGCAACATGCCCAGCGCCTTGGTAGAGAGTCATACAGGCGCTTTATGAAGTCCTACAACAGTCCATCCCATGCTGCTTGAACCCTGTCATGTAGTTCCAGCAGATTACGGGGTACGGATGAAGTGATGACATCTAGTCCAATGGCATTCCATACATTCTCGATCGGGGACAGATCCGGTGTGTATGCCGGCCATGTTAAGATACCATTGTGACGTAGACAAGCTCTAGAGACACCAGCAATATGGGGTCGAGCATTGTCTTGTTGAAAAAGCGGGTGAACCTGAGAGTTCAGGAATGGGACCCTAAGCGGCAGCAAAACTTCTTGTACGTAACGTTTGCCTGTCAAAGAGCCCGTAACGAATACCGAAGGTAATTTGACATTACGCAATTGCGCCCTACACCGTGACATCAGGTCTTCTGGACGTCTTCTGTACAACAAACCGTGAATCTTGGCTCTGACCACGTTGCATCAACACACGGATTCAACTGTCGTCTCCACCCAGACAGAAGCGGGCTTCGTCAGTGAAGACCACTCGATGCCATTCGACGCCCCATGTCCGTCTGGCACGACATCATTCCAGTCTTTGACGGTGTTGTAATGCTGTTGTAGGCAGTCGTCGTAACGGTCTATGTGAGTTCGGTCCCACGCCGTGAAGCCGTCGACAAATGGTGCGATTGGATGATCGAGAGTGGTTCCCACTGCCAGTGTTTTCAGAATCAGTACGCGCATGTCTTACAACACGTCTATCCTCTCTCGGTCCGGTTTCTCTAAGCCTTCCTGAACCTTGTTGACGCTGGCATGTGTCTTGTATCCACCTCTGCCCTATGCGTGGCGCATGCTCAAATGATTCTGAAAATTTGATCATTTGCATCTCCAACGCAGATGTACCACTCCTCCCAATTTCATTTATACCGGTCTACTCCTTCTACTCCTTCTAGGTGCGACTTTTTTTTTGTCTTAGAGTGTATATTTTTAGAAATAAAAATCCGACATCACGTTTAGGTCTAAGTTTGGATGTTTTTTTCAGATGGAATATAGCAACCATCAGTACGTTTTATGTGCAAACAAGAGTGGTGATCTTAAAGAAGTTCACTACAATACCAGGACAATGGCACCTCTTCAAGGTCCAAAAGATGCAGTGCAACCGTTTTATGGGGCTTACAAGTGAGTTTATCAATGTGATTTCTTGCAAAGATGTTAAGTAGATTTTAATCGGTAGGGTTTTTAGACTATATATTATTGTATCTACTGTGAAAAGGGTTTGATAAAAAATATGCGACCTGACTGGGTCAAAGTTGTCACCATGACTCAGTGCGTTTGTCCATTGTGCTAGGTATTTGTGAGTTGTAGTCGGCGCAGGTTCGATTCCTGTAACATACACTGGGTGTATTTCACTCTTCTGTGATAGTAAAACTTGTATGCGTATGTCTATCTGACTTCTTTGTATTTCGCGCCAGCTTGGCCTAATATGGCCCTTCCGCCATAAAAAAGAAACCCAACCAAACTGACTGTAGCTCGGAGGCAAGACATCGGATATATGAACCTTGAACTAATGCACGTGTGTGACTTTTTTAGACCTTTCAGTCACAACGACCATTAAAGTAGTTAAATGCACACCTTGGATTTCTTTTGTTTTGGAGGGAGGCTACCTAGATAGCATAATCTTGTTCTTTAGATTTGAGATAATTAAAATGATTTATTAAAATAATTAAAGTAGGGCAACTTTTAAGTTGCAGTAAAAATGGGAAAAGTTGCATTTATGGAAATAAAGTTGCATTTATTTTTGATACTCTAAATTCTAATATAAATCATTCGTAAAAAATGAAAACAAATTCAAAATATATTGACAATTTTAGTCGTGTACAACAGTACTATAATACATACTGAAATACAGAAGAACGTTGAATGGCCGATCCTTGGCCAGTAATTTCTTTAACATTGAAAACTTGCCACAGCCGCGATCATATAATGTGCTGTATCGGATAAAAGAAGCGCAAAATCCTTTCGCTCAACATTCAGAGATTTTAAAACGTCATCTACAAGGTGAACAACATATTGATAATCGACACTCACCTCGCAAACTCTGCAGTCGATTACACAAGTTTCCTCTGGATTATCAAGAGTGCCAACCAATGTGTTAAAGTACTTCTTGCCATTTATTTCACTTTCGTCTTAGGATTAACACCTTCTTACCATGAACTTGTTTGATCCGTAATACTTCGGCGTTCGCAAGATCAGACACACGTGATCGAAGGGTTGATTCAGAGAGCAAAAAATTAAATAGTAATTTGATATTAATTAATTTTAAGGTATATTTTAAAAAGTTGCAGGTGGTTGCATTTATGCAAAAAGTTGCATCTATGTTGCGGTTATAACTCACTTACTATACACCCCATGTAGGAGGAATTTTGGTTTTAGTACTTTACATGCAGCGTAGAACTTGTGAAAAAAAAGTTGCATTTGTTGCAAAAAGTTGCCCTACTGATCAGTTTTCTTCTAATGACGAGATATCTCTTCATCAAGATCTGGTCAGTTTTCTTCTAATAATGACAAGATACCTAGTCCATCAAGATCTGGTCAAGTTTTCTAATAACTAATAATTTCTTGTTAAAAAAAGTTGCATTTGTTGCAAAAAGTTGCCCTACTGATCAGTTTTCTTCTAATGACGAGATATCTCTTCATCAAGATCTGGTCAGTTTTCTTCTAATAATGACAAGATACCTAGTCCATCAAGATCTGGTCAAATTTTCTAATGACTAATAATTTCTTGTTAAAAAAAGTTGCATTTGTTGCAAAAAGTTGCCCTACTGATCAGTTTTCTTCTAATGACGAGATATCTCTTCATCAAGATCTGGTCAGTTTTCATCTAATAATGACAAGATACCTAGTCCATCAAGATCTGGTCAAGTTTTCTAATGACGAGACACATATTCTGTATATTTTTTTCTGTATATTTTTTTAAGTGCAGTGCTTTTTCTGTAGGTTTGATTTTGTTTTGTGCTTTTTCTATGCATTGATTGTTACTTTGGATAAGCATGGGTATAGTTAGAATGTTCAAGGAGATGAGGACAGAGGGAGCCAGTGGGGAGTTCTATGTGGAATGTGACTAGTGTGGGAATATGGTTGAGGCAGGAAAGGGGGGGGGGGTGAGTGGGGTTAAAATGTCAGAGAAGGTTGAATTTACATGCAAGAGTTGCTCAGAGGTGGGAGATTTGAGGAAGGAGCTGGAGGCTTTGAAGGTGAGGGCTGCAGAGGGAGTGGAAAAGAGTGTCCAATGGGTAGACTTGGGGCATGTTGATCAGGGGGATAAGGTAACTAGAGGGGTAGTGGTTGGTGATTCAATGGTTAGGGTTTTGGGAGAAATGGTAGGCCGTAAAAAGCGCAATTTTGAAAGGTGTTGCTTGCCAGGTGCCAGGGTAAAACATGTAGTTGAGGCAGTTAAGGCAGGTGTGGTTAAAGGGGAGGAAAAGGCAGTAGTATGGGTGGGAACAAATGACGTAGAGAGGACTACTAATGTCGAGTTTAAGAGGGAAGCAGAAACACTTTTAAGAGGCATTAAGTTTCATGGGGCAGAAGTAACAGTATTAGGATTACTACCTAGGTATGGGTTAGGTAATGGGTGGTTAAATCAAAGGGCCACTAAGATGAGCGGGTTGTTAAGGGATTTGTGTGAGAGGGAGGAGGTTAAATTTTTAGATGTTTGGAAGGAGTGTAGGAGGGATTGGATAAGCAGGGACAATTTGCATTTAAGCTTGATAGGTAATAGGGAGGTTGGCAAGCGGGTTTTGAACATTCTGGAGTCAAAAAACTAGTATACAAGCAGGGATGGGAAGGACATAGAGGGTTGACAGTACACAGTAATTGCTTAGGAAAACTAACAGGGTCTAAATTGCAGGAGACAAACAATACAAAGGGAAAGTGCAATGTAAGGGAGAAAAATAATACCAAGACAAATAATACAAGGGGAAAGTGCAATATAAGGGTAAAAAATAAGCTAAAAGTATTTTATTGTAATGCTCGCAGTGTGAGAAATAAAATGGATGAGCTCAAGGGAATTGCACAAGCAGAGGATATACATATCATTGGGATTACTGAAAGTTGGGCAAGCAGTGAAGATGCACAAATTTTAGAATTAAGTGGATTCACAATGTTTAGGGAGGACAGAGTGAATAGGAAAGGGGGTGGGGTTTTGATTTATGTGAGAGAATTCTTAAACTGTACGGAAATAAACTCAAATAGTAAAACTGAGGGGATATAATCAGTCTGGGTGAAACTGAATACCGACAAAGGCAAAGAACTAATTCTGGGCAATATATATAGACCTCCTGTTTGTAGTGAAGAGCAGGAAAAGGGCATGTGCAATCTGGTAAACGAAGCATGTCAAAAAGGAGAATTAATTTTAATGGGGGACTATAACTATCCAAATATTGACTGGACAAACAATCTAGCTACAAATGGGAAAGGGGCAGAATTTTTGGAAGTGATACAGGATTGTTTTTTGTACCAGATGGTGTATGAGGATACTAGGGACAATGCAATATTGGATTTGATTTTCAGCAATGATGAGGATAGGGTGCAGGATTTGGTTATAGGTGAGCCACTGGGAGAAAGTGATCATAGAAGTATCAGATTAAGTATAAATTTTCAGTCAGCATACACAATCAATAGTAGGATAATTCCAAATTTCAGAAAGGTAAATTTTCATAAGTTAAGGGAAGAGTTAAAGGAAACATTCAGAGGGGGATTATTAGCACTGCATCATTCTGAACAATGGGAGGAATTCAAGAATAAGTTAGACAGGGTGTTAAAAAAACACGTAACGTTCAGGAAAAAAGGAAAATCTAGAAAATTGCTCCCTATGTGGTTTTCAGGGGAAACACACAAAGTTTTAAAATTAAAACAAAGAACATACAGCGTATATAAAAGCACTGGTAACGACAGAGACAAGGAGGCTTATCAGAAAGCCAGAAAGGAGTTTAAAAATATTAGTCGGAAGCAAAAGGTGTCCTTGGAGGAAAAATTAGCAAGGGAAATAAATATAAACCCAAAAGAATTTTTTGCATATGCAAGTGGTAAAAATAAATTTAGTACTACACTGGGCCCGTTGGAGGGGAAGGGAGGTGAATTAATTCAAGACGAGGTGGGAATGGCAAACGTGTTAAATGACTTTTTTCTGGGGGTTTTCAATGGTAACAATAATTTAAAAAAGGATCCCAAGGATGGAGCCTTTGCAGGGGGTATAATTAAAGAATGCAAATTCACCAGGGAAGAAATTGTACATCAGTTGAAAAGAATTAAGCCATCTAAAGCACCAGGGCCAGACGATATTTATCCGAGAGTACTAGTGGAATGCGCGGAAGAACTGGGGGAAGTAATTCACACGATATTTAATTCAACATATAGCACAGGTTGGGTACCAATGGATTGGAAGTTGGCCAACATAACTCCAATTTTCAAAAAGGGAATACAAAGTGATTCGGGCAACTATAGACCAGTAAGTCTAACATCAGTAATTTGCAAAATATTTGAATCTCTGTTAAAAAAGCATATAATGTTATACTTGGAGGAGGGGGGACTGTTATCAGAGAATCAGTATGGGTTCAGGAATGGCAGATCCTGCTCTACAAACCTTTTGAAGTTCTACGAAAAAATTACTGAGGAGCTGGATAATAAGAGCAGTGTGGATATCATGTACATAGATTTTCAAAAGGCTTTTGATAAAGTACCTCATGAGGCATTACTGTTTAAATTGGAAAGGCTGGGGATTCAGGGAAAAACATTAATATGGATAAAGAATTGGTTATTGGGTAGAAAGCAGAGAGTGCAGGTAAAAGGAAATTATTCACAGTGGACAGAAGTTATAAGTGGGGTGCCTCAGGGATCAGTTTTGGGACCAATTTTATTTATAATTTTCATAGATGATATAGGTCAGGGGATCAAGAATAGAATCAGTATATTTGCAGATGACTTAAAAATATGGGGGACAGTGGATACCAAGTTACAGATAGAAAATTTACAAGGGGATTTTGATAAGATATCCGAATGGGCTGTAAAATGGGGTATGTCATTTAATGTAGGGAAATGTCAAGTTCTGCATATGGGTTACAGGAACAGTGGAGCCGAGTACAGGCTGCAGGGAGTAAAGGTAAAGGAGGGAGAAACAGTTAAGGATCTTGGGGTGATAATTCACAGGGATTTTAAAATGGGTCATCAATGTTCAGCTGCGGGTAAAAAGGATAATAGGTTACTGGGGTATATTAAAAAGACTGTAACTTCAAGGGATAAGAATATAATCTTGCCGTTATATAAGGGTTTAGTAAGACCACATCTAGAATATGCTGTACAATTCTGGGCTCCATATATGAGAAAGGACATAGAATCAATTGAAAGGGTTCAGCACAGAGCTACAAAAATAATAAAGGGGCTACCAAATTTCGACTATAATGAACGTTTAGGTAAGCTAAACATATATACACTGGAAAGAAGGAGGGGGGATTTGATTCAGCTTTTCAAATTTGTAAAACAAGGGGACACAGAGGGCTTAAATTTCAATAGGGATAACAGAACAAGGGGCCATGGGTATAAATTGAATAAGACACATTTTAATCGGGATTTAAGGAAAAATTACTACTTTAATAGGGTAATAGACAGTTGGAACGCGTTGCCAGAAAATATAGTTAATTCAAAGGGAGTGTACGAATTTAAGACACAATTGGATAGTCAGTGGGAATTGGAGAATTCATAAACAAAGGACCAGCCTTGTTGGGCTTAAGCCTGTAGCCGGTCGTCAATATTTGTATTTGTATTTGTATAATCGAGACAACCACCAGGGGTTATATGACATTTTTGAGTCCTAATAACAAGATGCAATCTGTTTCTTTCTCTAGGTTATTTGGTGAGAAGATGAGGGAGTCGGACTCTCAATACTCGTTCAATTTAATTCCTGGCGATTTGGTAGCGTTTAACAATCGAAGAATCCTCCATGGAAGATCGAGTTTTAATCCACGGCGAATGTACAGACATTTGGAAGGCTGTTACGGAGACATTGATGAAATCATCACTCGTTGCAAATCGTTTTTAAAGGAAGACACTCGCAAATAATTTTTTTCTGAATGGTATATTTTTTAATTTTCTATACAATTTATCACAACTTGTGCTTCGGACAAGGTTTTTGTAAATATTGTAAAAACTTTTATCAATTGTTTATTTCATAAACAAAAAAAATTGTGTGACATAAACTATTCTTTAAACTATTGTCTAATTTGTTTTAATTAGTATCATATTGCAGGATGCTAGAACATGTTTAACACTGATGTGGATTTATAAGTAAAAGCACACGTAGTCTTACATTGTTTAAACAGTGTCCAGCTCAAAATTGCTTGAACTGCAGACAGTGGCGTAACAACATTGGAGAGGGGGTCTCAACTCCACCAAAAGAGTAAAAAAAACTCGATGAGGTGCACAAATTCACGTTTAGAGAGATACTCCAAAAACCTCAAGGCTGAAGACTGAAAATTTGTACCCGTTTTGCTTACTCGCATTAGAAATTTCGCTTTTTTTTTTTGGCTTTGACACTTATTGCAACCTAAAGTAATAGCCGCATCAGAAAAAAAATCTTCGCCATCTTGTTTCATGTACAATTTTGAACAAACCATGTTCATTTCGCATTTTTCTGATCCGTACTTTCTCGGGAAACCGTCTGAAAATCTAGCTAAAAAAGCTATTTTTCAATCCTGCGGCTGCGGCAGTAACTTCTTTTTAATATAGAGCAAAAAATCTATGAGTGTGGTGAGTGGGATCCAACAAACTTATTTATCTAAGTTCAAAATTTTCACGTCACTGGTTAGGGGTTACAATCAAAGTAATCCAAACTGGCTTAGGACCAGATTGAACAATTTACGCAGTTCCATCATGTGATTTACTTTGCTAATTTCTGTTGCATTTTAATCTTTAAAAAATTAGCCCAATTATATTTCCCATTACCTATACTTTTATAGTCACAACACTTATCATTTAATACCCAAATTACTTTCACTTATAACATCATCCCCTCCTTGACTCCAGATTTGTGTATTCTATTCTACCTATTACACAGTACTCAAGCTATTTGAATACCTCTCTATATTAAAAAAAAGTTACCGCCGCCGCCAAAGGATTGAAAACTGTGTTGTTTAGCTCGATTCGTAGAAGGTTTCAAGAGAAAGTACTGATCGAAAAAAAATGAAATTAACATGGTTTGTTCTTCATCGTATTCCCTGGATAATTATCAAGATTTTTTTCCGATGCAGCTATTAGTTTAGGTTTTTATTAAGTGTCAAAATTGAAGAAGTGAAATTTCTTCCGCGAGTGAGCAAAACACATACAAATTTTCAGTCTTCAGCCGTGAGTTTTTTTAAAGAGTACCTCTCAACGTAAATTTTTGCAGCTCGTCGGTTTTTTTTTGGTATTTCAATTTGGTTCTTGATAATATTTTTTTGAAATATTATCGGGGTCGGCGAGCGTAAGCGAGCAGGGGGCGAAGCCATCACTGTGACGTCATGTACCAGAAAGTGAAATCGGGATAATACGAATTATTCAGATAGTTTCACTCTGTGAAAGGAATGTTGGTTTGCGAAGCAAACCAAATGGCATCTGGGAAAGGAGTGTTGGTTTGCGAAGCAAACCAAATGGGATTGCGCAGCAATCCCTGGGGGTTGGCGAGCGTAAGCGAGCAGGGGGTGGAGCCCCCTAGGAATTTAAAAATTAAAAGAATTGTATTCTGTTTTTAGCTCTGTTTCAAAAATCTTTGAAAAATCTGAACAAAAATACAAGAAATGTGCTTAGTGATTAATAACTTCTATAGATGTTACTTGGCAATTTAAAATGTTATTTTAGTGTTTAGGGTTGGGATTTTATGGTGAAAGGGTCAAATATTTGACCACACTGCACAAAGCGCAGGACATATAATATGAAGTAATGGACATACACAAAGACAGTTTTACTGAAATAACGAGAGAAATACATTCAGGAATTGAACCTGTGCCGCCTACAACTGTAACATTAGCTTATAAACGAGATAAAAACTCCAAAACTCGTTTATGCATTGATTATCGAAAATTAAATGAAATTACGAAAACAGATTCCGGACCCATTTCCTCGTATCGATGCTGTATTAGATCAATTGTCCCATTGAGATTCCGTCGAGAAATTTTACTGCTATCTTCATGCAAATCACTTTACTATTTATACTGATCATGCTGCCCTGGTTTGGCTTTAAAATATTAGGCACCCAAACTGTAGGCTTTTTAGATGGTCATTGAAATTATCGATGTATAATTTTACCATTAAATACGAAAAGGGATCCACCAATGTAGAAGTTGACATGCTAAGTCGAAACCCCATAAATCATCACATGATGCCAAGAGTACAGTTATTAACTAATTCTGAGCTCAAAGAAAGCCAAGAAAATGATAACGTTTTCAATAGAAAATACAAAAAGCTGGATAATCTTTGGACAATTAAAAGCAAGGTCGGAATAAAGTTATCCCATTCTCATCACTTTCAAAGGCATCGGAAAAAGCACATATTGAATATGGACACCTAGGAGTGTCATCCATGTTAAATTTATTATCGCCATAATATTATTGGCCTGGTACAGTAAATGATGTTCGGAATTATGTCCGACACTGTAAAGGTTGCCAATTAAATAAAAGGAAAAAAAGAGAAATATGGCCTTTTAGAGTCAGTTCTCACAAGCCATTAACCCTTTGAGTTAATTTCAGTTGATACGTTTGGAGAATTAAGCTACTATGGCTCTCCTAAAATGTACTTACCTCTATTCGAATAGATCATGCAATAAGATACATTTGGACGTTCCCTTCAAAAAGTGGTGACATCAGAGATGCTTATATTAACTGTCTTTAACAGGTATTTCAAATTCAAGCTCCAAAGAAAATTCTAAGTGATAGACATGCAGCCTTTACGTCACCTAAATTTAAACATTTCTTGAAAAAATACAACGTTACTCAATTATTAACTTCTGCACACAGACCACAAACTAATGGTAAAGTTAAGCGTGTCAATCAAACCCTCATAACTAGGTTGAAATGTAAAATTAATGCTCAACCAAGTTCTACTCCTTGGACCCGATCACTGAAACAAGTCACAGAAGACTATAACAACACTTCCTTATTCGATTACTAAATTCCCACCAACTTATTTAATGTGTGGAAAATTTCCTTATCCTTTTATTGAACCAAATTTGTATCCGCCAATTGAAGAATACCGAAAAATTACCGAAGAAAAAAACTAAAAAATTTCACGAGATTTTTCAAAAAACAGATTTGCCCCCCGTTTCCCTAAAAGTGATTTTAAAATCGGAGACTCTGTGATGTATGAAGAAATTGTTTATCCCAATAGTCGAAAGTTAAATCCAACTTTCACAAGACCATACGTTATCTTAAAGAAACTTTCACAAGACCATACGCTATCTTAAAGAAACTTTCTGACGTAAAGTATAAGATAAATAGTCCTAACCCTATCCACCAAAAGGATTCTGAAATAGTACATTCGATTAGATTACGTCATTTTTACCCGTCATCTGATTATCATATTTCGCCCCTCTTGCAGGTAAAATTCCCATTCGAGTTGCTAACACCGCCAAAGTGTCTGTTTTTAAGATACCAGTTCTTAGGGCAAGGCCCCAAGAAACCTACTAGCGGTAAAATAAGGAAGTTAAAAAAAATAACTCGAAAACTACAGGAGATTGACCAAAAAGTTCAATTAGAAAAATGTACGCAATACAATAATGAAGATAATAAAAAAATTTATTGAGTTATCTGTAAAACTGGCGGAAATATTCGCGATTGAAATTTAAACTTTTCCATGCATTGAAAAAGGGGCCGTCCCGAAATTTAAAAAAAAGTGTTCTGCGGTGTTATTCAGTTTTTCTGAGTTAAGCACCGACGAATTTAAATTCAAACAAAGAAAGTAAAAAAAGGTAAATAATAAAAAAAAAACATACTCCGAGGAAAAAAAAAATAATGATCCGAAATCACAATTTTCGTGCAACAACTAAAGTACACGAATGAAAACCTCTGGGCCATGTAGCCATAACGAAGATTTACTATTTAATAAATTTTTCCTGATAAACTTAGGGGGCCGTGGTAGTCCGATTGGTAAAGTGACGGACTGCCAACCAGAGGGTTGTGAGTTCGATCCTCGTCTGTAGCATCCAAATACCGACGGGTAAAACAGGGACTTGGTGCAATTAAAATCCGTCGTGGCCTCTTAAGTCCTCGCGTTGGTGTAATGTGGAATTGCGGAGATTGGTGCTATCTCAGGCGTTACTGCGCCAATCTAACCGTGGTTCCAAACTAAGCAGTTTGTCCTGGGATCTTCCTTTCAAGATTGATCCCGCACCGTTGCCAATAGCACGTTGTGTAGCTCCGGTACGAAGAAAATTAATTTCTCTCTTCCCTGATAAACTACGCGGACGAGAAAATGTCAGAAACAAATGCGTGCAACAGTAAAACTTAGAATTTATTTGTAGATGAATAAGACGAAAGCATATATTAAACGTTCTTAAAAAATTGAAAACGAAATTTGTAGATTGAAACAGGAACCGAAGTTTCCACCATGCCCACGTTCTGATGCAAAACAGTGGACAATTACTGCGGTTTCGTATGTATGCAAATCCACACTGTGTCGTCTTCCTTTATGTATCAGATGAAAACCGCACGAGCTGGTGTTCTTACTTCATACAGTATACGCTGTGAGGAAATGGAGACTTTCACTAATAGTCAGTATTGTGAGATGGTGCTTCTCTATGACGAATACCAACGCAATGTAGTCCAGGCTGCAAGGACTTATGCCGTTCGGTTTCCAAATGGTCCACATCCAACTTCGGCAACGCCATTGGAAATGTTGTTCGACGTCTCAGAGACACAGGCAGCACTGGAAATCGACTTTGTTCGGGCAGACCACGTATGTCTAGTAGAATACCAGCAGAAGACATACTGGCGTACGCTTTAGTCCATCCCTACAGTAGTACTAGACAAATCAGTAACCAGACTGGCTTAGTACAAAGCCAAGTATGACAAATACTGCACGACAATGGTACACATCCCTATCATATAATTCCCCAACAATGATTGTTACCAGGAGACCATCAGCGACGCTTTGACTGGTACAATTGGGCATTGAATGAATTGGAGGTTGGCCCAAAATTTTTTCCAACATACACTGCTGTTTGTAAAAAATGCAACACCATGAAGGAATCATCCGAACTGAGCAGCGACCTCTGAACTGATGCTAAAAGCGTATAAATAGAGGGCTGTAGCGGGACGTTGAAAATAGTGCATGGTTATTTTTTAGTGGCGAACGTTTAGTGAGACCTAAGTATGCCTCCAAGACGAAATAGAGTGAAATTTCAACAACTTACGGAGTTTGAATGGGGGAGAATCATCGGCCTTCGTGAAGGAGGATTTTCCTATCTCGCAATAGCAGCTCGTGTGCAGCGGAACAGTTCCACAGTGATGCGAGTATGGAAGCAGTGGACCGACGAGCACCGGGCAACTCGAAAAACTGGGAGTCCACGACGGAAGAAGGTGACGTCAGCATGACATGGCGGTGAATGACCGTACAGCTTCCTCCAGGCAGTTGGCAACACTTTGGTCTACTGCTACAGGTGTACTAATGTCGGCTTCGTCAATTCGCCGACGTCTCCTGCAGCGTGGACTGCGTGTAAGGATTCCTTTATACAGGATCCCCCTCACGCCAAACCATAGACGGCTGCGTCTGCAATGGGCTCATGAGAACAGATGCTGCCGGGCTGATTGGCAAAAAGTTGTCTTTTCTGACGAATCCCGCTTTTATTTGTGGAACCATGATGGCCGCATTCGTGTTAGACGCAATGCCGGTGAACGCTGCCTTTCAGAATGCATTATCGAACGTCATAGTGGCCGAACACCTGGAGTTATGGTCTGAGGAGCGATTTTGTATCATAGACGATCTCAGCTGCTACGAATCGGGGTAATCTGAATAGCAACAGTTACGTCCGTGAAGTGCTAGAGCCCGAAGTCGTTCCCTTCCTTCAAGGTATCCCTGGAGCTATCTTTCAACAAGATAATGCACGCCCACATGTTGCAAGGAATGTTCGAGACTTCTTTTTAGCCCAACACATGCAACTTCTTCCTTGGCCTGCTTATTCGCCGGATATGTCGCCTATTGAACACGTGTGGGATTTGGTTGGTCGCCGTCTCGCTCCTGATACGCGTCCTACAGCTTCAAAAGACGAACTTTGGGTGCGCATACAAACAATGTGGAATTCTCTTCCACAAGCAGACATTCAACATCTGTTTCACTCTATGTCACGTCGTATAGCAGCACTTATATCAGCGCGTGTTGGCTACACCAAATACTGATTTCGGACACTTAATATTGTTTTCTTGCTTTGAAAATGTATTCATTTATTTGTACTAATACAAGCCGTTTGAGTATTAAATTTCATTTAATTCTGATGACTCCTTCAGGTTGTTGCATTTTTTACAAACAGCAGTATATTATGGTTGGACGAGGCTAAGTTTCACCGAAATGGGCTGCTGAACTGACGCAACACCCATTTCTGGGCACTAGAAAATTCTTAATGAGGAGCTTCCGTCAGCAGGGCCCGATTTAGAAAATTTGGTATAGTAGGCACAACACGCAGGAAGGCCCCCCCCCCATGGACATCGTTAAGTTTTTCCGGAAGTACCCCTCTTGAAGAAAGACGAGATACTTGCGAGCGTTCAGTCGAGGTGGTAAGATGTATGGTAAGACTAAACTGTCCCCCACGATATACGCCCACACATTAACATTGAAGCGTTGTTGTTCTGCTCGTGGTCGGGTTCCGTGTGCGTTGTCTAAGGCCCATATGTGCGCGTTGTGCGTATTGAACTCCCCTTCGCGTGAAAAGGTTGCTTCATCACTGAACATAACAGAACTGGAAGATTGCGTGTCGGCCGCACTTTGTTGTAGAAACCACTGTGCAAACGCGACACGTCGTGGTTATCATCCGGCTGCAATAACTGAACTCTGAAGATGAAAGGGACGTAAGTCTTCGCCCTGCAGTATGCGATGGACAGTTGATCGATACATTCCGGTGGCAGCGGCAAGCTCTCGTACACTGGTACCGGGATTTCGGTCCACAGCAATCAACAGACCCTCTTCGAATATGGGTGTTCGCGGCCGCCCAGTATCCTGCATCGTGGCTGTGAAGGATCCACGTTTCGCAAGGTTCTGATGCACCCAAGTGAACACTTGATGATTTGGTTGGCGCCTCGTTGGATATCTTTCCCGATACAACCGAACAGCAGCGCGTTCATTTCCGTCGGTTAGACCAGTGGTCTCCAAGCCCCGGGCCACGGACCGGTACCGGTCCGTGGATAAATTGGTACCGGGCCGCCCAAGGAACATTAAATTATTTCCATTTTATTTACTGTGGTGTTTTTCTCTCGGGTTTGTGCGACTTTCCATGGACGAGAGGTTAACCGAAAGCTGAGAGACGTCACCTAAAGCCGCACCAACACCGCGCATGCGCAAAATATCGTGGTATCGGGGCGGTGTTAGGTGACGTCTGGAGCTGAGCGGCTGCAAGCGGTAAAGAGAAGGTGTGTATCGCTTTTCTCTCTGTTCACCGGTACTTTCTCATGTTTAACAGTGCTTGGTGTACGTGTATACTCAAATTTGACCTACAAACTAACAGGGGATTCCCACACACCAAAACCGCTCTGCATAATTTGCGGCAACCAGTTCTCTAATGAGGCAATGAAACCTTCAAAACTGCTTCGCCACTTGAACGCCAAGCACCCTGGATTAAAAGACAAGCCCCTGACTACTTAAAATTTAGGGCAGCTCAATCCATCGACCCAACCTCTTCTCATTGGTTGAAAAAGGTCACGTGAATTATCCTCTACTTTGGGTTCGAGAGTGTATAAGTAAATAAGAATAAGTAAAGATATAAACAAGTTTGTTTACCTTTTACGCTGTGTTTAACTAACGTTACATCGACAGTTTCCAAAATGCATTCGCTTCCGAACACATTTATTGCAATAAGTAACCATTTCACAACTTTGAAAAAGAAAGATATATTTTTCTTCCAACAAACCTCTTTATAAAATATCCGATATTTTCATATTTATGTAAATATCTCTAAAAAATGTCCAATCTTGGTTTGGTAAAAAAAAAAACTTTCATTTGAATTAATTACTGGTGTATATTTTTTCAAAAATACCAGAAACACATATAATTAATTCATCGTTTGCATTAAAATTTCCAGAAAATTGGTTTTAAAATAAGTATCTGATTTTAAAAAGAACTAGTAAACAATTTGATTCATGAAATTATTATCATAGTAGGCTGTTGAAATATAGTTTTAAATTGCAGCTTCAATTAAATTAACATAACTTTGCAGATAAACTGATTTAATTGTAAAAGAATGAGTTCTTCGGTTAATATTTAGTTCATTTTCAACTAGAATTTTTTCTCAAAGGTTATTTTATTTTAATTCATGGTTATAAAAACAAATGTTTTATACTGATCATTAAAATACATATTTTAAATTAAAATGAATCTTTGTGGTTGTTTTATTGCATTATATAAAAAGTTAAAAAACATTATTTATATATCAAAATATGTAAAAATAATAAGACAGCTGAATGAAGGAGCATAACCCCAGTGTGGAGGGCTAAGATAGGGAAAATTAGTTTTTTTTACTATTAACCATAACAAATCCAACCCTCAGAGTTGATACTTTTTAAATGTTAACGTTGCAAGTTAGAAGAAGCTTAGCATATTTTTGTTTATTTCAATCAAATATTTCCCAAACAAGAATGTTGAAGCCATTGCTTCATTCGAGCCACATCATTTTAAGTAGTCAGATGCACTGTGGGAAATAGCATATGTGTGTGCTCATTAGGGATGCGACATCGATGTCGATGTTTTTAGAACATCGATGTTTTTAAAAAAACATCGATATTTTTAACATCGAGGTATTGGAGTCGATGTTTTTGTAACATCGATGTTTATTTTTGACGATGTTTCTACGTTGTCGATGTTTTATTTTTAATGAAAAAAGTATCGTTAGGAAAATTTTAAAATTAACAAAGTAGCATAATTTTTATAATCAGCAAATTGAACATACTTATAGATCAATGTGGCCAAGAGTGAAGAGCCTGAAAAGTAGGGATGCGACATCGATGTCGATGTTTTCAAAACATTGATGTTTTATAAAAAACATAGATGTATTGGAGCCTATGTCGCATAACTAAGTGCGAAACCAGTTTTAAGAAATGATGAAAAGAGTTTAAATTCACTGAATTTTAAATACATCGATGGTTTTGGTGCGATGTATGTATTATCAACATCGATGTTTTAATTTTGAACTTTGAAGTTTTAATTTTGAACATCGAAGTTTTAATTTTGAACATCGAAGTTTCAAAACATCGATGTTTTGCTGTCGATGTCGCATCCCTAGTGCTCATCAGAGCATTTTTATAAATACCAACATGCTTTGTGATGTTATCTTCTACCATTTAGGTTTTAATATTGATATGTTTTTTAACTAATAAACATTTGAACCTTTTTATGCTTGGAATTATCTGAACCAGCAACCAGACAAGAAACAGCATTCCAGTACTTGTAATAAAACATAAAAAGTTTCTTAAAGTTTAATGTTTTTATAGCATAAGTTATGGATTTTATGTTTATGTTGATGTTAGTATGTAAAATAAAGCTCAATGTTTAGATATACAAAAAGAAATTGTTTATCTGATATTAGGGCGGATTTTAAGAATTTAAATGAAAAGTTTGACACTTGGAATGATTATTGCACATGACATGGGAAATGGCAGATATGACACTACGGTAGAGAAGAAAATAAAATACTAGTAAACTTAAGTTAAATTACAGTATACTCTCAATATCTTGAAGTCAGAGGGACGCGATATCGAGATAACAAGGTTAAATAAAACATAAAAAAATTAAGTCATCACATTAGAATCAGTCTAAATCATAGGCGTAACCAGGGGGGGGGGTCTAAACCCTCCCCCCCCTGTCCGTTGAGAATTTTTTCACAAATCACTCCTTTATTAATACCTATACTTAAATTGTTCATAACACAATTAATCATTGTGTTACTTGCATAATTAATTAATGATATCAATGGTACAAATTAGCTTTTTAAACATCTTGTAAACAGTTATTTACTTGCAGACACCTACACATCCCTTTGGGAGGTTTTATGCAAAATGACGCTTTTGAGAGGGTCGTTTTAAAACTTTAGTAGTAAACATTAAGCTTTCCTCATTCATCCTCACCACTTTCCAACATAGGCATAACCAGGAGGCTTGGGGGTTCAACCCCCCATCAGCTAAGAAAAACCTTGCAAGTGTTTCTTTAAGAAATAAATTCTTTATTAAAAATTACTCAAATTATTCACAGTAAAATTCATTAGTTTTACCTGTGTTAATATTTTTTTTAAATTACTTTGAGGAATGGGTCATATTGACCATTTCCCTTCGTGAAGCCCAATATGAACCAGACTTGTGTAAATAGTAAATGACATCAATGAAACAGTGGTACATTAGCTGTATGATAACACAGGCATAAACAAAGGAGTAAGAGTTCAAACCCCCCATTCAGTTGAGAATTTTGTTTGAAATATAAGATTTTTTTCACAAATAACTAATTTATTAATACTTAAATTGTTCATAGTATAATTCATCATTGTTTTACTTATCTAATTGATAACTGATATCAAGCAAACTGTGGTTCATTAGCTGTAGCTTTTTATATTTACAATGTATAATTGTTATAAGAAAATAAGCAATGCCGGAACGCTCCACTACCATTCAATTACAGTGGTAGTTTAAACTACTATTTCTTCATAAGTGAAAAATGCTCATAGAAATAATCTTTTCTTTTACACAGAATTTTACATACTGCAGAAAGAGAAAAATTTTCAAATGACAATCACACGTAATTGAAGTAAAAAAAATAGGTCTAGTTCTACCCTCTATGTAACCTCTTCACCATATAAATTTTTTTTTCTTCTGATAATTATTATGAATTATTTTAACCTCAGGTCTCAACTATGCTGAAAGCCTAATGATTTTCAAACTATAAGATATTGCTGAAGAACTCATGCTTTTGTACAATGCTCTATTATTATCATTTTATAAGCCCAATTAAAATAGAAGGTTAGAACCACAAAGTATATTTAAAAAAATATTTTTTGATATTGTATCATGGGAAGCGCCTTTTCGAATACATAGGTACATTTATTGCTACAAAATATAAATTTTGTATACAATATATCATTATCACTTTAAAATAACACAATATGTGTAGGAAATAAGACACAATAACAATTTTTATGATCCCTATTTCATGATGCAAAGGATTTATGGATCCCTCTTTTGAACAGAATACAGATTAATATTATGTGCAATTTTGCGTTATTATATTATATTTATCTGGCATCGCCTTATCTTTTGTATTCCAGAAAAAGTTATGTGAACAGTAAGACGTACTGTTCTTATCATCTTACTTTCTATTTATTAAATCCCAAATTCAACTAGCTATCACTTTATTTCATAAATACTGCAACAGGTTATGGGTTTTAGCGACATTTAACTGCGCAGATAAAGTAACGGTGGCTCCGACGACATATTTGAATCACGGATTTTGAGTTCACCATTTCTGCAGGACTGTGTGTAGATGACTGTACCAATAGCTTTTCTTTTTGGTGCATTCAGTAATACTTTTATTCATGCCCGGCCAAGAAGTGAAATTCCATAACAATCAGCAGTTGCCTGTTTGCTTTATTTAGCAATGGGGACTCGACCAGATATTGCTTACGCAGTGAGTTTGGTATTTCATAAGTTGGACAAGCCCACAGAGACTGATTGGGAAATCGTGCAGACGTTAAGATACCTTTGCAATGTCATTGGAAATGGACATTGTGTACAATAATGAAGATGACAGAAGCCTGATGTTGTTTAGTGATGCAGATAACAGCTGTGCAGAATTATGCAGGTCTCGCAGAGGTGTAGTTTGGAAGTGCAATTACGTGGCGAAGCAAGCTACAGGAGGCTATATCCAATTCAACGACAGAGGCAGAGTTCATGGCATGCTGGCAGGCTTTGAAATGTAAACAGTTCTTGGAAAGCATGTATAAATTGACCTTGAACATGTGATGCAGCAGATATATAAACAGCTCTTGAAATGCACGATGGAGGGAAAGCAGAGATAAACTGTGGCCACGAACATGTGATGCAGGCAGGTTTTGAAATGTTAACAGTTCTTGCAAAGCATGGATAAACTGACCATGAACGTGTGATACAGGCAGGTTTTGAAATGTAAACAGTTCTTGAGTAAACTTAGAGAGAATTTGTGACTTGTTCCATTTCATTTTTGAAAGCAAGAAATTCAGCCTCAGAATTAAATTGCTTTGTTTGTTTATCAAATTGCATTTCATGTACATCCAAAAAATGACTTTCCAGCTGCTTCTTTAAAGCTTGTGTCAGACTGCAAATTGGGCGCGCCAGGCTATTTTTACCAGCTTTGGTGACTGCAGATGATGCACTGTGAAATTGCCCTTGAGGCTGAAATGTTCCAGAACCTGTCTTGAAAGACTTGCAGAAAATCGAACAGATGTGATTGGAATCCATCACAAAACGTTGTTTGCAAAAATCACCAAATAACAATACGATCGTGCTCGAAACAAACAATACTAAATGTGATAAAGCTATATCTAAAAAAAAAATAAAGAGCTAATATATAAAGCCAATCATATCGCACTCGGGAAAACTTTTGAACTGATATAATAAATAACAGTTTGACTTAACCATAAAAACATACGCTTGTCTTGTTTACAAACATCCGTAGTCACTTATTTATATTTTTTATTTTACTTATACACTCTCGAACTCAAAGTGGAGGCTAAGTGACGTACTTTTTTTCAACCAATGAGATGAGGTTGGCTCGATGGATCAAGCTGCCCTCAACTTCTTTTCACTGGCATGGGGTTCTCCATGGTTATTCTCTTCCACACATGGATCACTGATGTGGCAATACGCCCCGTGCGAGTGGCAATTTCATGATACGAAAGTCCACCCTCACGGAGGCCGATCATGCGGCCCGTTCGAACTCCGTTAGTTGTTCGTATGGCATTCTGCGTTTTTGGCAAGGCATATTTACTTCTAATCAATCATGTTCGGCAGTCAAAGGACGATACACACATTCCAACGCAACTTAAGAGCTTTTTGTACACAGATCACTTGGAAACTTAGAGGGTGTTCCTCGGTCCACATACGTGATCGCTTCGTTATTCTAATAATTTGCATATCCCTCAAATTTCGTTTAATTCTCACAAACCAGTAGTGTATATATATCTATATAAATAAGAATGGAGTGTTTGTTTGTACATTCAATATTTTCGACCCATTTCAAGTTTTCTATCCGTTTTGGACCCTTCTGATGCCGAATCCGCCTTTTTCTCGTTTGGTGTCTGTCTGTCTGTCTGTATGTTGTGCCCTATACACGTCCACGCGATTTAAGATATTGTCATGGAAATTTGCATACAGTGAGTACTTATCTTGATTTAGTGAGTGGAATTGGTTGCGAAAGTCTGTCTGTCCGTCTTTCTGTTCTATGCTCGATTGTGTGTGTGTAGGCATCACGTGAATTGTATTCCAGATATTTGATTGCAGTGTATTTTATTTTATACATTATCTATTAATTCAGTGAATTCAATATTAAACATTTCTTTATTGTTATATTTAGATGAGTTTCATGCTAAAACACCTGAGTAAGTATACTTAAATCAGCCACAATTTGATAGTTTTCGAAAAATTGGAATGTAGTGTGAGTATTACGATTACTTTCATTTGCTTTACCAGTAATGCTGAAAACCAATTATTTTTCAAAAAAAATATTTTTTTATGGTGAAATTTTTAGGTCTGATGCTTCATTTATTTCGAGTCTTATTTTTATTCTTTGCGCAATGAAAACGATTTCCGAATATTTGGGACAGACGATATTTTTCAACGAAACGAGAATGAACAAGATCGCGCGAGCAGTGATATTTTTTCTGGTTCTTTCGCTCTGAATTAATTTTACATTTCTAAATTTTGTTCACTTTTAGTTGTAAGTTGTGGCAACTGTGCGAGATCAAGAGATAAAATTGAATCACAAATTAATATATTTAGAAACAAATTTTGTGACATCTTTTATTTTGTTTTATTTCGCTGTTTTAAATATTTATTATTTTAATAAATGTGTTTTCCTTCTCATCACACGCAACAGCACCACAAAGTATTAGACTTAAAAATGTTAGGTAAGTCAGTATAAATTTTCAGTAAATTTTAAGTGTAATTATGCCATTATTGAAATAATAATGCCGTTATTTAAAGAATAATGCCGTTAATTAAAGAATAATGCCGTTATTGAAAGAATAATAATGTCTAAAAATCCGAACTAGAACTTTTTCCAACATTAAAAAATTCGTTGTAATAATGACAGGAGAAGATTGCAAAATTTCACAATGTCGCATACCGGAGGCAAGAGTGCCACAAGTAAAAAAAATATTGTTTTGTTGACTATGAGTAAATTAAATCGTAATTTTAATTAATTGAGTTGAACATGAAAAGAACTTAAGAAAGGGAATTCCAAATCTCCCTCAAAATCGTCTTTTATAGTAGTAACCTTAGTATCACCTTTCGTCATTTTGTAGCTTTGTCATACAGCAATTATGCGATGTATGTGAAATGTATTACATGAATGGATATGCATGTGTAGGATTTGTGTCCAAAGTAAGTTGTAGAAAATATAAAGATGGCGAAAGGTGTTAAAATAAATTTTTACTCTACAAAAAACGAAGTCATTATATATTTTGATTATCTCTTCAATCTAGAGTAAACCAATTCAAACCGAGTAAGGTCGGGTATTTTGCTAGTAATCTTCATAAAGAAAGTTTCATTTCTAGGACCTGGATTTTATTGGCGTTATCTTTCTGTTTAGCGCTTCATGGACAATTCATAACCCGTTTCTAGGCACACAAGATTTTTTTGTCATTAGGGTTATTTTAGAACTTCTTAGCATTATTTAAAAAAATTGTTTTGATTGTGACCTAATTTTTGTTGAAACCTCCCAATGCATGGGGTTTAATAAAAAACTACACATTACTCTAATCTGTCAGCTACTACCAAAAATGTCCGTGATTTGTGAAAAATATTTCTAAGCTACTCAATTGAATTACTGATACTTAAAGAACGTGCGCTAGTGGAGGTCTCTAGTTCTAACAGAAGAAACAAAACATCAAATTTTACTCTTTAAAGTTCAAGTGGAAAATCAAAACGTTAAATAATCCTAAAATCTAAATATGAAATAACGCCTTTCAAAATGTTGTTTGTGATCTGGTTTTGGGAAAAACACTGGTCCTGTACATATATGCCAAATATGGCCCTTGCGCCATAAAAACCCCACCTATATGAAAGACTTACCCGATTAGATAGGCACTTCTAATCAAGTAAACACTTGGTGACTTTTCTGAAACAAAACTTTGGGGCTCTCAAAGGTGTGGTTGTCAAGATAATCCAAACTTAGAAAAACACTTGGATTTCAACGCCTTTTTTTACTACATATATACAGCTGCCAAACCATATTCCATTATGACATTTTTTGTAATAGGAAACATTTTGCTAATCATAAGTAAATAAAACATTTAGGCATTTTTATACATATTTTTAGTGAAGAAAAACCATGATATAGTTCATACATTTAAAAGTCAGAAAAGGGGTCTTTTTGTACAATACATCCATTGTCAGTGTGTTTGATAATTATTTCAAACAACGTTATTTCCGCATTTATGGATTCCGAGTGATCGATAATCTTTCAACTTATGATACAAAAAGTATATCATCTAAAAAAAAAAATTGGAAATTATGTCCATTGAACGATTTTATTTTTCATTATGAATCAACAAGACCAGAAGAAACAGTACTGATGTCTGTTACCTTGAAAATATTTTGTAACAATTTGAACTAGGTTCTTGTCCTGTTATACTTTTTAAACTGACACTATTCAGAGCCACCTGTAGCTCGATATAACAACTGAAATGGCAAAAAATTTCGGTATGGAGACTAATAATGACATGGGTAATGGTAATTTTAGTTAACGTCGTACTAGAGCAACACAACGGGCTATTGACGACGGTCCGGGATCAGTCCCTTAAGGGAAAGATCCGAGGACAACACTTCGTAATTTTGAACCACGGTCAGATGACGAAGCAACTCCTGAGCTGGCACCCCACTCTCCAAACTTCCACTACAACCCAACGTGAGGACTTTCGGCCACGACAGATTTAAGGCGCACCAGCCGCCTCTACACCATACGCTTACAAACATCCATGCCCGGACCCAGATTCGAACCAGGAACCTTCCGATCTAACACCTTAACCACTATGCCGGTTGGTCGACAATAATGACATGGGAAGTAGGATTCCGTGGGGGGAAAAAATTAGTTCCAAAAATCGCCGATAGGGGTATTTATGACGCTGTTGTAACTTACCAAACCGAGAATTAGCATAAAACACGGGTATCAAAGCAAAATGCAAATTTATTATTTCGTATGTAGCAACAGCGCCAGTAATTTGGGCTATAAATACATGCAGACAGCTTCGAAAAATATTCTCAGCTGAAGTGAGCCAGCTCAAGTGAATATGCGACTCACATTACCAGAACACGCTTTACATGTGAAGCTATTTTATCTTAAACAGTGCAATGCATCCACAGCTCTTCGTGAGTTTAGAACCCGACAGAAGCTACGTAAGAGGCCTTTATCGCTTAATGCTTTTAAGGAAATGAATAAGAAGTTCGAGGAAACAGGGTCACTGACAATTCGCGCAGGCAGGGGGACTTAAACCTGTGTCAGAAGAGGTGATAATAGATGTCGCAACTGCAATCGTCGACAGATAACAGGGAACGATTGCTGGTAGAAGCAGCTACCGGGGTGTAGTGCGACAATTGGACAGGAATTTTTCCACAGTATGGAAAGTCTTTCAGCGAGTTCTCCCCTACTATGTGGAGAAGTGAATGCGGTGAATAAAGCTTAACATTTGCCTGTAATATTACTTTTTTGTTACACTTTTTACATTGGACAGTGCCATAAATACCCCTATCGCCGATTTTTGGAACTAAATTTTTTCTCGCGGAATCCTACTTCCCATGTCATTTTTAGTCTCCATACCGAGTTTGGTGCCATTTTGGTTATTAGATCGAGCTACAGGTGGCTCTGAATAGTGTCAGTTTAAAAAAAATCACCCTGTATACATTTTCAATGTGAATAAGCTATGGTACGTATGTGAATTAATGTCACACTGGAGCAACACAATTTGCTACTGTTAATGGTTCAAGATCAATCCTGAAGGGAAAGGACCTAGGACACCACATAATTTTGAACCACGGTCAGATGACAAGGTTAACACCCGAGCTGGCAACCTACTCTTCAAACTTCAACACCATAGCAACATAAGGACATCCGAGGCCACGACAGATTTAATGTGCACCAGCCCCTTTGGTACACGAGTCTAGTTGGATTAGATCTCACAGCCCTCCCGTTACTAATCTGCTACTCTACCAATCAGGTTACTGTGGCCCTAAATAAAATATTAGCTGGATCCTAGTGAAATAACAATTTAAACAAAACAGAACATATTTGTGATAAATTGATGTGGAAATCTAACTTCAAGGACAATCCATAAAATAATCTTCGCTAAATTATTGTTTTGAGTACCTTCATTCATGAAGTCATTCCCTCAATGTGATCAAATATATTTTTATCGTAGAACTTAACTAGATAAATATAGAAAATGTAATCAATTCTAGTATCAAATAAGATTTAGATCCAAAGACAATCAAGTTGAGGATCAAGTATTGTCCTGCTTCAAAAGGCTTAATATAACATGATATAAATAATTTATTTTCGATTGTTTCATGAATGAGAGGTATTTGGCTTCCCAACTAATGACAAAGCATTTTAAAAGAAATCCTTTATTTACCTATGACCACATTATACTATGAGAAGATAGTCAAAATTATTTTAGCTTTATTGTAAATTGCATAAGAAAAACATCACACAGGAAATAAATGTTACACAAGACTGAAATTATATTAATATTTTAAAAATAAAGTTAGTTCATTGAAACAGTCACTAATGTTATAAGATGTCTCACAAACAATTAAATACTATATATAACTGTGGAATTCAGAAGTAGTTGACTCAGTAGCAGATAAGCAGATAAAATAACATGGTCAAATAAAATAATATGGTTGTAACAAATGAAATAGTCATTGTAACAAATTTTAATTAGCTTATACGAATATGACCAAGCAGTATAAAATGCAGATCAAACCCATTAGTCTCACTTATAAAGCATGTAAAGAATTACTACAACTGAATTTGATACCACTTTACAGTTTAATAAAAACCCATTTCTTGATTTTCTATCGCATATGAATATTTATTTCATATGATATAACTGCACATTTGGACAAGGCAGATTGTCTCAATAATACTAGTCCCGAGTCTCAAAAGATATGCAATTCGGTTAAACTGAAGGAATGACTTCTCTTTCATCACAGTAATGTCCTTAGAAAGTTAAATGCCTTAAATCGTGACATTAGAACATCAAAGAATATCCAAACTTGCACCATAGAATAGCATGTTAGACAGTATCAACATGATTTCTAATATTTTTTCATTAATTCAGTACTTCAAAATTAATTTTACACATTTCTTATACCCAGTTTAAGAAATCTGAGTATTTGTTGGACAAAATGTGAATTTATTGATTATTTTAGTCAAAGTATATTTCAACAATTTTGGTAAATAAAGCACTTTATTGCAATGTTTTGAAGGAAATTCGTTCACGTAGCCTAATATAAAATAGAAATCATTAAATTTATTGATAAGCTTATATTTCTTTCAAAAATAATTATCAATCAAACCTACAGTAGCATTCAAACTTATAAAACCAGTGGAAATTTTCTATTATAGAATAAATAAAGATATACAACCGAATATTCACATAAATATGACCATACTCCAGTCGAAAACTGACTAGCCTTTCAAACGATCAGAATATACAATGAATGAAAGAAAACTATTGTATAAAGGCAAACAAACTTTCACACACACAAACATATTCATCCATAAACACAAAGCAAAACTTTTCATACAGGTTTCATAAAATATCTACTTACAAAAGAGCTTTAAATGGATTATATTGCAATGCTATTATGGAGTTTAGTTTTTTTACAACTGTATAAAAAAGGTGCATAAAGTTTAGGACATGTTTGACATCATGGATGGTATAAGGATAATTCCAGAAGCACTGAAGATTGCAATAGTTCTTCATGTGCCATGGAAGCGGAATCATGATCACAGCCAGATATCTCTTTCCAAAACCACTTTGGCAAGCACCTGAGCTAGTATGAGAAAAGTTCTTCCACTGATGTCAGGATAAAATGGCTGCACTTTTACGCAATACAGTTAAGTTGTCTAAGCTATACCATTTTCGAATTCCATTTCGATGCAGGTCTACAAGTGTTCCACACATGGCCAAGGACATAGCCTATAATAAAAATAAGATTCATTTTAAACTTAATTAGTTTTGTAAAATTTTAAAACATTTATTCTTCATAATTTGGGACACATGTATGCTTAGGTTTTATTTCGGCAAATTAGAAAGTCTGAAAATTTGTGAAAGGTAGACACCTTCCAAACAAAGCATTAATAACTATTTTGCAGTAATGTACAATGGCCCATAACTTGCCATCCTCACAAGCAGAAAATTACTTTAACCTCAATCAACCAAGTTTATAGTTATAAGACATAATACAATATTACATCAAATTGTGTATGACATCATTACCTATGTTTCATAGAAATCTGAATAGTCTTAACTATTACCTTTTATTTAGTTTAACAATTTGATGGCATTGCAATTTCAATGGATGATGTACTTTGTTTAAACATTGGTGAATATTTTGAAAAATAACTTCAAAACAATCCTTTCTCTAGACAAGACAATCAAAATTCAAGGTGTCTAAATTTTGTAGTTTCTTAAGCAAAATAAAAAATAGGGTTCTTAAGGCTATTTCATGTATTAAATGCTATTTCATGTATTTAAAAGGTTACCTACATTTAACATAGATCAAAGTATATAAACCTGTGAAAGCACAGGTGGAAAAGCATTTACAGGAGTTAGATGTGAATCTAACACAAATTTCAAACCTATTAAAATATACGTAAAAAGGTTGTAGTATAAGAGCAGACAATGATGAAAGACCTAGATTAATATAAGACATATACAGATGCAAGCCCTTAACCATTTCCCCAGAAAATGAACTTCAATTGCTAATATATCATAAATTAAATAACATTTTATGAAATGATTA
This sequence comes from Metellina segmentata, assembly GCA_947359465.1. Classification (NCBI taxonomy): domain Eukaryota; kingdom Metazoa; phylum Arthropoda; class Arachnida; order Araneae; family Tetragnathidae; genus Metellina; species Metellina segmentata. The sequence goes on from OX375884.1 coordinate 31,762,533, forward strand.
ATAGAGGTTGGGTTTATATACCAAGACTAACCTTCCTAGGCCATTTTGACGTGCATTCAGTTTATACATAATTCTAAAGTAGCACATGTTAAATTAAAGTAATACATTTGGTTCTTCAATGCTTTATAATAACCAAAATAACAAGACAATAGAGAGATCAACGTTCCCCCACAGGCACAAGAAATTTTAAGAATTCCTATCCTTTATGCAGGTCTTTCTTTCCAATCATAAAACAATGATACTTCTTCAAGGTCAAATACCATTTATTTTTATTTTAGTCAGCATAAGGAAAGATCAGTATTGGATAGGAATTCTTAAAATTGTCCAAATTACTAGTCATACATATTAGTTTTAAAATGCAGTTAAAATAAAAATGTAGTTTTCTAGCAAAAAAAAGCTTTTCTAAATTTTAAAAGACTTTCCAATAATTATTAAGGTTTTTTAAGGGCTTTTATAATACAAATGAAAGATAAGATATTTTAAGGTTCATGGAAACCTTGCTTTGGTTATTCATTTTCAATCATTAATATTGCCTACAAACTTGCAAATTTCTTTACATAAATGCAAATGCATTTGAAACAAAAGCACAAGCTAAAATTTCACTGTCTGAAACTACGGGTTAGTGATAGAAATACAGGATGTGTTCAGAAAATGATATCACTACATCGAAAATACAAATATCTAGAATTTCAAACTTGGAATAAATGTTCAACTTGGTAAATCATTTTCATAATTAATGTTTTGATTGACATGTCCCCATTGTATTGAATGTTTAACTGCAACTAATGGTTGGTTTTGGAATGCATATATGCTTTATCCATACAGGGAAATATCAGAGAATATACTAAATATCTGTAGGTCCACTTAGGGACTTTTTCGGGACATTTTGGGGACCTACTAGCCACTGTGTGGTCACTGGTCAGCATGGCATTCTTTTCCCAGGTGTCAGTTCTTTTTGTGGGGTCAGGTAGGACCACTGCTCACAAACCCACAGCGATTGCTACAAATTCCGATTTGGTTTGCTTAGCCTATTGGATAACACACATCACTGCACTACCCGTGTTTGCCACAATGAGCAAGCCGTGATGGCAATAGGCTACGAATTCCCATTTGGTTTACGAATTCGTAGCAATCACCGGGGGTTAGAGCAGTGGTCACACCTGACCACACAAAAATAACTGTTACGGGCAACGCCATATACTGCCCATGCAGCGGATAGTTTATAATAATAGAGATTTTCGTTTTCTGAAGACATGAAATTTTAATAAAAATTGAAGGAAAAAAATCAACAATTATTTTAAAAATATTTCTAATAATATATAAACATAAAAATATTTAATTTTTTATTTTTATGTTTTATGCATCAAATGAAGTTGATAAAAATATTATACACCAATTTGTGTACTTAAAAAAACTGTCTCCAAATGTGGTTGGATTGGGGGAGTTACACAATTTTCACTTTCTTATCAATTTGCATAATTTCTTTGTCAAATTGTTCAATTTCATCATTTGCATTTTGTATTACTCGCAATTTTCTTTTTTTCATTTGTTTAAGTTCTGCAGTAGCCACCTTTTGTTTTCGCCTTAATTTTTTTCCTTCCGTCCATAAATGAACTTTTTTTTCTGATAAGAGGATATAAATTTTCGTGAAAGAAAATTTTATTTTGGGACTTTTTCGGGACCAGTTTTTCGTTTTCAGCATATTTTCAGGACTTTCGGGACCAGTAGACACATTGAATATAATTATATTACTTTTCCAGGCACCAACAATGTTTGTTAATTGAAGCAATTTTTTTTGTTGGGGGGGGGGAGGGAATTTAAATTAAAATATAAAAATAATTGGTGAAAAATTCATCATATGATAAACAATAACACGACTCTTCATACGTTCATGTGTTAATACAGTGTTCCACCTATTGTGGCAGTATGTTTATTTAACAATGACATAATTAATTTTACATGAAGTAATTTAGACAGATCACACTAAAGTCGAACTCAGTCAAAAAGACGATTTCTAGTTGCATAAAAAATGTGAAGTTCTTATTGTTCCTTTAATAGTTGCATTTAAAGAATAAATTAACATACATTGATCATTATGCAGTTTACAGAAATGGAATACTAGTAGCAACTTATACAGGGTTCAAACAAAATTTCGAAAATAAAAATTAAGGAGTATTTAATGAGGTTTTTCGAAATTTTTAATTAGTAATAGAAGGTTCATACACACATTTTCAACTGTGAAAAATAAAAAATTTCAACACTTTTAAGAATTTTGTTCCATTTATTACTAACAATTACTATATTACAAACAAATCAAAACAATAAAATTATACTTTGATATTTCAACTCAACACGAGTACATTTTATCCTACTCGCTGGAGCTGTTTTATCGAGGATACTACTGTATAGTTCATCTACAGTGAAATCTCAGTATAACGTTTCTCAGTTTAAAGTACATATTTCTCTGAAATCCCAGCTAAAACTCATAATAATACAAATCCAAGCATATTTATTTACAATATAAAGTATTTTTCAAAATAAAATTTCAATCAAATATTTTTATGATGTAAGTTATATTGAGATTTCACTGTATTCTACATACAAGTAAATACAAATGACAGATCTCAGACAAAAATGAATGAAATCTGCAATTATTTCTGTTAAATGAATAGGTAAATTATATTTTAACTTCAAATTTTCTATTGTTTTTTTTTTAATTACGCCTGCCATCGTCTTTTTAGACACAAGACGTCTTGCAGTCCAATATAGCAGAGGTGGCTCCAGGAAGGCCAAGAGCTCCAGTCATCACAAGAGCAAATATCAAGCATGGAGGGGCAACTAAAAAGTGCTCCCTAGTCATGTACATCAGGGCTCGAAATACCCGGGTGCACATGAAAATAAAATTGTGCACCTAATTTTTTTTAACGTTAGGTGCACACAGTGCACCTAACGTTAAAAAAAGGGGAGCGTGTTTTTTATGTTATTTTGATGTTTGAACAAAGTATTAATATTGACCTCTCTCGCTCTGAAGGAACGTAATTAACGTTCCTAAATACACACTACGCAAAAGCAAAATCACTGGGCTGTAACGGGTTTATACAGGAGGAAGGTTTACTTGTGCCACTGCCACCAGAACTTTCCGATGATCGAAACTTTTTCCAGATGTCTATGTTAAAGGGACTGTTCCGACAGCCGGATAAAGGATAATTTTGTTGTTTGACCACCCGCGAACGATAGACATTCCGCATTTCTGTCAACACATCGACTTTTGATAAAGTGTAAAGCCATAAGAATTCATGAGAATTGTCTGGCCACTGCGTATCGTAAACAAATATTTTCATTATTTATCTTTAAATTCAGATTTTATCTACTTAAAATATAGTGTACACGTTTATTTTTTGTGTTTTTTGCTCACCAATGTCTGATGACTGTATATTTGTAAGTAATAATTTCGCAGGTAATAAAAATTGTTTAAATATTTTTATTTACTATCTACTACTAACCTTTCACCTAAATATTTACTATTAACCTACTTTTATTTACTATCTAAACATACCCAACTAATAAAGTAGTTCACATTACATTAATGCTCTTACATTAGGTTATTCTAAATGTGTACCAAAAATATAATCCGTGCACCTAATTTAAAAACTTAGGTGCACAAGGTGCACCTGTATTTAAAAATCTATTTCGAGGCCTGATGTACATAGTATTGCAGAGTAGAAAATTGGCAAGTCCAATCCAAAATAGATGGGCTTGCAAGTAATCATGTTCGGAGATGACTCTTAAAACACACTATCCCCTTGACTCTAGGGAGGAGGGAAAGCTGTACACGCTTTTGGTTATCAAATAGATAATTCCAAGACTTTCCATCTGTCAACTCTCTAAGAGTAGAAATTCTTATGTGTCGGATATTGCCTCTGAGAAGTTGCTTGACATTTCGAAGAGGGGTCGGGAGACAAGGTGGAGGTAAAATTGTTGAAGCCACCTCAGCCAACAAGTTGGCTTGTTCATCTCCATAGATGTAGCAATGGCTAGGAATTCATTGAAGGACAACCTCTCTTCCCGTATCAAGAATTGAGTCTATATGCAGTTTATATTCAAACTCGATTTCTGAAAGGGTATAGACTATAGTCAGTGATGGCCTGTATTGCAGCCTGAGAGTCAATGAGGAGGACAATGTTTTCGTGAGGGATTTCACCAATAGATCTAAAGGCCATATATATTGCAAATATTGCACTGTCGAAATTATCCAACCAAACACTGAGAGGTTCTCTAAGTTTAAAAAACTTGGTGTAAGCACCAGCTGCAGCCCTACAGGAGGATGCTGTGGAAGAACCATCAGTATAAACATGCAACCAGTACTGATTTGGGTATCTCTCCCAGATAGTAGCAAGAGCTATATATTTTAACTCTGCCTGTATGGAGACATGCTTACATACAGGCTGCACCAAGTCCAGTCTAGCAGTTTGCATACCTCAGAATAACTGGGAAAGTAGATGGTCTAAAGATGTGCTGTCTGAGATTGGAAACAACAAAGACTCTAGTGAGTCTCTGGAACTCAGACAAGAAAGTATGCTGAGTTTTAAGTCTAATTTGAGAAGGGACATAGTCAGGCCAGAAATGCTCCTTTCTCAACAATCTTTCACCAAGTGAAAGAGCTATGTAGGTCCGTCTATTAGATAAACCATAAATTTCAGTCTGCTATTGCACAGCAGCAATAAGAGTTGAGATGGCTGCACCAGTAATGAGTCTCAGTGTTTTCTTTTGAGCATGTCCAGTTTTGATAACGCACCGTCAGAGGCAGTGATAAGAAGCTCTGCACCATAGTCAAAAACAGGTCTAATGCAGGAGGTAAACGTGGTAATTAGAACAATCTGGGTTGCTCCCCACTTTACCCCAGCAATTCTTTTCAATAGATTGAGTCAACTTGTCATATTATTGACCACTTTGTTTATATGTTTAGTCTCTTATCAAGGGTTACACCCAGGTAAGTAGCACTGTCAGTCCTGAGCAAGGCTTTATATTTGTACACCAAGTTGATGTTGTGCTTTTTCGTGCTTAGAGTGACAAGTTCAAAATTTGTCTTTTCAGGGTTTACCTTGAATTCATTGTCTAAGGTTTAGTCTGCAAGGGCCTCTAAAGCTTTATTTAGGGTACTCTCCAACATAGGGATATCAGAGCCAGTTGACCATAGAACAAGGTCATCAGCATATACTAAGGAATTTATTTCTCATACAGCATTTTCAATAAAGTTTATTAGACCATTTATCATGATATTAAACAGAACAGGACTCAGAACAGAGCCTTGTGGGAGGCCCTGCCTAGTTAGTCCGAAACCTGATCGAGAGTTTCCAAATTTGACATTTAAGAACTGCTGTGAAAGGAAATTAGTTATACCCATTTAAAGAGATGACTCGAGACATTCATATACAAAAGGTTTCCGAGAAGAATTTTTCTCCACATGCAATCAAAAGCCGATTTAAAATCAACAAAGACAGCAAGTGTACTTTGCTTCCTTTGAAAGCCACCTTTAATGTTGGGATAGTCGAACAATTTGTTCGGTTGTGTTATATCCCTGTCTGCAGCCAGTTTGTCTCTCAGAGATAAGCCCACAGTTGTCCAAGTAATATTGTAGTTGATCAACGACAACTACGGATTACAATTTTTCTTTCAGCTAGTTTACTCAATATACAGGTCAGGGAAATGGGTCTAAAACTATGGATGTCAGCTGGGACTTTTTTAGGTTTTAAGACAGGAATAACGTCCGCCTTCCTCCAATAGCTCGGAAAAGAGCCACCCCATGCTTTGTTTATAAAGAATAAAATAGTTTGTTTAGCCTTCATGCTCGATTTCAGAATGAATTCGGGTAAGATAAAATAAATATTTGAGTATGAAATAATCCACTTCGATTGTAACAGATTGCAATTTTCAATACATTCTCAATGCTACTCTTCCATCAAGATTTAATGTTGAATTAAATTCAAAATAAATTAAATGCGATAATATTGTGTATAGTTAATAAGTAAACTATCGTTTTCAATTAAAAAATTTGCGATAGTCAACTTTGATGATAACAGATTGCGATTTTCAATATGTTTGCAATGCTCCATTAATATTTAATGTTGAGATAAATTCGAATTAAATGAAAATACGCAATTATTTAGATGTATTATCTTTGAAATTCCGTTTGTATAGGGTGAATACTTTCATACTTTTACAATTTAATCCAGATTAATCGATTTTAAATATTTTCGGAAAATAAAACAAATCACTTTGATATTCAATCATCCATTTTAGCTTACATTGTACGACAAAATCATATAAGTTTGCAGGTAATCTTCTTATGCTACACATTAAAAACGTAAAAATTACTACACAAAGTTAAAAATGAAAAGAAAAAAAACATTTTTTTCTTCATACTTTTCATGTGATTAGAATGCTGCTTTCCCCATTCCTTATACATCAAAAATCTTCATAGAAATGCAGCATTTAGCCTTGAAACGATCAAGATTTTGCAAAAGTCAGTCCTTGAATTTTTTTTTTCTAACCCGTTTCTTAAAAACGAACTTTCCATTAGACAGCATTTTGAATTAAGTGCATAAAACACTCTTCATCAACAGAAATGAATCATTCGAGGGAGAATGCGAAATTTGAATGTTGGACAGCAATGTTCCATGAAACAGGAAGTGAGGGGTGGGGAGGTGACGAAATCGTTGCAATACACCGCTTGAAACGTGAAATATCTTTTTATAATTGAAACGGTACGTTTTTGAATCCATTCTTCAGGTGGAACGTAGTGCCCATTTCGAAAATAAAATGGCGAGAAACATATAAGGAGTTTTTAGGGAGCAGCACATAAAAATAAGGGGTTTTAAGAATCCTTGAAAATGAAAGTTCATTTTAAGGAGTGTGCAAGCCTTGTTAAATGTGCACAAATAAATATTAAATTGAGATAATACTAGTAGCAGTTAGCATGTAATAAGAAAAATATATCAAATCATAACACCACCCAAACATTTAGATTTAAAAGTGAATTATACTCAATATAAATTTTGCTGCTTTGATATAAAAAAAAACATGCTAATAGCTCCTATAAAGAAATTAAGTTTTAAAATTAAACAACATAAACTTTTCAAAAATTTCCTAATTTTTAAAATTATTCTTAACTGCCTGTTGCATCTGCTGAAAATCTAAAATAAATGCTTAAACATGATGCTTTACCACTTTGATATTTGAACGATAAAGGATCAATGTGAAGGTTACAAACAAGATTAGAATAGTTAATTGTAGTTATTCAATAGGAGTAAAATTGGTATTGTTTGTTTGAGCTTTTGATTAAGTTCTGCAGAGAAATGGTTAGTAAGTTCTAAAAACACCTTACAAGAGCGGTGCAATGAGTATTTTTCATCAGAAGTGTGAAATCTCAACCATTTCCACAAACCTTCATCGTTGTTTTTGTGGAATATGTTCCGATGTATCCATCCATAAACATTAATTCTCAATTGAAAATGTAGTTTTAACTTAAAAATCATATTTATTAACCTATTTTTTATTATTTTTCAAATTTGATTATGAATTAAATTGATCCTAATACTACTATTATGAATCAAACTAAAAAAACCAACATAAATATAGCTTCATCGACTATATTTTCAGGGGAATTAACACAAAAATACACACTTACTTCCAATTTCTGTGCCCGTTCTTTACTTAGAGGTTCAGTTGGAAATGTTAAATCATTTTGGTCAGCTAAGCTTCTTAAATCAAAATAGTATTTTGCATACACACTAGCAGGAACATTGATATTGAATTGCAGCATTTCCAGAAATTGCCTCTCCAATTCATTCCTATAAAAAAAAAATTCTCATAAAATCATTATTACCAATAGAAAACATTAATCCAACATATGTTGTTACTATACTTATAAATGTGCTATGTTAATCAAGTTTAAGGGTATGAGATAACTATGTTAACAATACACATACTTACATTTTAAATTTTTTTGTTGTTTTATTGATTGAATTAGTTCTTTTAGAGAATTAACTATTCTCATAGCATGTATACATGATTATCTTAATAAAATTTCAATATTCTTTCACTGCTGTAAGGTTATTGCAATACAGATTTTCCATGGAACAGCTCTTAAATACTAACTCCATCAATATAATTTCACCTTAATTATACTTACACTGCATACTCTTAAATACACTAATATATTTAAAATACAGAGAAAGAGGAAAATTTCCCTGGACTAGGCACTTTAACTTCAAAATAATTTACTTAAAAAAAGTCATAAAATTTTAAAATTTAGAAGCAAAAAAAATAAGACATTTGAATTATTGGTACTCTTAGTAATGAAATACAGTAGACCTAAGAAAAAATTAATTTGTATAAAGACTGAAAATGACAATTTTTCATGTTAAAATTACGTTTCAGTATGTTTTGATCCAGACACTGAAATACTGTTCAAGCCCTTCACCTTTGTGTACTTTTTAAAATTTTTACTCAACCCCTGCATGTTGGATTTTTCTTTGACATAAAACGTCTTTTCCACAGGGATCCGGGGTGCAGATGAAGAAATGTGAAAAATGGTACACTTGAAATTGCTCATACTCCTGAAATGCACACTCCTGCTGTGTGCATGATGTTATTGCAGTGGCGTCCCACGAATTGGGGCTGTTTTTAACAGAGAAAGTCAGTTACTGCCGCTCAAAGCTTACAAACTTTACAGTGACAAATGAGATACTAAATTTGTATCGATGAACTAATGTTTAGTACCAAAAAATGTGAGTTCAAGTGCAAGATTCAAAAGTTATATAATGATTTAGTGTAAAAGAAAAAGCGACAATTTTGCGAACTTTACAATAATTACGAAATATATGGTAAACCCAAAACTACTTTAACCAAGTGAGCAAGACGTAGGTGGCACAAAGAGGAGGACTCCACACATAAATGGGTGAAAGTCAATAACGGAGTTTGTACCAAACACTGGAATTACACATTCTGCATCGATGCACATTGCCAACTCGAGCATGGAAGATGAATTACGCAGTCAACAGTCGATAACCAAGGGCATATGGGCCCCGTAAAATGTTACTTTGTTAAAATCCTAATTAACATTTGGGCCTTAAAATGTGAATTCAATTTTTGTTGCCAAGCCAAATTATAATGGGTCAAAGTGAACCGACTGAGGCAATTAAAACATGGATTTTAATATTCAAATTGTTATAAGGTGCAAATTATTTAGAAAAAATGATGGTAGATCTGCAACTTAGGAATATTTGGTGAATGCGCTATTGTATCATTAAGTGGAATTTTCAGTAATTGTACTATTTATGGAGAAAATTAAAGGTGAAAATGACAGAAAATCTATAGTAGTTATAGTAAAATATATAATAGTTGGCATCTCTGTAAACTAGAAATCAAACATTTTCTACATCATTTTCCAATTCTCCTCTTTGAATAAAATAATTAATACTCCACAAAATCTTGTCTTTCAAGATCAGTGGTGAAAATAATTTTCAAAATTGCTGTTCCAGACTCTTCAGAAAAAATACACGAGTTCAATTAAAACTAAATGCATTAAAAATAGGACAGCAATTTGCCATGTAATTTGCAGATTTCAGAACAATTCCACAGTGAAATAAAGTGGACATTGTGCACACTGCAATCAAAATCAGACTACTGAATGAAAATAATATAAGCTCACTCATATTTTAAACAGTGTACTATAAAAGTTTATTAGTTTGGTTTGATGGTACAAGGGTCATTTTGGCCTAGTTGCACTAAAAAAAATGTATTTTATAAAGAAAAACAATTTTAAAAGGTATATTTCTTGTAATATTATATGCTAACAGTGAACTCTTCTATAGATTTGCCTTTCTAGCAAATAAATTATTTAAAAAATTCTAATGCACTAGATATTTCTGAAAAACCTACTAAATTTGTATTTTCTAAAATATTCTAACTCAGTTTGAAATACCCGACTTCTGGAAAAGTGTAATATAGAAGTAGTAAAGCAAAATGCCATACAATAACAACTCATTTTTTAAAGTGATTTACTACACTTGGTAACTTACATGTCTTCAACAGAAATATCTTTTAGAATCTGGCAATAATCCACATTCCAAACAGCTTGATCATCCCATACTTTTGAAGATAAAAGAATCGCACCTAAAACAATACGCTTCCATGTGCTAGGAACAATATCTATTTCAGCATAAGTCAGAAGTCTTTCTAAGTAAACCTGTAAAAAGACATTTAAAATACAAATACTAGAATTTGCTGCAAGGTAATGTGTGACAAAGATCATATTACCATTCATTATCATAGCATTAATGGGTAACAAACATGTGTGCTTTCAAATTTAAATTTCACATTAAAATCAAGGATTGAGTACAATACATAAAAAAAAGGATTAGCACTTCATAATTATATGCTAACCTGTAGAAGGTAGGTATTTAATTAACATTGGACTGGAGCAACACAATGGGTGTCTTAGTAATGATCTGGGATCAATCCTGAAGAGAACCAACTAATAGAAGGAAGTATCAAAATAAAATATTATCTAATATTAATTATTTTAAGTTATGCAGTAATAATGCTTTTGGTGAAAATTATCTAATATTTGCATGGTGAAAAAATATTTCTATAAATCCCTTAAGCATCCCGAGATTTCACAGAATGCACCACTGTACTAGAAGACATCTTAAAATAGTCTAAGGGGGTAAATAGTCACATCTAATGCTTGAAAATATCCTAGGAAACATTCTATTTTCCAGGAAGGGTAGATTGTTGTGTGGAACATAAGCATTAGGCTCAAAGAGGGTTATGGGTGGTTGGGTTCTATGGTGAAATGGCCATTTTTGGCCATGGTGCACCAAACATAAGACACACACTTGAACAGATTTATCAAGACCAGAGAGAAATAGACCCAGGGAGGAATCGAACTTCGGTTGTATACAACTCACAGGTTAATTTGTTCAATGGGCATACCCACTAAGCCATGACCCTTAGGATGTAATTAGAATTAAAGTAGCTTTACCATATAGGATGTAATTGCATAGTTCATCATTCACTTTTTATTTGCTATTCCCACTCAAACTTTTAGTATCATAGGACATACCAGTCTATATATAATTTTGTTAGTTACTAACTAACTTTTAATCAGCAAAAAACTTAGGAATATTAAATAAAAATACGTATCTAGAAATGCAGATATATTCATTTTCATCTATTATAAGTACTATCAGAAGTCTTAACTGAGGTTAACAGTAAATCAGTCTGTTGTGTTCACTAGCCACATATTAATTGTTAAGAGAACAGATGTAACTACCCAGTGCAAAAATACATAGTTGTAACTAACATCCAATACCTAAATATGTACTTAATTACAGCACACATAATAAGATCCATAAGAATATTTTCAAGGATACACAAAAGTTATACCAGTATATAGTTTTTTGTTTGTGGTACTATTTTAAGCTAGTGATATGTGAGGAGGTAATGCTTGTAATATTATGAACAAGGAATCTTAAGTATAATTTACAAGCCATTATAAAACTTACAAGAGTTATTATGGCACATTCTGCAGTGAGTTGAGCTGCATTAAATAATGTCCTCACAAACCTATATATACTACGGTGGTCAGGATCTTTCTGTTCACAATCATCTTGCACTTTATCCTTCTGGGAAAAAAGAATATTTCTAACATAAATTTATGAACAAATAACATAATTCTAAAAGTAGAAGTGGAGAAATGTATTTATAAATTGACAACGTTAAATTTTAACTTATAAAAGAGTAAATCTTAATATATAACATCCCAGCTTGAAGGACTTTATACTTACAGATAATGGATGTATTTTTTCATCAAAAATGTCTAATGTCCTATTTGAAGTTCGATTGTGAATATGATAATATATTGCTAGTGTTACACATTTAATAGTATTCTTCAAATTCGGTTGACTAACAGTACTATCATCTAGATATATGGTGGAACAGGAGCTTGATTTCTTCAAGGGCCTAGTTTCAAGTAACTGAAAAAATAATTTAAACAATTGCATGATGACATCAAATCAGCAGTAAAACAGTAATTTTCTTTAATTGAGTAATGAAAATATTACATTGATATTTTAATTTCCTTTTTGGATGAGATTACAAGTGAAACTAACAAGTTGAAATCATTATGTTTACTCCATAGATTCTTTTTTTATGTCAGCTCAATGATGCAGGAAAATATAGCTCTAAAATAGTAGCTCATTGAACAAAGAGTTAATTTAAAAGTAGCTTCTTCAATTTTTCCTTTTAATACACTTATCAATTATTACATTGTGTTAATAATTGTGTTTCATCATTTAATGATTTTATAACTACAATGAACTATCTACTTTCCCCCACCTGCTGCCCACAGATATTTTTTATAGTAACTTTACCCCATACCATAGGGCAGGGGTAGGCAATTGTTTTGGCTCAGGGGCACTTCCATGGAAACAGAGGTTAATGGAGAGTCGTACCTTTTAAAATGATTACATTCGCAAGTTAACTTTGCATTCCAGATAAAGTAGAAATACTATAGAAATCATGAAATATAAAATAATGTATAGATTGAAGCAGATATTATTAGAATTAGTTTAATGAAACTAAATGTAACGTATCACACTTCTCAACAATTTTTTTGAAATCAGGAGTTAGATTGCTTGTTGATATTCTCAGTGCAGCATGCAAGTTAATATCCGTCAAAGAACACTTATATTTACTCTTGTTGATATTCAAACAAGAAAAACTTTGCTCACAAATATACATTGAGCCAAATATTGAGAACATTTTCCCAGCAAATTCTTCATGCAGGGAAATTTTTCACCAGACAAGGATTTGTAAAAGTCAACCAATGTCATATTACTAGGACAACTTTTTTGTTGCAGTAAAAATGGGAAAAGTTTCATATATCATTCCCGAAAGTTACATTTATGGAAATAAAGTTGCATTTATTTTTGTTACACCAAAATCTAAAATAAATTATTCGGTAAAAATGAAAATTTTTTTAATTTATTGACAATTTTAGTCGTGCACAACAGTATTATAATACATCATTAAATACAAAAGAATGCTGATGTCGTTGAATAGTTGATCCTTGGCCAGTAACTTCTTTAACATTGAAAAACTGTTCAACAGAGACTGATGTTGCATGACATTGCTGTAGTAGCAAATACTGACTTGGGGGAAAATCATCTCAAGAAAGTGTAGCAATAACCGTCAGGTTATTATTTTATTACTGCATTATTCTTTTCCAATCGTTTTGTAAGATACGCTTAAAGTTGCAAGGATCTTTAAAATCGATCTATCTGTGGTGTTATGCAAATTAGAGATTACTTCCACTTCAACAGACTTCTGACGTGCGCATGCTGCATCATGCGTTCACACTTTAAATACCTCAAGCTGTTCTTGAGATTTCAGTTTCGCAGTCTCATAGTTTTGTAACCACCTCTGTTAGCGTGCTGATAGATTATACTTTGTTAATGTATTTAATTTGTTAAGATTTAATAAATGTTAAGTTTAATTGTTTTCAGTCTAAGTTCGCAAATATAATTATGCAACCGCACCGTTGTGGCTAAATATCTAATATCTTCATACACTGTCTCAGTGTTGTACGCTTTCGATTCTGATTTTTCTACGAGACAAATCAAACATTCAAATACAAATATTGACGACCAGCAACAGGCTCGAGCCCAACAAGGCTGGTCCTTTGTTTATGAATTCCCCAATTCCCACTGACTATCCAATTGTATCTTAAATTCGTACACTCCCTTTGAATTAACTATATTTTCTGGCAACGCGTTCCAACTGTCTATTACCCTATTAAAGTAGTAGTTTTTCCTAAAATCCCGATTAAAATGTGTCGTATTCAATTTATACCCATGGCCCCTTGTTCTGTTATCCCTATTGAAATTTAAGCCCTCTGTGTCCAATTGTTTTACAAACTTGAAAAGCTGAATCAAATCCCCCCTCCTTCTTCTTCTTCTTTCCAGTGTATACATGTTTAGCTTACTTAAACGTTCATTATAGTCGAGATTTGCTAGCCCCTTTATTATTTTTGTATCTCTGTACTGAACCCTTTCAATTGATTCTATGTCCTTTCTCATATATGGAGCCCAAAATTGTACAGCATATTCCAGATGTGGTCTTACTAAACCCTTATATAACAGCAAGATTATATTCTTATCCCTTGAAGTTACAGTCTTTTTAATATACCCCAATAACCTATTAGCCTTTTTACCCGCAGCTGAACATTGGTGACCCATTTTAAAATCACTGTGAATTATCACCCCAAGATCCTTGACTGTTTCTCCCTCCTTTACCTTTACTCCCTGCAGACAGTACTCGGCTCCACTGTTCCTGTAACCCATATGCAGAACTTGACATTTCCCTACATTAAATGACATACCCCATTTTACAGCCCATTCGGATATCAAAATAAAATCCCCTTGTAAATTTTCTATCTGTAACTTGGTATCCACTGTCCCCCATATTTTTAAGTCATCTGCAAATATACTGATTCTATTCTTGATCCCCTGACCTATATCATCTATGAAAATTATAAATAAAATTGGTCCCAAAACTGATCCCTGAGGCACCCCACTTATAACTTCTGTCCACTGTGAATAATTTCCTTTTACCTGCACTCTCTGCTTTCTACCCAATAACCAATTCTTTATCCATATTAATGTTTTTCCCTGAATCCCCAGCCTTTCCAATTTAAACAGTAATGCCTCATGAGGTACTTTATCAAAAGCCTTTTGAAAATCTATGTACATGATATCTACACTGCTCTTATTATCCAGCTCCTCAGTAATCCTTTCGTAGAACTTCAAAAGGTTTGTAGAGCAGGATCTGCCCTTCCTAAACCCATACTGATTATCTGATAACAGTCCCCCCTCCTCCAAGTATAACATTATATGCTTTTTTAACAGAGATTCAAATATTTTGCAAATTACTGATGTTAGACTTACTGGTCTATAGTTGCCCGGATCACTTTGTATTCCCATTTAGAAAATTGGAATGTCTTGTCCTTCCCACAAGAGTTTCTTCACAGAAGCAAGACCAACTGCCATCCCATCGATTTTGTTGGTAAGCTCCAAGCACACATGAACTCTCTACAACCACAGCCACCTAAACACCATGATAAACGTCCAACCTTCATACATGGAGATTTCTCTACATTAATGCATGTTTTCCTTCCGAGAGATAGGGTCAGAAAGCCACTCCAGCAGCCCTACGATGGACCATTTCCTGTCCTAAGTCGTAGCACCAAGACCCTCAGCTTGGAGAAAAAAGGTAAACCTGTGACAGTGTCTCTGGATCGTGTGAAGCTAGCCTTCATCCTAAACACTGAGGAAGGTTTAGTTAGAGAACTGCTTTTGCCACATCCGACAGCTGACCCCACAACACAGTCAACTGCCGAACCTACTCTGCAGCAACCAGCCGAGATGAGAGCCACCCGAACAGTACGGATTGTTCGATTCCCAAGTCAATATCGTTGACACTGGAAGGGGAGTGTGCAGTGGAGCTCAACTCCACTCGACATCTTCTCCCAAGATGTAAACAAGACTTGTCAGTTCCACTCGTATCTCACACCTCGCATGCAACAAAATCACCTTCTGAACTATCGTAACCTAAATCGTCAAATAATGTTTAATTGTTAACTAATGTTGTATTTGTAATCTATCTTAATAAATCTATGTTCTACCAAAGTTACAAGGGCTTTTTTATTCTCTAGTCTAAGTTTCTATCTTTGCAATCGTTAAATTTCGACGGAATTGAAATCTGCAGAAAATTTTACAGCAAAAGGATATCTTAAATGTGATTTTCTTAAAATTGTTTTTAAATTGTAATTTTTATATTTTTGCAATAAGAATTTGGCATGATTTCTTTGGATGCGTGCCAGGTTTTCATTGAAGTCATGACTGCTAAAATTACAATTTCCCAAGAAAGCATTGCTGTTATCTAGCGGCTGTGATACATCATGATGTGGCGGGCATAACAAGGCGGATGTATTAATGGAGACCAGAGGTGTCAACTTAGATGGACAGAATACTGTGGAAAATGGACAATCTAGACGTAGCATTATTAGTTTATCCCGTAGTGTCAAACTGCATAACACCGGTTTCATTCAGAATGACGCACCTGCTGTGGAGGAAACTAGTATGGACAAGTTCCAAGGCAAGACGAAATTAAACAATTATGTACTAGTTAAAAAAAATCAAGTACTTTCAAGGACTTTTCACCGAGTTCCGTAATTTTCAAGGGCCCCTAGTTAGTAAAAAAATTTAAGTACTTTTCAAGAACCGTGGGAACCCTGTTCTACATTACAAATATTGTGTTGTTCCAATTTTGGTGCTATTTCAGACAAAAAGTCAATAAAATATTAGATAATAAATAAATTCTAGGATACAGAAACCATTATAAGCTTTCAAGCACTAGAAAAACTTAGTACTATTAACAATTAGCACCAGAAAAACATAAAAGTGTACTTAAGTTTAAAATATGTTGGGCAGTACAATTGCATGTGATGAAAATACTAATCTTTTATTCATCCTATTAGTTTTATTTTCCCTTCTAGTTCATAAGCAGACTTAATTCAGTATCAATGAATTCTTGTCACAAAGCAGTGTCAAACTAAACACTTAATACTGATGACTTTGCACCACTGGTGCTAAATTGGCAAATTATTGGGAGCACAAGAAAAATCCTACACAAATTGCATGTTTGCCACATTGCTCTACAACAATTTACTTTACTTATATATTTCTCAGCCAGTATTATGTATAAGCCATGCAATATCCATTCTTTGTATTTGGGACTCTAGGTCCCAACCATAAAGAAATAGGAGAGGAACCAGTTGGTTCAATCCCCTGGAGTAAGAATCTGTCTTCTGTTCCATTTGCCATATAGTCAGGTTGAGTAGCCCTTTTTATTTGGTTACCCATAATTTGTACATTTATACCTAATATATGGGGCTACAAGATTGATGGGACAAAGTATTCTTGTCTCTGGTTCCCATGATGTTCACGTCCTACATACACCATATAATTATTATTTTTTCACTGTCTTTTCTCTTCACTCTGCATGACTATATCACCCCTGGATCCTCAATTTATTTTAACATTCTTGAATTCATGATTTAATAAACTTAATCCTGCAAACTATGCCTGCTTCATCTTAAGTATCACATGGATACATTTTACACATGTACAGCTTTTCATGTAATTTTTATTGAAATCAATCTATTTTTAAATTTAGTGTAAAACGTATTTTATTCTGAATGTTTGCCAGGTTGAAAAAATATTTTTGAAGCAAACTGACTATGCACTTGAAATTTCAGTTTGAACTCTGTCACAACAGTCATTAAAATACTTCAATGTATATCAGTATACATATGGTCTTCCTGCTAATGAAATATTTATGAAAGGAGACATTCATGTTTTAAACTAAAAACAGTCAAACAAATAAATGTACTGATAATATGTGTACTTACATTACTTTGGCTTCTCCGTCTCTCACGGAAATCTGACAAAAAAAGTATATATCAGTACTTTATAACGATTATATTCTATAACTTACATATTTTAAGTAACACTTGATTGTTGATACGCAGACATACATTGAGTCATTACATTCATAACAAAAAAGCTGAATAAAACATTGACCTTTTAACTCTTTTCAGTTAAATAGTTACAAATTTCATAAAACTTTTCTAACATTTTATAGATTGCCTCTGTATTCATACTTATAAAACTGATAAACATTATTGCTTCATAAGGGCATAATTCTGTCCCTCTGACTGCTTTCAATAATTTTCTTTTTGAAGTTCACATAGAACATGAATAATAAATTGAAGTTTTCAGACCTGCAAATTCGTTTTTTTTTGGGCTAATAGACCATACAAATGTAGTTGACAGTTGAAAAGTAAGCCTGCAGTTGATAGATGCTTTGATTGACTGAAGTGCTATAAGTGATATACAAGATTGATGTTGGCACCAGTCATACATTTGTCAATGAAACTGTTTTTGCAATGGATATTAATAGGTATCTCAAGAAGAATATGTAATTTTAGGTAGAGCAAAGGAAAAATGCAACCTGATCTTCAAATGTCTATATTGTCACTATTTCAGTAACTTTTTAGGAGTTATAAGCCATATCTTTTCATTATGGAACTAGAAATGTAGAAGACATCTACAAAAGGAAATGATATATTCTAGAAAATCTCTACGTTAAAAAGAAGCAATTTAAAGTCAAGTGGCTAAATACTAATGTATGTTGAGTACAAACACAAAATTACCAGAAAATCCACTACTTTGAAAAGAAAGTAAAGACAACTTACATCTCATATCACTTTTTGACCGCTGCATAAATATTGGCCCAGCAGTAGGGTGAGTAGATGGATCAGCATCAAAGTCTGAAATCATATTAGGAAAAATTATTTGAAATATATTGATATAATAAAAACAAACTACAACTAAGAAATATGAAGAAACTAGTATTAAAGTTAACTGTTAAAGACACAATGCAAGAAATCAGCCTGATTTTATGCACCTCTAAATTGAAACATCCAGGATGCATCATAGGAACTCTTTTGTTACATATACAGAAAACTCTTTTTGTGTTTACAACAGTTCCTAATTGCCATATTTCATTAATGCCCGAGTAGAAAGGTCAAAAGTCACTGTTACTAGTTTTCAATCTCAATGACAGCTAGTCTGATGAGTACTTGAAGCCATTTAACATATGGCTTTTCACCAACTTCTTTCATTCAGGTTAAGTTCACCAATGGTGATGTTAAAGAATCTTTAAAGCTGCCCTACTGTTTTATGTGATCTGTTAAACATAATACCAAAGGAAGTGACCAAGTAATTTAACTCTTCAACAGAACATCTTTCCATTCCATCAAACTTCAAACCAAGAATATTTTTAACTCAGGAAGGGTTGGTCAAAAATCCATTATTCCTCCCTGCAACCTAAAACTTTTCACATGGTTTCCAACAAGAATGTTTTTATGATTCTTACAAAAAAATGGGAATTTAGTTATTAAATTCTTAAAAATTTTTGAAGTGAGAGTGTGAGAACCACTTTTGCACACATTTAAAAGCTAATGTCTTTTTTGGAAATTCAAACTGAATCATTAACTGCAATTTTAAATTTAGTTGATAATACAAATGAATGTATTAAAGTCAATGTTAGGTTAAAAAAATTGAAAATTTCAGAGATATTTAAATTCTGCATACTATACTTAAAAAATTAGATGAAACACAAAAATGTGGTAGGAAAGAGAATTAAAGGATGATAATCTGCCGAGGTTAGACGAATTTATGATGTTTTTAAAATATCATGTGCATACTTTACAAGTGTCTAAAAACACAAGTAGCCGTAAAAGAAATATTCAGTATAAAGTGTTTATGTCAACTGTAAGAGCTTAAAAATGTCTTATGTGTAATAATGACAATCATACTTTATTTAAGAGTTTTAGTTTTAAAAAGCTTTTTGATTGGGTAGTATTTGTGAAAAAAAACATAAGCTTAGTAAATGGTTTTTCGCCTTATTCTGTAAATAATTGCAAGTCTTATTATTCTTGCGTGCAATAGCAAAAAGGGAATATTAGCTTGTTACGTTTTGATACAAACCATATGCAACAAAATGAAATCAATTTCAATAAAGGAAACTAAAGAAACTTAGCGCATCTGTATTAGAATTTAACCCCCCTATAATAAGTACTTCTCAAGTGGATCTCTTTTCAGCAATGAGTTGTGAACATTCATCCACCATTCTTTCATCAAGTGTCCTTAAGAGTTGTAAGAGATAAGTGTGGAATTTAGGCCTGTTAGAGCGATTTTGGATTCAGGGTCAATGTCTTCCTTTTCCTCTGCAGAAATCGCTAATAAATTGCAGTTAAAAAGAGAATAAATCTCAGTGTCACATTTAAATGGAACTTCAATGAATGTCAAATTATGTATAAAGGCTACACTTACAAATGAGAAAAGAGATTTTGAAACAAACCTTGAACTAAAGGAGAGATGGACCTAAAATAATTCACTTAAGGTATCCAAACACGTTTAAAATGTAATTTTTGACAAAATATTCCAAAAACAGTTTTTGATCTTATTTGATAGAGTATTTATTTGACTTTCCAAAGTATATTTGATATTTTCTCTAAATTAATTAGCTGAAGAGATATTACGATTTTAATTAAGACGGGAAAACCGGAAGTAGGTTTGGAAACCACCGGATATGACCATTAAAAGACGAAAAACCTTCAAAATATATATTTAAAACTTACTTTTTTTTTACAAACATAATTTTAGTAAGGTTTCTCAAAGGTTTAAATGGTTTCGGTTTTGGAAATAGTGTGAACACTTTTAAAGATAAGTGAAGAACAAAATTGTTTAAACAAATAGGAAAAGCAAGAAATTGCAAACGATACACTTCAAACGGCTTTTACTCTAAATTAATATTTTTGCATTATTTCCTCACTTCAAATGTTATAACAAAACAAGTTTTTTGATGGATTCTTGTAAAATTTTGAGAACTTGAGAAGAACTATCAAAAATCTTGCAATCATTTTTCAATCGCTTGTAGAATTTTTGTTTATTTAAATATCTTTTTGATTGTAGTTCATTCACTAGACAGATGCATGTAATTTATTTTGGAAGCATCATTTTTCAAATTGGTTCAATAGATTTTCATGTAGCACATTTGAAGTTTTTGACAAATTTCCTTTAAATTTCATACATAATTATCAGTTTTACAAAATTATGACTATGTAATTTAAATATTTATAGCCCAATGCTATTTTTTAAAAACACTAAACATAAAAATATTATTAAAATGTTTCTATACGACATTTTAAAAAAAAAGTGCCTCCAACATGTCCGGATACTTTAACTCCTTTAAGTATTTAAATGTTGATCATTTGGAATTACCCAAACATATTAAGTTAGCTCCACACCAAATCAACCAATGGTCAAAACATGATGTCTTCAGATCTTTATGATTTTTTTTATATGACATAGTATTGGCTTAGTAGATAAAAAATAAAGAGTATGAACTTTTTCCCACCCTTGATTTTTGAGTTAGAAACTTTTGAAAAATTCAAAAACGACAGTTTTTAGGAACGATTTGATTTATTTAAAAGCACGTAACTCAAAAACCATTTGTCCTAGAAAGCACAAATTTGTACCATTCTCTTTAGAATTACAAGGGCTTTTATTTGACACATAGTTTGAGTGTACCACATCACTTTATATATTTTAAAAAGTTTTCTAAATAAAAAAAAAATTTGAAATTTTTAATTTTGACAAAAAATATATATTTTACACTAAACCTTAATAGTAAGGTGTGTACAAAGTTTAATGATGATATTCCAATGGTGTCATATTAAAATAATTTTTTTATCTGAATTTAGAAGATGTGAAAATTCTGTTAATTCATTACTTGTTACCCTAGCTAAAAATTAATCTCTTGACCAATACTCTATTTTATTTAAATTTCATTTACCTTACTTTATTTAAACAACAAATTCAACTTACTTTACACACAAGGAACAGTTTTTTCTTTTGACACTTAAAATTAGTAAAGGCGAGTTCTCTTTGTCAAAAACCTTGTGCTGCTTCGCCCATCTCATTTTGCTGGAACTTGGTAGGTTCTACCTGTTGCTGTGGTTAGATGTAATTTGACAAAATATAGCTCATTGGCAGTGCTAAGGTATTTGCTCTCCTAGAATATGTGAATGATGGTGATGGTCCTTTTGGGTGAAGAAAGGAAACACGAACAAATATCCTTTTCAACAACGTCTTTTGAGTCAACATGCACCAACCACCACTCTTTATCGTAAGCACAAGCGACAAAACCTACAATTTCTTCAAATGGAATGTCTTCATCACCAGGACTGATCTCTACCTTGTATGTTTCTGAATCATCAGAAAGTGGGTAAATTTTGGTTTTGACCCTATTTAGATCTAGAGGAATGAAGGCATGAAATTTCTGGGTTCATGAGACTGCCACAGCTTTTTCAAAGCTTGGTTTTAAAATCTTTTCTTCATTTATATACTCTTCATTGGTTACATAAAAATGTCGTGCATGGCAAATTTTTCACAACCCACTGAAAAAGATGAAAAGGTGTTATAATTTGATTTTCTAATGGATTTTGGAGGCCGGCTTTGGCGGCAAGCCTTTTTACTCTACCCCTACTCCATCACAAACTCCCTATTTTCAAATTTGGTGTTAACACACACACACTGTCGTTGTTCATGCTTTCCAGAAAAGTTAGGCCCAGAAAGCTAATCCTATGCCTGAGAAATTATTTGCCAAATAAATAGTAGAGATTTGAAAAAGCTGTACTATTTTTCAGATGGTTCAGATGCGCAGTACAAAAATCGTACGGATTTTCTCAACCTTTGCTATTACAAAAAGGACTATAATGAACTTGAGGCTGAGTGGCACTTTTATGCAAAATCACATGGGAAGGGAGTTTGTGATTGAGTAGGGGGTACAATAAAAAAGCTTGCTGCCAAGGACAGCCCCCCCCCCCCCCAAAAAAAAAAAAAAAAAATTTAACACCTTTTTAGTTTTTTTCAGTGGTGTATGAAAAATTTGCCATCCATTACATTTTTTTATGTAACCAATAGAGAGTATATAAATGAAGAAAATATTCTAAAACCAAGCTTTGAAAAAGCTGTGGCAGTCTCAAGGACCCAGAAATTTCATGCCTTCATTTCTCTAGATCTTAATAGGGTCAAAACCAAAATCTACGTATTTTCGGATGATTCAGAAACACGTAGGATACAAATCAGCCCTGTTGATGAAGACATTCCATTTGAAGAAATTGTGGGTTTTGTCGCTTTTGCTCACGATAAAGAGTGGTGGTTGGTGCATGTTGACTCAAAAGACGATGTTGAAAAGGAAATTAGTGTTTCCTTTCTTCACCCAAAAAGGCCATCGCTATCATTCACATATCCTAGTAGAGCAGATACCTTAGCAATACCAATGAGCTATATTTTGTGCAAATTACATCTAACCACAGCAACAGGTAGAACCTACCAAGTTCCAGCTAATGAGATGGCCGAAGCAGCACAAATTTTGGCAAAGAGAACTCACCTTTACTAATTTCAAGTGATAATAGAAGAAAAAAACTGTTCATTGAGTGTAAAGTAGGTAGAATTTGTTGTATAAATAAAATAGGGTAATTGAAAATTAAATAAAATAGAGTTTTGGATAAGAGATTAATTTTTAAATAGGGCAACAAGTAACGAACTAACAGAATTTTCATGTCTCAATTCAGATTAAAATTATTTTAATATGACACACATTGGAATACCATCATGAAACTTTGTACACACCCTATTATTGAGGTTTAATGTAAAATATATATTTTTTTGTCAAAATTAAAAATTCCGATTTCTGTTTTAATTTTTTTTTAAACTTTGTTTTTAAAAAAATATAAAGTTATGTGGTACACTCAAGTTATATGTAAAATTAAACAAACTAAATAAACATGGTAATTCTAAAGAGAATGGTACAAATTTGAGCATTCTAAGACAAACGGTTTTTGAGTTACATGCTCTTAAATATATCAAAATGTTCCTAAAAACTGGTGTTTTTGAATTTTTCAAAAATTTATAACTCAAAAATGAATAGTCCAAAAAATTAAAACTTTGTATTTTTGGTCATACTGATGAGTAGAACACAATCACTAAATATGACACATTTTGATAACCTCAATGTTTAAAATAATTTTTTTATTGGTTGATTTGATATGGAATGACCCGATAGTATTTTTAATGTCCTGCGTATAGTTGACATGTTAATTGGTGCAGATTTTTATGAGAACCAAAGAAGAATTATCAAAGTATATAATTATGCTTTGATAATTATTAGATTCGACAAAATTCAGTATTTAGCTTTATAGCTAGTGGCAGTATGAATAATAATGCCAAAGAAAATAACATTTATTGTGAGTTAATTTGGAAAGAGAGAAAATTAAATAAAACTGAAATCATTGGGGAAATAGAGAATGTTGAGCATGAGTTAAAACAAACTGATAATATAATTTATGAGAAACTTGTTGTAAAACACATTAGAGATGAAACAGTGGGGAATGTAGTTGAAATTCTTTTAAAAGAAACATCCACAGATCTTGGGGAATCGAAACAAATTGCTATAAAGAGGTTAGGCTCCCTTGTGAAAATATTTATAAAAAACCTGAGTATAAACTTTTATCAAAATTTTAAAAAGAATACAAGATGGTCCATGTGGCGAAACTACTCACATTTATTTTACACTAAAAAAAGCAATACTAACTTTCAAATAATCATCATATCACTTAATTTCCTACCAATAACACATCCTAAAATCTTTTAATACCAAAATGTATTGTCAGCTGCATCTGGCAAATGTTTTCATACTCGTCTCCGCACATATATTTAAATGTGATTTGATTCCATTCAACCAATTAAAATCACAATGTCTGTTCAGCCAAAGTAGTAGATTGGTTACATATTTAAGTAATTTACAAAGGCAAAAATGGAAAGTTGTAAAAAATTATGTAAAAGGAATGATAGTCATTATAAAGGAAGAAAACCTTCCCAGTTGTAAATAGGCTTTGGGAAGAATAACTGAAGTTATTCCTGGTAGTGATGGCCATACAAGAGTTTTGAACATAAGCACGGCTCATGGGTTGTTAAAAAGACTAATTTCCAAAATATGCATTTTGCCAGTTGAGGCTAGTAACACTGGCAATTAAATCAGGGTTGGAAACTATTGTATTTATTATAATTAATTTTATACTACATATACTACTCTCTATTTTTATACTCTATTGAAAATTGTGTTTACACACTTGTATTACTTTGGAATTAGTTATATACGAGTTAAAAATTGTAAGTGTCAGTTAAGTCAATTCTAAGAATTGTGCTAGTATTTTTTAATTTGTGTTTTGTAAAGTGTTCTGAGTGTTTAATTGAAAAGTTATAACCACATATTATGATTGTTTAGAAAAATGTTGAAATTGTTAAATGTAAACATTCCAATGGGGCGTTTATAAAAGGTCTATTCAAAAAATTATGTATTCTGCCTATGGAAACTTAATACGGTAGTCTTTCATTATTAATTTCTACTATTACAAAAGGAAGTGTTTGACCTCCACTACGCAGTGTCTTGGCATTTCTATGGCACTTACAATAATGAAATTTGGCACACTGTAGTCCGAATTTTTACAATTTTTGTGTCCAGTCCAAATCCTAAAATTCAATCTACAGCGTTTTAAAATTAATTTATTGGAATTTAATTATTATTGTTTTCTTTGCAATGGTAACAGCATAAAGAGATGGTAGATTCAAAATTTATTTTTTCTGCTTCCGTTTTCATTTTGCGGAGGAAAAATTTGTCAGCAGACTAAAAAAAACGTTTTAACTTTAGTTATGTATAATTATTTTTCCTATCTCCTAGATCATTAGAGATAGAGTAAAAATTTCAACGTATTTGTAATCTGTGGAAAATTTCACATTAGATCAATACCTAAAAATATGATTATATATTTTTTCAAATACGAACGCCACAGCGAAGAATGACTTTCGTTTGATTCGAGAAATCCGATTGCATTTCCTGCTCTCAAACCATTCCACAGTGAAGAAAAGCAAAACAAATAAACATTTTGACTGTCATTGTTTAGTTCTTTTTTATAAAATCAGAATCGTTAAAGATAGATTGAAAATTTCAACGGATTTGAAATCTGCTGGAAAATTTTACACCAGATAGATACCTTACATTTGATTTTCTTTTAATAAATAATTTTTCAATTAAATATTCATTTTTCGCAAAAGATTGTGACGTCAGTCCGATTAGATCTCTTCGCAATTGGAATTTGGCCAAATTTGACAATGACGATGCCATCATAGCGTTCCCCGCGGTGCGAATCAAACCATAGCTCATAATATTCATAATTTGGTTTGCAAAGCAAACCAACACCACAGGCAATAGCATGATGGCTGTTATCGAATTTGGCCGCATTTGACAATACCGAGGCTATCATGGCGGTGCCTGTGGTGTTGGTTTATGAAGCAAACCAAAGTTCATAATATTCATAATTTGGTTTGCTGATGACTGTTATCTCATATACTTTTATAATTGATGCTGCATTTCTTAAAATCCAAAATTACTTGAATGTTTAATAACATTGCAATGCATATACAGTGTGAATTGCACAACCTGCTTTTCTACTTGAGAACTCAGTGTTGCATGAGCTTGGAGGGGAAATACTGTTTATTGGTTAGTTAGGATTTCATGGTGCAAAGGCCACATTTGGCCGTGCTACACCAGACACAAGACTTTTTTTTAAATTACGCCCGGGATCATCTTCTCAGGCATGATGCATCTTGCAGTCCAATATATCAGAGAGGTGGCCCCAGGAAGGTCGAGAGTTCCAAAGTCATCACAAGATCAAACGTCAAGAAGGGAGGGACAACTGAAAAAATGCTCCCCAGTCATGTGCATAGATTGCAGAGTGGAGAATAGGCAAGTTGATGGGCTAAATAGATAGGCTTGCAAGTAATCGTGTCCACGTGCAGTGATGACTCTAAAACACATTACCCCCTTGACTCTAGGGAGAAGGGAAAGCTGTGTGTGCTTCTGGCTATAAAATAGATAAGTCCAAGACTTTCCATCCACCAACTCTCTAAGAGTAGAAATTCTTTTGTGTCAGATATTGCTTCTGAGAAGTCGCTTGACATTTCGAAGAGGAGTCAGGAGACAAGGTGGATGTAAAGTTGAAGCCTCCTTAGCCAACAAGTTGGCTTGCTCATTTCCATAAATGTCGCAATGGCTAGGAATTCATTGAAGGACCTCTCTTCCAGTACCAAGAATTGAGTCTATATGCAGTTTATATTCAAACTCGATTTCTGAAAGGGTATAGACTATAGTCAGTGATGACCTGTATTGCAGCCTGAGAGTCAATGAGGAGGACAATGTTTTTGTGAGGGATTTCACCAATAGCTCTAAGGGCCATATATATATTGTAAATATTTTGCCGTCGAAATTATTCGACCAGGCCACTGAGTGTTTCAGAGTTTGAAAAATTTGGAGTAAGCACCAGCTCCAGCCCTACAGGAGGATGCTGTGGAAGAACCATCAGTATAAACATGCAACCAGTACTGATTTGGGTATCTCTCCCAGATAGTAGCAAGAGCTATATATTTTAACTCCGCCTGTATGGAGACATGCTTACATACAGGCTGCACCAAGTCCAGTCTAGCAGTTTGCATACCTCAGAATAACTGGGAAAGTAGATGGTCTAAAGATGTGCTGTCTGAGATTGGAAACAACAAAGATTCTAGTGAGTCTCTGGAACTCAGACAAGAAAGTATGCTGAGTTTTAAGTCTAATTTGAGAAGGGACATAGTCAGGCCAGAAATGCTCCTTTCTCAACAATCTTTCACCAAGTGAAAGAGCTGTGTAGGTTCGTCTATTAGATGAACTATAAATTTCAGTCTGCTATTGCACAGCAGCAATAGGAGTTGAGATGGCTGCACCAGTAATGAGTCTCAGTGCTTTATTTCAAGCATGTCGTTTTGATAATGCAATGTCAGAGACAATGATAAGAAGCTCTGCACCATAGTCAAAAACAGGTCTAATGTAGGAGGTAAACATGGTAATTAGAACACTCTGTGTTGCTCCCCACTTTACCCCAGCAATTCTTTTCAACAGATTGAGTCGACTTGTCACATTATCGACCACTTTGTTTGTATGTTTAGTCCAATTTAGTCTTTAATCAACGGTTATACCCAGGTAAGTAGCACTGCAAGTCCTGAGCAAGGCTTTATCTTTATACACCAAGTTGATGTTGTGCTTTTTTAGAGTGAAAAGTTCAAAATTTGTCTTTTCAGGGTTTACCTTGAATTTATTTTCTAAGGTTCATTCTGTCACACAAGACATACAATACTACTCCAGACATACTCACACAATGAAAGTTTTATTAATACAGAAGAGAAATACACCCATTGTGAAATGCACTCAACAGGAATCGCACCTGTGCTGCCTACAACTAGAAGGTTGCTAACGCAGTGGATATACCCAATGAGTCACAGCCACAAATAAAAAGAATAATTGTGCTTAAACGTATGCAAACAAATATAGTTAAGAGTAAATAAAGATAACTTTACTTATTCTAAAATACTTGAGAGGCAGAAGAGTAAACTCTGAAGTTATAGGCCTCTTTTGACCTCAGTAAGAATCTGTTTAAGAATCTGTTCACAAATTTACAATAAACTGTACACATTCCATTGTTGAGATTGTAACCACAAATATATTACTAGTGATTACAAATTAAAAATTGAAACATCTACAATTTTTAATTACAAAATCATTCGACTTTTATCAGCTATAAATTGTATAATTCCTATCTAATGACATACCTTCAGGTTCCCTTTCACTAATATGCTGGAGATTAGATATACTTCCATCAGGAAACAAAGTGGTTCCAGCATCTAAATAACTGTCCTCTAGCTTACGGTCAAACACTGGACTGTTACAAGAGCAACATGAGATTTTATTGCCCATGTTCGGAATATAAAATGAAGATTTCAGCAGCTCCAAGATTCTACTTCTCCTTGATCGACAACCTCCATTTGTTCTGAAATATTGAAAATATAATTCATTCTATTATGTAAAGGATTAAAAGTTAAACAAGGAAAATAAATCTTAGCGAAATAGACTATTCAAAAGTTGGTTGATTTGGGGTTTTATGGCACAAGGGCCACATTTGGCCAATCTGCATCAAACACAATGCAGACAATGTCAAATAATTTTGAAAATAAAAGAAAAGGAGTAGGATAAGGCAGATTACTTGGGCATCCTGGGGTTGCAACATCCATGTTCACTAGAGGCAGTGAACCTCACATGAAAAGATTTTATGTTAGCTATCGCGGTAGGTAGTTAATTAACATCACACTGGAGCAACTCAAGCAACGATCTGGGATCAATTCGAAGGGAAAGATCCCGTAAACAACACCCCGTAATTCTGAACCATGGTCAGATGACAAAGCAACATCTGAGCTGACAACCCACTCTAAACTTCAACACCAATGTGAGGACATATGAGGTCACTACAAATTTAACATGCACCAATCCCCATGTACACAACTGTCTTTGATTGGACTGAATTTAAAACTCGCAACTCTCCGCTGCTCTACCAAATTAGCTACAGCGGCCCAAAAATATTTGATGACAAGAAGATGGGAAAGACTATGGTACCTCATGTTCATGAAACCAGTACATAAGATGTGCCCAGAGGAAGCATGTGCATGAGGAAAAAATGCAATTATTTGGTACACAGCTTCATTACAATATACACTATTTACCAACAAATAATTGGACACCCCTGCAATCGACGATATCTGCGGTCCTGATGCACCTCAAGGGCGCCGCCATTAAACATTGTGTGGGAAACAACAATGCAAGCAGTCGCATGCAAGATGCCACGCAGTTCGAAGCTCCGATTTTGAGAAAGGCATAATTGTTGGGTATCACAGAAATGACCAATCCATACGTGACATCTACATCGAGTTGCAGTACCCCAAATCGACAAAGGCATACGTGATTGGCAAATGGAAGAAGAGTGCTGGACACTAGGGAATATCATTAGCTGTCACCTTTGTACTAGCATGGAAAGGGGGCGAATTAGACAGCCTTGCAGTGAAACCTGCGGCTTAAAGCTCAGTACACTCGTCATTGCACATCTTTACTGCCAAGTCAAATCGTGGCGACTGGTTGGAGAGTTCAATCTCATTTAGACCATACCGAGTTTTTTTCAAGAGCCATAATCAATACCCTCTCCCTTTTGAATCCCAAGTTCCCGTACATCATCAGTTTTCAATCACCACATCAGAGGTCAGATATCTGGAGCGGAACCGTCTGGACACTGCAGAAAATCATTAGCAGGTTAAAACTATCATCGTTGAGGAGTGACGTTTTACTTTACAGCGATTTGATTGGAAGATATTCCACCCGTTTTACCTTCTTGACGACATTTACGCCCTCATAGCGTTATGTTTAACTGTCAAAAAAAAAGGAAAAAAACTTTTTAATACAGTGCAACAAATTTTCCTTTTACAGCATGGTATTTACTCTGAACATATCCGTTATTTTGCGTTGTTTCGTCAATTTGGTCCTGGTTGAACACCTTGTTCTTTAGAAATTGTCGGAAGGGTGAAGAGGCAGAAAGATAGAAAAAAGCAAGAGAAAAAGAAACGCCTGTTAGCAAAACATCTGGATTTGGAACTGAGTACTGTAATTTGTTTTCAAGAAAATATGCATGTAATAATATGTAATAAAAATGTATCAAAGGAAATTTGCTTTTGAAAAAAATTCTTCTCTTGTGAACAAAAAATCTGTTTTACATATCACAAGATTTTATTCATTTTAACTGTCTGATAATAAACAACGTATATGTTTGCATACGACTGAAATATCACTTCTATCACTAGAAATGACGTGGACATAATCTTCTTCTTCCTCTATTAATGAATTTCTTTCTGTGATCTCTTGAGCAAACTCAGCATGAATCTCCTGTTGCTGATGTTTCACTGGTTTTATAACGAATTCAGTTATTAATTGTTGTGTTCATGTTTTGGTTAGGCCCTTATATAATTCTCTGTAGGAGACTGTCAACTTCAGTTCTTGTTGAAACTTCCCAGCACTTTCCTCATTAGTGCGTATAATACAGAAATGGTACTATTATGCCACAAATATAAAAAATTCTTAGAATTTAGGAAATTTTTTATAAATTGGTTTGGCCCGCTTGGGTTAAATCAAAATGACTCGTGGAAAATGAGAATGAAATTCTTGTTCATCTTTGAATTCTTGTTAAATCAAATTGGTGTAAAAAAGGTTTGTACAAAAACAGAATTAGGTGTATGTCTATAAATCAATTGACAATAGATCAATACATTCAGATTTTAGAATCATTCTTATTGTTACACAACATTACTTCAGTTATAACTTTAAACACACTTAAGCGAATTTAACAATCATTTTATTAGCGATTTTTAACCGGTGTGCTGAAAAATAACAGTGCCGAAACGCTCTGACCTGGGTAGTATTGTCGTGAGTGGGTAGAGCGACAGAATAAAGTAGTATTTTACATTATTTTCTTAATTATTTTTCGTAAAAAAGTAAGCCGTGCCTGAGCACAAAACACCCCTGGAGTAAAGGGATTTAAGTTGTATAAGATTTATTTCATTTTAAGTTTAGTTTTCAATTTTTGACAAGTGTGTTCACAGATGATTTAAAGAAATACTCATTAAGTTTTCATTACAAAGTACTATATATTGTTTTAAAAGGACCTTTTAGAAAACCACATTAGCGCAATAAAGGGTATACTTATTTTTCCAAGACAAAAAATAACTCTTGGTTGAAAATTACTGTTCTATTGTTTTATAGGATCAACACATATAAAACAAATAAACAAATTTACTGAGAACAAAAGTCAATCCTTGTTAAACCAATAAAAAGTTTTAGTTCTGAAAATATCGAGTATATGCAGAACATGGAAACTGTTTAATAAGTAGATGATGCTTGACAGATTTCAAACTTTAAATGCTACTGTCAGAGTATTTTTAATAATTTTTACTTAGTAAAACTTCGAGATTTCTGATGTTTGCTTTCAAAATCAAACTGTCCCACTTAGTATTTAAATCTTGGGGATTGAGGGTACAGAACAAAAGATAATTTTAAGAAATTTAAAAAGATAATTTTGATAAGATAATTTTAAGAAATGTGAAATCAAGAAAAGGGTAAGTTACAGGAATCAAACATGTACCATGCACAATCGTGGGGTGGAGGAATGACATTATGACTAAATGAATACTATGGATACTGAGCAAATGAAATGTAGAGTTATTTTTTTTTTAATTTTGAGTGTAAAGGGTTTTAAAAAGTAGTTAAATAGTACAAAAAAATTATATCATTTACCACTATGCGTATAAGTGTTATCGACACCATTGGAGATACTTATCACCACCTTAACAAGATCTGAGAATATTTGGTAAGAATATAACTTCTTTTGAATTTATTAAATTTTGTTATTTGAAAATATTTCTAATCCAACATGTCATAACCTATATTGTTTGAAATTGTTGCCACTTTTTTTTTAAATTCCTTTCCCATTAAATCAATTTTTTATTTGACTTAAAAATTTTCAGTAAATAAATTAAATATTTTCATTTTTGAAACTGCTATCTTTTTACATATGATGAAAAAATATCAAGAGCACACCAATCTCCACAACTAAATAAGGGTTGGGATTGTAAGTTTTTTTTTGGAGCAAGGGACCTATTTGGCCCTGTTGTCAAGACACAAGACAGGTAACACCAAATAATGGACACACACAAATAAGGTTTCACTTTCGCAGAAGAGAGATATACACACAGAAAGGAATTAACCTGCACTGCTGAAACTCACAGGTTGATAGTGCAGTGGACATACCAATGACGGCCCCACTACTAAAACAGTAGGTAGTTGAATTAATGGTGCACTGGAGCAACATAATGAGCTATGTGCAATGATAGCATAATTTTTATCTATGATTCGGTGACACGGTGCTGAGCTAGTTCCCATTCAAATTTCCACATCACAGCAACATGTAGATATTTGAGGTCATTAACAGATTTAACATGTACCAGCCCCAATGTACACAATGGTCTTTGGTTGGATCGGATTTAGAACTCGGGTTTCAATTGGGCTAGTGGTCTGCTCTACTAAATAGGTTGGTTCGGATCTTATGGTGCTAGGGCCATATATTTGGCCATTTTGTGCCAGACGCAAGACATACACACAAAATGAAAGTTTTTACTGACACAGAAATATTCCACAGGGATGCACCTGACAGGATCGACTAAATAGAATTTTATCACAACAAAACAACACAAAAGCAAGTATAATTATATACATGTTAAATTTTTTAAAATATTTGAGTTTTTAATACTAATAACTCAGATAAAACTGGAACTAAATAAATAAATTCTGAAAAATTACCTTTATTCCTAAATTATTCTTAAATTTTTAGTAGAAAAAGTAAAAGTGGAAGTCATGTTAAAGCACTATTTTGAAATGCTTAGTTAACCAATACAAGAATCAATAAAATATTCTTCAATTCTGAGGAAATTTTTAACTTTGAATCAACACAAGTAAACTGAGAAGGACTTGCACAAAAAACAAAATAAAAGCATTAAAAAAAAACGCCACAGAAAAATTGTTCACAGCTGATACATTACTTTAGATGAATACTATTGCATACAATATTATTTTAGAAGAATATTCTTTTCCAGAATTTGTATCAAATGTACCATATGAAAGGCCAGTCATAGATGTTAATTTTTTGGTAATCTTAAGAATAATCAAGAATAGAATGAGAATAAACAAGAATTTTCTTCTGACACCATAAAAATTATTTAATGCCATGTAGTAATTTTAAATCGATGTGAATGAATACATAAATGAAAAAAAATCATAAGTTTGAAAACATAGTACTTATAAAGGCTAACATTAGAAATAATAAGAAAGTAAACATTTCAGCTATTTTTGTACTCTGCTCCTTACAACAATTTTGCTCAAAGTACGAATTAATTACTTCTACGAGTTATTTTCCACTTTGACCACAGTTGCTCTTTAATATATCCAGGGCCACCCTAATCACAGGGCCAAATGGGCTATAGCCCGGGATGTACCTTTTGAGGCAGCAATATTGCTTGAACTAAAAACGTTTCACAGCTGGAGACCAGAGCATGACTGAGTATATTGACTTTTTATAGTTCTGAAAATCATAACGCTCCAGTTTCCCATCAAGTGTATTTATTTTCTTACTAAGGGTGCATTATTGTTAGTAGCCCATAGTCGTCAAATATCTTTTGACGGCCCTGAATATATTCACAATTAATTAAGTTTAATATGAGCTGTACACATATATGGGGAACATGTTGCACTTATATATCTAGATACTAGCCACTTCGTGGCTAGCCCGGTGTTGCCTGTGCCAGTTGCATTTGTGGGTTTAATAGTTTGCTTCGCAAACCAAATAGGAATCCGCAGCCTATTGGATAACAACCAAAACGACATAGCCCATGGAGTTGGTTTGCAAACTTGTAGACTATTGGGTAACAGCCATAACGAAGTTGCCCATGGTATATATTTGTAAAAAAATTGCTTAATTTTTACTTTTGCAATAACTTTATAAACTGATAAAAATCTAATACTAAATATACTTTTTTTGAGGATGAAAAATCTCCAAAAATTTTAAAACATTCATTAAAGATCAAAATTAATACTATTAGTTTTATGAAATATTTGAAACTTAGTTCATAAGGAATAATTATTATACATAAGTGAAATAAAACAAAGAATTATGTTAGATATGATATAATTAGTGTTATAATGTTGCATAGCATATTAACTTTTCCTTTATTTCCATGTTATATAAATTGCAAATTTTCATTTTATATAAAAATAGAAAAATCTTCAAGTTTTTCAATAAAAATTAACAATTATAACTAATATTATATAACACCATGCTTAAATATGCTTATATATATGTAGTAGTCTTGGAACTTAGGGATCAGTCCATAGAAGTATTACTAAGAACAATTGAAAGATCCAATGAACAGCATTTATTCATGACGGGATCTTATACATGGGCAGCTGAGGCACATGGATATCAGACGTTCACAGCGTCCACTGCATAGCTTCTCTCCGAATGACAGGGGAGGCCCGATTGGGTGAAAGAGAGACTAGGGGTCACAGGAGTAAAGGCAAGGCCACATGATGCAGTGTTGTAATGGGGGGGGGGGGTTAACATATGGTGGTTTCCGTTAGGGACGGTTAGCTTGTGGTAAAATTATTTGGGGAGGTAACAGGTGTTGTTATTACACATATTATTAATTATACATAAAATATTTTTCATGTTCATTTCTGTAGTCAGTAAAATGAAACAGATTACAATTTTCTGAAAAATTAGGTTTTAAATAGAAAATTCTCAAATATTCTCCAAATTCCTATCTTTGGAAAATATTCTCATTCTCAGATAATAATCTTTTGAGAATATTATCAGCTCACATCTCTATCTAGATATGCATACCATATCTTCGTGGTAGCATTAGCAGTAATAAATGAAAAATGTACCATGTTTATTAATAATTAACTATATATATATACAATAAGCACTTTAAGTTCATTTCTGTAATCAATAAATTGCTCATGCTGAATTACCTGGAAAAAATAAGGTTTCAAACAGAATATTCTCAAAAATTCTACAAATTTTAACATTTTGAAATTATTCTTATATTTGACGGTTTTTGTTTTGACTTTAAGACCAATGGAAGTGTCTGAAGACAATTTTGGATGATGAAATCACTTCTTAGATCTCAATTAATTTGAGTGTGAACATATAACAAGTATTAAAAGACCATAATTTCATCTTGGTAAAACTCAGGCTCTCAACAAAACGTTAGTAAAGTTTTTAATAACATCATTTCAAATAAAACACTCATGACATG
This sequence comes from Metellina segmentata, assembly GCA_947359465.1. Lineage (NCBI taxonomy): Eukaryota > Metazoa > Arthropoda > Arachnida > Araneae > Tetragnathidae > Metellina > Metellina segmentata. The sequence goes on from OX375884.1 coordinate 31,798,121, forward strand.
AAAACAAAAAACGTGCAACATTTTTCAAAGTTAATTTTTCAGCTATAAGTTACGATATAAGATTTGAGTTGACATGATTTTAATGGATTCATAAAATCTGGCTCAGTAAAATCTTAGTTGTAAAGAAAGAAAGTAAGGATTAAGAGTTAGCCAAAAGATCAAAACTCTCTATTGGTTCACTACCCATACACACTACAAAATTTGTCAAGTACAAGTTATTGTTGATTTTATTCTGAAAAGATTACTGAATAAAACAAAACTAAACAATTGATTGCAAGATATTTTAACTTAGTTACTTGGAAATAAATCTGTTGAAAATAGGTTTAAAGATTGAGCAAACATGCCACAACAGTTCATATGAATATACTTAATTAATAAAGAATAAAAAAATACATTATATTTGAAGCTTTGTTGATTTTTCCTCAAATGTATTTGCAAAAATTGAAAACACTAATATCTCAAGGTAAAACATTTATAATCTACAAAATATTTTATATCATTACAGAACCTGCGTTCAAGTGCAACAGTATAATAGACCTATCCAAATAAATGTGAAAACAAAAATATTTTTTATGCAGTCATAAACATAAATGGCTTCGTTTTATAAGGAAAACAACAAATAGGCAGGATTTTCCAGTATTAGGAGGAAGTTTTGTGTTTAACACATTTTTAATGATAGATTGTGCGTTTTATAGAAAAGTAATGAAGCGCCAGGGAGTTTAAGTTTACATAGATGTATAAGATATCTTCGGTTCAAAACATTCATATATCCCCGTTTGTGCAATTCAATTCTGTTCTGTCTGATTTGTGTACTAGTGCATATATTTAGCTACTACTGATATTTTGTTTCAATATAGTATTTATGTAACTACATAAAATAATGCATATCAAAAGATAAAATAATATGAAGCACTTCATTTTTTTATTTTGACGAACGAAAACTACTTCTAACTTGAAAGAATTAATTACTTTCCTTTAGAGCCCGGTATTGAAATTTAGGAAACATATATTTGCAATCAAAGTACTAAAATTCAATATTTTATACTCATAACTTGGAGGAAATATGACTTGATAGTAGTTAAAATGCTTCAAAATATAGCAGTGTAAATTCATTCCTCTATAGAGAAGTTAATACACACCAGTTCATATATATGATATCAATAAATCTATCTTTTCTGTGTTTACTGCAGAAACAGTCCTGTTTTCAAAAATTAAAGTGGCGCACCCATACAATTTACAATGATTGCAATCTTTTTTCATTTTCCTTCAATTTAGATATAAGAACCAATAATAAAAAGTTCCGTCAGGCATTTAATTCATTATTATTGCCGACACGATCTCAGCTGTTGCCAAACATCCAAAAACATATGTATCCAAGTTTCTGTCTTAATATGAGTAGAGTCAGAGTAGTGTTGTCCTCGATTCTCTCCCATAGGGGATTGATCCTGGACCGTCGTCAATAACCCGTTGTATTGTTCTGGTATAACGTTAATTAAAAAATTAAAAATTACCTAAATATGAGAGGGTATTTCAGTAATGCTAAAAAAAGAGGGCGCTAGTGTTTTCGTAACATGTAGCGTACGCGCTGCTTAAATGCAACCCTCATCATCTGACCAAGATTCAAAATTATGTGGTGGTGTTATCGAATCTTTCCCTTAAGGGACTGATCCCGGACCGTCGTCAATAGCCCGTTATGTTGCTCATGTACGACGTTAATTAAAAATTACCAATTACCAATTACCCAGATCATCGTCAATAGCCCGTTGTGTTGTTCTAGTATGACGTTAACTAAAATTATCATAACCATTACATACCATCCTAAGAAAGTGGAGCCGTTATCTAATAGCCGTGATACGTCATGATGCCGCGGGCATAACTAGACGACCGTCTAAATAAGAGTCCAGAGGTGTCAACTTAGGCGGACAGAATACGTTGGAGAATGGGCAACACAAACGGCTGTCGTGGTTTATTTTATTCGAGAAACAAAACAAAGTGGTTTTTTATTCTCTAGTTCAAAGTTTCTAACTTCGGGATCGTTGAAGATAGAGTGAAAATTTCAACAGATTTCAAATCAGCGTAAATTTCTACGCCAGATCGATATCAAAAACAGCTTTATTATTCAATAATTTACCATTTGATTATTTAACTATTTATTAAATAAATAATTATTTATTTAAAGAAAATCACATTTAAGGTATTGATCTGGTGTCAAATTTTCCGCAAATTTCAAATCCGTTGAAATTTTTATTCTGCGTTTAACGATCCCGATTTTACAAAAACGAATTAATCAATGGCAGTCAAAACTGTTTATTTATTTTGCTCCTCTTCGCTCGAATCGTTTGGCGCACAAAATGAAATCTTGCCGCTACAAGAGAAAAAACGTTCTTCAACTGTTTGAGACCGCTATGACGACATTCATGGAAATGGCGGCTCCGATAACTTTCGTTACGTTCACAAACAACGCTCTCTAGAAAACCAGCACCATGTGTTAGTATAAACAACATTTTAGTGGCGCCACCCACCGTTGTATCACGGCCAATAGATAACGACTACGCTTTCTTAGGTAATGGTAATTTTAGTTAACGTCGTACTAGAGCAACACAACGGGCTATTGACGACGGTCCGGGATCAGTCCCTTAAGGGAAAGATTCGAGGACGACACCTCATTATTTTGAACCACGGTCAGATGACGAAGCAACACCTGAGCTGGCACTCCACTTCCAAACTTCCACGCCAACCCAACGGGTTGGTGTAGAAGTTTGCCATTGACCCCGGATCGTCGTCAGTAGCACGTTGTATTGCTCTAGAAGGACGTTAATTAAAAATTACCATTACCGTAACCGTTTGATTTTGCGGAGGAACGATTTGTCAGCAGACTAAAAAACAAGTCAAATATTTTAACTGGAGTTTTGAAGTACTTTTTTCTGTCTCCTCCAAAGAAAAAGAAAATTTTCAACGGATTTGAAATCTGCAGAAAATTTCACATTAGATCGATACCTAAAAATATGATTTTCTTTGAATAAATAATTTTTAAATTGAAATTTTTGTATTATTTCCAATGTGAACGCCGCTGCGCAGAATTACCTTCGTTTGATTCGAAATTCCAGAAATCACAGATTTCAATTCCTGCGTTCAGCAAAACAAATAAAAAACACTTTGACTGGCATTGTTTAGTTCTTTATTGTAAAATCATCGTAATAGATAGATTAAAAATTTCAACGGATTTAAAATCTGCGTATAATTTTACACCAGATCGATACCTTGCATTTGATTTTCTTTTAATAAATAATTTTTCAATTAAATATTTATTTTTTCGCAAGATATTGTGACGCCATGCCGATTGGATCTCTTCGCAATTGGAATTTGGCCGAATTTGACAATGACGAGGCCATCACGGCCTTGCCCGTGGTGTTGGTTTGCGAAGCCAACTGCTGATATTTTATTAAGCTGATTTATTAAGATTATTTATTAAGCTGCTGATATAGCAGCTAATATTTTTATTTATTTTATTAAGTGTATATTTTAAATTTTTATTCCATTTCTCTTGTAGAAATCCTAGGACTATTAAAACTCATTAATACCAATAGTATAATCTATTGCTCAAACCAGTAAAATCAATACAAACATCAAGCTGATGCTTGTATTACAATAACTTGATAAACAGTTGCATGGTATGTAATTCTAAGAACTGATTTAGATTTATATAATTTTGATTTCATCTCAAAATGAATTACTTCCCGACACTTCTGTTAAAAAGTCAACATTGTTAGAAATGTTAAATAAGAAAAAAAAGGGCACATTGCATATAATTTCATTTAAATAGAATTTTCCCTAAGTTTTAAAAAATTCACAAATCACAATTAAAATATTTTTTTATTATAAAGACAGATTATACCCTGGGGACTGTCAAACATTCCAATCAGATACAATAGACTATTAGTCACAGTGCTGGCACTCTTCGGAGTCACCCCTTCAACAAGTCATATTATCCGAGGGTTGGCGAGCGTAAGCGAGCAGGGGGCGGAGCCCCCTAGTATACTAAAAAGATATTAATACAAGAGAGTGTGAAAAGTATTATTTTGAAATAGTAAAAATTTGGTAAGATTTGACAAGAAAAAAACTATTAGGTTGAAAAAAAGATGATCCTTGTCAAAACTAAGCATCTTTAAAAAGAAAGAAATAGCTAGTAAGATTACGTATAGCTTTGTTCTATCACACACACACACACACTTAATACAAGCTGCCAATTTTTTGTAAAGTTATAAATCTTAAATGATAAAAAGTTAGGACAAAAAGTATATATTTGGTGCACTCAAATTTATGATTATTAATTTTTAGACGAAAAATTTGGTGTAAACTAATTTTTTAGCATGAATAATATTCACAAAACTTCTCCTTTTGAAGTTAGTTTTTTTTTAAATGGGAAATGAATCAAATCACGCAAAACTTGAAAGGAACAGGCAGTTTAAGCATGGTCACACTTTTAAAGCTTCACATCTAAAATATATTTTTTGATTTTTTTATGTTAGAAACATTTCGTATAGTCTTTACATAAAACAAAAATCAGTTAAATTTTTAAATGTTAAGTTATGAGTTAACAATATATTTAAACCTACTTTGAAAATGTCCCACTAATATTAATAATTAATGCAAACAGAACTCTGCTAACATACTAATTTCTTACTTTCCAAAACAAAATAATCTGTAACAATAAACGATGAAAATAGCATTGCACACAAAATCGAATGTATTGAATTTCTAATTCTGTTGTCACTATTTATGAGTTGTCTTGTGGCAACACACTTTTTGTGTAATATGGCTAAGCAACGCTTCATAATTTGGATGTGTTCCTGGCGTGTGTCGCGAACTATATGTATTCCTTTCCTTATTTCTATTACAATAAACCAGTTGAATTTAATAGAATGTGACTTGAGAATTTGATAACAGTAAACGATGAATATTTACACATTAAAAAATAGTATACTGACAGTGTAACAAACTACAAACACGGGCTAAAACTTCATCAATGGAACATATGAATATGTTTAATTGTTCTTGTTTAAATATTATTAAAATTACAAAATAATGTACAGAAATATCCATGATTAGTTAACTTATAGGACTTGCACTTTTTAGGGATCATTGCTCTTATTCACTGCTAGATTCGGCGAAAAATCGCCGCGGTCTGTTAGGCTCACCCGTTTTTTCTTATGTGCCATTTTTCTTTTCCGAAGGAAAATATTGAAAAACATATGCAGAGTAACATGTGTGTTCGTATGTCACTTTATCGTCATATTATGGCGGCCAGCAACCCAAACAACGAACACGTGACCAAGCATAGCTTCAGCTCAAAAATAAACATCGGCCAATATCAGCTCAACATCGTTTTTTGGATATTGTTTTCACGATGTCGCCAAATATCAGTACAATATCAGAAAAATTTGTGTAATGTTTTAATTTAAAAAAAAATGGGTAAGACACCACGGTGTCATTCTTTACAGCATTATTACATGATTAATGTTATTAAAAACGTTATTTACAGTCTTCCTCGTTACATAAAACTAAACGATATCTGCCAATATAGACAAATATCGTAATTCCGACATTCGACATTCACAGACATTCAAAATATTGGCCAATATTGGTAGAATGTTGGCCAATGTTGTTGTGCTACCTAGGGAGGGCTGCTATCCAATAGGCTACGAATTCGTAGCAATCACCGGGGATTAGTGAGCAGTGGTCACACCTGACCCCTCGAAAGGAATTGTCACGGGCAATGTCGTGCTGGCCCACTACCTCCTAGATAATAATGCCATCTGTCTAGTTTATGACGTCACCAGCAGAAGGGCAAAAGTCTACCGATCGCAAATTCAGAAAACCTTTGAAAATGAGATTGTTTGCTAAAAAAGCAGTGTGTATCGGGGTATGCAATTGAAGGGTTCTAAACAAAAACAGCACTTGTTAAAGGTTATTAAAACTATGAAAAATACTCCAAGAAATATCTATTTTCATGGAAAATTACTTTTATTAAGGTACAAACTCAGTATTTGGGTACAGAGAAAAAGCACAAATTTACATAAGCAAAATGCACATACAAAGCATACAACAAATTTTTTATGTTTTACATTCGAGGTAATTCTATAATTAGACTCTTGAAGCCAATTACGGTTGTTGAATAGATATAATAGCAAATTATTGGTTAATAAAATACAAAAGCGTATATAAATATGTACACAATAGAAAGAAAAATTAAGATGCTTTCATTTTTTTTTACTGATGCCTAAGTTCAAATATGAATGCTATTGTAGACAAGGAATCTAACAAAATTCTAAGTTTTATTAAAACATTTTTATGGTACATTATATAAGGGAAATGACGAACTAACCGAAAATGCATAAATAATAGGAATAAATGTGCCCGAAGGTCTTAGTTAAGAAGTTGACTAGGCAACTAAAAAACCAGGAAGAGACTCGGGTGAATTACATTAGACATCCTTAAAGGGAAAGCTGCCGAGAAAAAAATTGAAAATGTACAACCCTGGATCAAACACAATTCTACCTTTTATCCTGTGTTAATGTTTCGAGTTTTCTTTTATTTGGTAATTTAATCATCTTGTCATTTTTGGAACTACAATAGTTTTTCAAAAGTGTATTTGTAGCTGATCGCAAAAGCAACTTCATAATTTTACTAGATGAATGCCGCTCGCATGGTGCAATACTTATTTCCTTTGATATCAGTACTTCCGGAACTAAAACAAACAGGCGTTGGTTTGATACTTTAAAAAATTCACTCTCAAATTCTCTCCCAATTAATTTTTGCAAAACAATAAAAATATGCATTATGACATTTGCATCATCCACAGCTGGATACTTTAATCCACCTCTGTATCAATTATGGATATGCTGAAAGCCTGAATGAATAATTAGTGGTTTTTCGATAACTAAATTGCCACTACAACTTTCACATTTAATCCTTTTTACAACTGAATGACAACAATAACCAACTAAATATGTGATGAAAGGAATGTTATCAGAAATTGAATATATGTCATTATCTGTGAACTCAATATGTGGAATCAATATGGCTTCATAAACGCATATAAACACTTTTATACGTCAGTATATTTTACAGTAGAATCCGCGTATTGTAATTACTTCGACTCCCAGAGTTTGATAACAATAACCGAGTAATAATATTAACCAAAAAATCTGAAAAGTGCTGTTCTACAGATATTTGTAGTGTACAGATTTTGATTTAACCAAAAGAGCACGTTAGGCTTAGTTCAATAAAGTTATGTTTGTGAATCGTTGGATACCATTATAATACGATACATTATTAAACTTGTTTAATAATTGACATAAGCAAAGGAGAATAAAAAAAGGATGATCACAGATTCTGGGCCTTTGGTGATTCGAAAAGAATTTCGTAACCTAACAAATATTTCATTGGTTTTAATTACTTAAAGTATATTAAAAATGAAATCAACATACCTTTTTCTCCCTTTCTTAGCAACTGCGAGTGCAAAATTTAATCACGATAATCCTGTTACGAGATTCTCCTTGAATAAAATTTTTCAATCGTTCTCTACAAAATACCCTTTATTCTATCTGACTCCATACATAGAAATATTTACACGGCTGCCTTATCAGGCATTCTTTTTTGGAATTACACGAAAATATAATAGTAACTAGTGTTCAAACGATAATACGAAAATGTAACAGTAATTAATGTGCAAACGATAATACGAACTACTTTTAACAAATCCACTGATGAAACGCTCGCTCGGAGGGCTTCATCATTCAATTCAAACAAGACAAGAATCGTATACCTTTTGATGGTGACGTTTGCGTATCAGTCAGAAGGCTTTATAATCTAGGAGGCAGTGGCTGGTAACGTAGTGGCTAGTATTAATAAATTTACAATAGATGAGGTTGGTATTTTAATTAGCGTCGCACTGTATTAACACAGCGGGCTATTGGCGACGGTCCTGGATGTAAACCCATGATTTATAGCAGAAAACAGCGAAATTAAATTTAAGTAAAGTAGCGGAGATAAGGTTGATTGCTCTCTGAAGAAAATAAACCATTCTAAGAAAATCATTTTGAGTTTCTATTGGTAGGTAGTGAATTTTCATCGCACTGGAGTAACACACGGGCTATTGCACAGAGGAAATATGAAGGTAGAGTGAGCAATGGTAACCTTTTATGTGCCCAGCATCATGTGACTTAAACTAGTAGTAGCGTGACTCTTAGAGGACACCCCATTGGCGACTGTCCGGGATCAATTCTGTAGTGTATAATCCGAGAACAACATCACGTAATTTTGATCCACGGTAACACACATGGCACTCCACTCTCCAAATTCTTCCACAATACTCCAACATGAGAGTTATTGGGTCGTTAAGTTTGCGTGTAATCATGGTTGGTAGGTTGTCTTTTTTATGTTGCAAGGGCCATATTTTATCATGCTGCTCCAAACACATGACAGACAACATCAAGTAATGGTCATACACACGAAAGAAAAGTTGTTCAATAAAACTAATATATACTCACAGGGGAGGAATCGAACCTAACAGAAATCGAATGAGCTCGGATTACATCAATCTCGAATTCGCAGGTTTCTGGCGCCACCCAATGAGCCACAACGGCCCGCATTTAGCAATGAACTAAGTGTGTTCAATTTAATTTGTGGTATTTTCTACAAAAAATACAGATAAACCAAATACAGATTCCGGTTAAGAACTAATTTGGGTTACCTTCGTTTTGACGTTATTTGGCGTCAGAGAAAATGTCTCTAGTGTTAAAAAACACGAGAGACATTTTCTCTGAAGTTAAATGTAGGTGACGTTAGTTGGTTAAATACTATTTCAAAAGAAGTGGACAGTAAATTACAGTGAAAGGCAGGAGCTGTAATAACTCTTTCCGCTCTCAAACGATGTTTTTGTGTAAACATGCGGTAAATCTAGGCGCAAAGGTTTTTCTCGACTCACAAGTGATTTTTTCCTTGTGTAGTCACCACTAGAATCCTAAAAAGATCAGAACACAATATGTAATGTGATGAAATTATCTATTCATTTTTGTAAGTCTCCAGATAACTTGTAAAAATATTAATGTCAATAATTTCTTTTGTCGAGTCTGTGAGTTGCTCAACACAACTATAGTGCTTCTACAGCGGAGCGTGTCTTCTGTACGTATGAGAGGGGTTTTCGGAGAAAACAAATAAGATTGTCTGAGAAGATTTTACTTCTGCATTCCAAATAATCTCTTATGATATAAGTTGGGGTGCCTTAAAATCGTGTGTATCACCGTTTTAGCAACATTTGGATAACATTAGCATATATATATATATATATATATATATCCATATAGCCATCGACCTTCTAATGAAATGGACTGAGCATGTGGGCGAAGTCGCTGATCTAAGATATCAGAAGGGTAAATGATGTGGACTTACGAATCGACTTAACCTATTTGCTGTCGAATGACATAGTGTTTTTGATCATGGTGGATCATCAGTTTAATCAATCAATAGTGTAGGTTCAATGTTTTTACCCCAACCACTTGACAGATCTTCAAATAGAGCAATTGGAAGAAATAGCATTGAAGTTGCGGGCACATGCTCCGTCTATAGGTTACAAGGTCGACGCAGAGTTCTAACAGGAAACAAGTGTAGCCACAGAAACACTACCACCCATCTGCATTTAGCATGACAGAAAACCACTCGCACATGATGCCACTTTGCTGGTTTTCGAATACCATTTTGCAATTCGTCAAAAAAATTAAAACAATAAATTCCGAATTGATACATTATTGTTAATTGCTTTTAGGTGGTGTTCCGTACCGAGATGGTGCACCCATAGACTTCTAATATAAGTAGACTGCGCATCGCTATTGAGAAGAGCTTCACAAAGCGTCCGCAACATGTTGTCAGTAGTCACGTGACTGCTCCACGAAAATTCAGCTTGGTTGCTTGATTTGGCCTTTTATCGCCTCTCTTGGCGACATTTTCTTTTAAAAGTTAGCGATTCAATGAGTATAATACTGAGTATATCTGGAATTTGAGTTACATTTAAAAATTTTTGGGCAATGCAAATGAATATTTATTTTTTCACTTCTGAATATATTTGAATTCGTATCACTTTTTAATGCTTTTAGTTTTATTATAGAATTAAATTCTAATTGGGATTAAGGTTAACTAGTACACTTAAGATAAATAAATTTCCGTCAATAGATTAATTCCATGTTTTATATATAGTTTTTCAACTGTATTAGGTGTGGAGAAATTATCTAATTTAATTTCAGAAAATATTTCAAACTTTTGGAAAAAATTATTGAGGTTAGCATGAGTTGGAATTAATTGAAAAATAAATACCCATGTTTGAAAATAACTTCAATTAATGTGCATGATATTGAATATGCATAATGCTCCTTGAATTTGAGTTACATTTTACTATTGTTGGGCAATGCAAATGAATATTTACTATTACACTGCTGAATATGTTTTGAATTCATATTAATTTTTAATGTTTTTAGTTATTTGAGCGTTTTTATAATTAACTGAATTTCTCATTGAGATTAAGGTTAACCAACACATTTACGTACAAAACAGTAAGCTTGAAATAAATAAATTGTAGTCAATAGATTGCTCTCAGGTCAGGAGTTGATTAAAATTTGGTATAAGATAGTTGTTCTAAACCCGACATTCTTTAATTAGTACAATATTTTATATATATTTCTTCAAAAACTATATTAGGTGTGAAGAAATTATCTCAAAGATTTCATTTCAGAAAATAATTTAAACTTCTTTTAATGTAATGAGGTTAGCATGATTTGGAATAAATTGAAAAACAAATGCCCATGTTTGGAAATGACTACATGAATAAATATTTTACTGATGCATAAAATAAAAATACTGAAAACGTATTAAAAGATTCCCTGTTCATATGACGTTTGGTTAACCACTAAAGCTTTCATTGATATTATGGATTCTTAATTGCTTACGTTTCCATAAGCACAAATTTATTCAATGAGTTTCGCATAAAAATATTAACAAGAAAAGTTATACACATAGTCCTTAAGATTGAAGGAAACTATTTTAAACCATACCCTTGATGTTAGCTATTTTGCAATTTTAGATTTCTGGTTCAAAAACTAATTAAGTTGCAAGACAATTTTTTATGCTTTTAAGCATGTAAAAAAATTTGTAAAGATTTTTATATTGAATTTTTATTACTTATTGTGTGTGAAATCAATATTTTATAAATACAAAGATAAATAAGAAACAGTAAACGAATGAAATTTATTGACACATTCATCACATTTTAAATGAACTAAAAGACAGAAACAAAATTCTTCGATTAATTCATTTAAACGATTTTCTTCTTTCTTCATCTTGGGAAAACTAATAAATGGAACAAAATAAAAATTTTAAATACATAAGAACTGAATAAATGAATTTTCAGCAGGTGCACATCTTTACAAGTTCTTATTACAATTAAATAAATTGTTTTACTTATAGTTGTAAAAAAATCATAAATACAAATTCACAATTATAATACGGCTTAGAAAATGCTTTAATCCTATTTCTAACAAATTGATTTTATTTAATATACAATTAGAAGTTTCAAACGTTATATTTTATTTTAAATATTATTCTTATGTAATTACAGTTTTCACAGATGGGTGGATACAAAACAATTTTTCTCAGCAAGAAAAATAATTTATGTGATGTACTTAAATTGATGTTACCAAATTCATAACATTTTTATCGTGAGACACGAAAGAATATAGTACTCTTAGTTGCCAAAACATAATCGCCAAGATAGAGAACGATTTCGCACAAGTTTTTACATTTCGGTTAACTATTTTTAATATCTTAAGACAGTATAAATTTCAATTTACAATTAGAAACACACTCCACCCGTTATTTTGTTTCAAACATTATTTTAGATACATACTGATTGCAAATGTATGAAATCTTTTCATAGAACGGGAAATGTCTGCAGGTTGTATTTATTAATTTCTAAGTTAGAATATCCATTTTTATCATACTACAGGGTGTCCTAAAAGTTCCTGTGCTGAATTTATTATACAAAATCAAAACACTTTAAAACAATTATTTTTATGCTAATGGTGAAAAGCACTTTTAACATAACGTAGGAAAAAAATATGAACTTACATTTGGTTATCGTTGACTGTACGGTCCCTCTTGGCGACTTTTCAAACAAAATCGCCAAATTTAAGATGGCGTTGATGAATAAGCCTCAAACAGCGAAATTCTCTGAATGCGTGATAAATTCATTTTGCAATGAAGAACAAAATGACGTGGAAATTTTTTATCGCTCAACTTGAGTGCGAAGAAAATCAAATGATAAAAATTAAAGCGCCGATAAAAATATAAGCAGACGATAAAATTCACTAATTAAAAAAAACACGGGCAATAATTTTTTTTTAAAGTTGAAGCACGGGAAGTTTTAGGTCAACCTGTAGAAAGTATTGAAAAATACAAATGTGAAATAAATGTTTTTCGCTCACCTGTGAAATGTAATGTTTCCACCTGTAATAATTTGGAGTTACATTCATATACGCAGAACTGTAGATCCATTTTAACTTGAGTATTCAATGCATTTGCTACTTGCTAGGGAAGAAGGAATGCGCAAACAATATGCGCGAAGAGAGAAGGAGTCACGTGACTGCTGATTTTGGTCATATGATCATGCGGACATAAAAAGGTTGCCATAGCTCACTCTACTATTATATCTCCTCTATGGGTGCACCATGGCGACTTCTTGGCTTCTTGGAAGTATTTTAGAGAAAACCAGTGTAAGTAGAGGGAAAATGCGGTTCCAAAACAGTTCAGGAGAAGGTGGAGAAATCGAGTTGAGTTGAGTTGTACCGGATGCAACATCATAACGAGTTGAGTTGTTAGTTTCAGATTCGAGCAAAGTAGAGTTGTTTGCCTCCTGCTTCGAGTTAAGTTAAATTGTTAGTTTTGGTTTCTCAGATTTTTAAAAAAGAATGCTCTTGTAACAAGTGAAGTTGAGTTGTTTTGATTCATCAATGGATGAGCTAGGTCCAAATAACTTCCGTTTGGGTGATAGCAACTTTACTATTGTTTCGTGTTTCAAGGGAATCATTCGAGTCCATTTTCGCAAGTATTACAGAGATGAACATGGAGTATTACAGACTTCCAAAGAAAGTGTATCTTTACTTCCTAAAGTCTGGAAAGCTTTCTACGAAGCAATTCCTAGCTTTCGCTCAAAGAAAATTAGTGATGTCATTGTTATCAAGAAAACTATTGCTATCGAAAGAAGTCCGTAAGAACAAGAAATGTGTATGTTTCCAACAACTATTTCATAAAGACTGTGCTTTTCAACTCACTTCGACACGCATTTTTCTCTCGTTAAGACAATTGGATCAACTGGAAGTTGTGTTTCTGAAGAAATCAATTGAGCCATTAAAGAAGGATTTGTTAATGAATAACTCGATTATTTTGTGAACGAAGAATTAATGAAACTTGGCACAGGAACTGATGACGAATATTACGGCGATCCTGATCACCCCGACAAAGTAAAGGATTTTACTGACAGAATGGCTAAACATCTAAAAGTGCTCATTTTTGAAAAAAATCACAAAACTGATTAACTGTTTTGGATGCGAAAACAACTTTGAAAATCAACTGGGTCATGATTCTATGACTATGAATTTAAGTGAATGTTTTAATCAGTATTTCATCAATGCCCTGTATGAAATTGACTGAAATCGATTTCAAGTAACTTTAGCTATGAAAAATATGTCTTTAAGGTATTTATTCTTCAATTTTGACTTTCTACGTTGATCGAATGTCTCATTTTTGTATGAAACAGTCCGATAAAGATGAAATCAACTGTTTTATTCATTAAGATTATGTATCTATTTATATGTATTCCCTTTAAAAAACTATGTGTGTGATAAATAAAGTATTTTTCCTGCTCAATTTGTGTTTCTTAATTTTTTTCTTTCATATAAAATGTGCAATTGCTTAATTTGTCCTTGTTATATTTATAGCTATAGCAACGTTGTTATTTATTTTATTGTAATTTGATAATCACAATGAAGCATAATTAGTTTTATCATTAATATTAGAAAATTTAGATATGCAGGTAAACCTTCATAAACTAATTTTGCATTAGTAGAATTTTAATACTTTCTTATTGGATCTTGCATCTATGGGAGCAGGGCCGCCCATAAATTTCTCGGGCCCCCCGACAACATTTTCGCGCGGGTCCCCTAAGTTTTTCCTTTTGTAGGAAGTTATCATTTTTCCAAGTATCCATATATTTACAAAAACCCAATTTCAGAAATGTACAAGCAGTACACATGTATCCATATATTTACAAAATCCCAGTTTCAGAAATGTACACGCAGTACAGCAGAAATGTACACAGTAAATTAATAATGAACTGGTCAGCAATTAAGGAATTGAATATGTATATTTTACGCCTAAGGCCCGAAGTGTGGCCACTTTGCGATCTAGCAGGACTCCGATAAGATAATGAAGTATAATCAGAAAACTATCTAATAAATATCTCTATAGAAAGTTATTGTAAGAAACCCATGCAAAAAACATACCTTAGACGCTGAAGACTTGTCAAAAATCCGAAAACTTTTGTAGTACTGAGGAGGGAGCAGTAAATCTTCTATTCTTCGAATTAATGAATGTATCGATAACGTCAAGGAAGCTAATTTTGGACGCCAGTTCATGCTCAATTGAAAACATTCCAAGATGATTCAATTTTTCTTGGCCCAAAGTAGATCGTAAATGATTTTTGATTATGGATAGTTTACTGAATCCTCTTTCACCAGAAGCCACAGTGATGGGAAGAGAAATAAAAATTCTTAAAGCTATGCAAAGTTCTGGGAAAATAGAATGCAATTTTAATCTATAGATATCATTTAGAAGGGAAAGTGGAAGACCTTTATTTTCTAACTTAGCTGAATGGGGAAAAGTAGCTTCGCGAACGGTCTTGTACATCTGAATTTCATTGATGAGATTGTGACTTAGATCATCTGGATAGCTTTCAATTAATTTTTTAAGTGCGTTGTTGTCATTAGAATTGGAATTTATTTGTAATAGGGCTTCGAATGTATTGCATATGTTTTTCATTTGCTCATACCTTGATTCTAACTGAGAAACTATTTTATTGATTACTATATCAAAAACTGAACTTTTAAATTTTGTTTCTTCGGTTTCTAATACTTCAGGCATTTCTCTTTCCGTGGCTTCGTCAAAGAAAAGCTTCCTTTTTCGTCCTCTTTTTTTAGAAAATTCTGCATCTATACCCATAATAGAAGCTGTCTCTTTAGCTCTATTTAAGTATACAGGCCATTGTTTTCTTAAATCTTTATCTATTGTTTCAGTTAATGCTTTAATGTTATTTATTTCGATATCAAGGGAGATATCTTTTGATTGCAGGATTAAAAATTTCTTGTATTAATTTGCTCTAGTATGTCCTTCCAAATATTTAACTGAATTAAAGTTTCAAATTTTGAAAAATAATTGAGGAATCCATTTACTTCTGCCGTTCCCTCTTGCGATAAACTACATAGCTTTTTTACATCTTGTAGGGCCTTTAAAACGTCAGGTAGTTTTTCAGCTATCGGTTTCACTGCCTTTATTCTTGCACTCCATCTTGTCTCACAAAGACCGTGTAGAGACTTCCCATCAGTGTGTTTTAGAAGCAGTTCCCATCGCCGTGGGCTCGCACTAAAGAAATTGTAAAGCTGGTTTATTAAGTTGAAGAATGTGCTTACTATTTCATTACTTCTTGTGGCATGTAAACCAACTAAGTTCAAACTATGAGCCGCACATGGGGAAAAAACTGCCTGTGGATTGATTTGCTTAATTTTGGCCTGGACACCATTTATTCGCCCAGACATGTTGGATCCATTATCATAACACTGCCCGCGGCAGTTTTGTAAATCAATGTGGTGTTTTTCAAAAACATCTATTATTTCTTGACTAATAGCATCTCCCGTTTTTTTCGATAAATTAAAGT
Source organism: Metellina segmentata (assembly GCA_947359465.1). Classification (NCBI taxonomy): domain Eukaryota; kingdom Metazoa; phylum Arthropoda; class Arachnida; order Araneae; family Tetragnathidae; genus Metellina; species Metellina segmentata. Next base: position 31,814,157 of record OX375884.1, read on the forward strand.
ATTCTAAAAATCTTTCATGAATTTCCCATTTCCCATCTTCTTTGTTAAAAAGTACGTATCTCAAAATTAGAATGTTTTGTTCCGTTTTAGAAACATCTGGTGTTGCATCGCAAATAAAAGAAAAAAATACCGCTTCTTCTCTTTCTTCTAAAATTATTTTTAACATTTTTTGTCCACACAAAGACAAAAGCTCATCTTGAGCTCGCCAAGACAAATAATGAGCTGTCTTTTCGTGTTTTTCTTGACAGCTTTTCACAAATATTGTATATTCCCTCAAAAAAGGATCATATTTGGCTAACAACTCTATTAACCCCAAAAAGTTTCCGTTGTCAGGCTCACCTAACTTACAACTGCTTCCTCTAAAAGGTAAATTTCTGGATGCTAAAAATATAACTACATCCAGAAGCCTTTTCAATAACTCCCGTAAGAAGTCTCTTTCTTTTATGAGTAGTTTTTGAAACGCGGAATCCACGCCGGTACCCTCCATTAGACTTTGTTCGCTGGATCTCCAACTTAAATAGTTGCATTTATGATGCATGTTGTTTTCATGATCTGGTAGAATAGTGTACAGCTCTTTCCATGTTGTTTTCTTGAAATTAAATCCTTCACTTAGTTTAGCCAATCTAGATGTTGCTAGCTTTTTTGAATCGTTTTGAAATAACAAACATGGCCAACAAAAGAGTTTTTTCTGACTTTCACTCCAAACTAGCCAATCTCTTTTAACTTCAAACTTGTTTGTAGAGCACTTCGAGTACAAGTGATGTTTGGTAAACTTTCTATTTTGGTTGTCTACAAACTGTTGAATAGAATTGAGGTTAATTTCGGTGAAGCTCTTTCTTATGATTATATCCCTGCCATTGCTGCTTAAAGGACAAGGCCATTGCCCAGGATCGCTAGGATCCCAATCACTACATACATCAGGGTCTAGGTTAGTTCCCGGTTCAGATATTACCTCTTCTTCCAAAGAACCTTCACTATGCAAATTTCCGGTTGAGAAAATTACTGCTCCCTCTGATGTTGAAGGCAAACTTACATCCGACACGCTGTTATCGACAGGTAAAAAGTAGCTACCTATAGTCTTTTTAATTTTCGCTACTTCTCTACAGAGTTTTTCATCCCTTTGACGTTTTTCCAAACGTTTCTGTGCTCCCGATTTATGCACATAATCCGACATGCTTCTGGAAAAAATTAACAAAACTGTACAAAATAAGCTAAAAACGCACTTGATTTTTTTTCAATTGGAATTAATTCCTTGTAATTGATTTTTTAATTGTTGGCGGCTCAAAAGGGACAATCTGTTCAATCATCTGACTAACACTGGTTTAGATGTATTATGATAGGTTTTTTGTCATAAATAGGTAAGTTCTTAATTTGGTTACTTTTTAAATTACTTCTATGCTTGAAAAATGCGTATGCCTACTTTTATTATACATACTTATAGTAATGATTGGGAAAAGTTGCATTTTATCAGTGATTTTTGTTCCGACTTCATTCAAATTTATTTTTTATCAGGTTGTTGAAAACCACAAACATAGCTTTATTTATGCCGTTATTTTAAGCAAAATTGAAAAGTTTTTATGCATGCAAAAAAAAAAATAACACATACAGAAAAAAAGAAATAGAACCTATGTACGTAACCTATTATTGTTTTAGCTGTAAATGAGTTTCAATTCTTTAAATTTCAGTACTTGGTGTTTAAATGGGATTAAAGTTCACTATTGTTTTGAGTATGCAAGAACCAATTTTGGAGGGGGTCCAACTGTTTAGAAAAGCAAATTAAGCTATTTAGGATTTCAGTTGTAAAATAATATAAAAATCTTTAAATAGGCAGATAATACGATTTCCCCGTATGATATCAATAACAAGTATCGTAATGCTTATTTATTAATTAATTAACTTCATGTGAACCCAGCGGGCCCCCTCAGTCTCCTTTTTATACGCCTCTAGTTTCGACAGATTATTAAAAAAATACTTTTAAAAAGATCTACTTACCAAAGTTACAGAACCGAGGATAGTGGAAGCACTAAGATAAATGGAACACGCACGCTCGTTTTTTTCAATCGTCAATGTGAGAGAAAGGTCGAACCCCGACTGTTACGGGTAGAAAATTAACGAAACAACCCCAGGAATTCACGTTTCCCATTCATGTTTTCCAGGAAGCTGAGCCCCAAGTCTTTTCCTTCACTCAACCCCCACTGAGTAAACAGGGGATCTTATCTCTTGTCTTGGGATTTGTCACCTAACCAGTCTTCTTACTGTTGAAAGTACTATGGAATGGGGATTGGGCGAAAGGATGGTTGTCGTTGACCGGAAAGTGCTGAAAATGTGAATCCACCTTGACAAGGGCCCTTTAAAGACTTGAAAATAATATTTTCTGTTGGATATTTTTTGTCAAATTCGGAAAATAACCCTAAAATGAGGTAGATAATTTCTTGGATAAACCTCGGGGCCGCGGGCCCCTTAAACGTCCGGGCCCCCCGACATTTGTCGGGTTAGTTCCCCCTTATGGGCGGCCCTGATGGGAGAAAAGATCATGTTTGTAGTGGAGTAATATCGCTTGATTTGAACTGTAAACAAAATTTAAAGACAGACGAGAAATAAATCTGAATACAACAAGTTTATTCAAGCTCAGACATATTCAATTTTACACAGAATCACATCACACTGGGAAATATTTTCCAATATATTAGCGCCATCTATATTTAGTTTTCTAGAAAAAACCTTTCATACTCACTACCTCTAAACTTATCTCTGTCTTAAGCCACACCCCCAACTTCCGTTCCGATATGATAGTTGTTTTGTATTTGTTTGTTATTTAGTATTTGGTGACTAGTGAAGTAATGTGGTACAGAGTCTGAATTGGAACGTCAGACTGTTTTCCATACATTGTGTGCATTCAGTCTTTGTAACTTTTGTCCCAATAAACTTTCCTTGTGATCAACCATGGCCAGAAACACCATATCTTCGGCATTCCGAAAAATAGATGTTGATCAATACAATGATGACTATTATAAAGAAGAGGAAGTTAGTGAACCTCATTCGCCTCCTACTGGTCCTGATGAACAAGAAATAGTAAATCTGGTTAATCAGTATCCTTTGTACAACTTATATTTGTTATATTTTACTCCACATTCAGCGTTTTTTTTTATGAAACTACTATTTTGCTAGCAGTTTTTGGACCGGCGGTAAACCGAAACATCCAATCTTAAGTTTCCAATTTTATAATGTCTTATTTATCACTTTTTTTCTTGAGTTACTTTTGAAACTTGAGCTCATTTTCAGTTTATCTATTTGCAAATAATCATTGTGTTTCTTGCATTTGAATTAATGTATACACTCACATACCGCTCTGTTTATTTTTATTCCTAATGTATTTTGTGATAACAAATATGTGACCGGGATTTTTTTGTGTTGTATCTACCAGCTACTTGTAATAAATTTTTATTTTGACATCTTTTCCACACTTGACAGTAGCACTTTTGTGTTGTGAAATGATGTTTTGTCAACTTTATACTTTTAAATAATTGTTGGAACGTTTTAATGTTCTATTTTGTGTATTTTATGGTTGTGTATGTGTAATGGTGTATGTTACAAAAGACGATATTTTACAGAATATTTCTGTAACCTAGGGATGTACAAGGTTTTGTGAAATTTTTATATTTAATTTATGTGTTAATATCTGTCGGCTATGTGCGATATCAAGATATTAATTCAAGTATACAATATGAAACAATTTTCAAATGTAATAGTGCTGAACTCGATATTACTCCTTTATTGAAGAGAGAACTCTTAGCTTGTTACCAAGCCAATGCAAAATTTTAATGGATTGCATTTCTGATAAGATTCGAACTTCTGTGATTAAGGCATGTTTAGTAGGATTTGGTCATTGAAAATTAACATATGGTTATAAACTTTGGTAATAAGTCCTACAAATAGTTGTTTTTAATGAGTGAAATGACTTTGAATGAAACTTTTGGGTGGAAAGCAAATATATAGTTCTACATTTTATGACAAAATACTTTTCGTAAAGGAAATTAAATTTCTAGGTTTATAATTATTTCTTCACTATTTTGTCAAAATGCTTTTGTAGCCAGTTTAGAGTGTTTACTTTCTTCCATAGATATGTGTTGTATTTAAGTTTTAAATAGTGACTACAGATAAAAAATTTTTAAGTCTATGCAATCAAATGTATATTAAATTTCCTTAGTTATACATAGAGGTAAACATGTCGATGCTCTGAAGAATTTGTTACGTTCTGCACCTACCGGAACCAAAAATCAAAACATAAAGGTATGTTTACAGTAAGAATACAGTCTTGGCATGATTTCAATTTTTTATCACCCAAGAGCAATGGTTAGAAGAAATTACCTAAACTTATTTTACGATGAAGGTCTTGCAAATTGATGATTTTCAAAAACAATTATTAATTGTTAATATCTACATTTATAACACTGTTAATATGTAGTTATTTACTTACACTTAACAGTTAGTGAATAATTTTAACCTATTGTTAAAAGTTGACAAAAGCAGTTAAAAACATTTAGTAATTGCTAAAATTAATAATAATTTCTGCTTTTATTCTTAACAAATCTTTATTTTAAAATTTTATTAAATTTTTTGTGAAAATATTGTTTTTGAAACATGTTTAGTTATTTCAAGTTACTTTTTAACATTTACCAACTACTAGAAATTGTTGGTAGCAGTTGCTGACTATTGATTTGTAATAATGCTTATTTTTTATTGGTGTCAGAAAGCGACCCATCTCAAATGGTTAGCATTGCTGATTAGCCATGTACTTTATTAAACTTGAATAAGATAGTGTGTGAGATATAATAGACAAGAAAAATATTTTTGCGACATATCTACATTGCATATACCTACTTTTTACAGTTAAAACTGTTTGTTTTCTAATATTTGATACATTTTTTATTTGCATTTTGTTTCAGGATGCTGCATTTAATCTTGTTTTGAGGGTGATTTTGTCAATCAAAACTAGTGATATAGAAAAAACGGTCTCTCAACTAGATAGGGACCAAATAGACATGCTTATGAAATATGTATATAAAGGCTTTGAAAATCCATCTGAAGGTAGAAGTGCTCATCTTCTTGCTTGGCATGAAAAGGCAAGTAAATTTTATGTTATATTGTTTTTTACAATGCACTTCAGAAAACCTTTTAACCTTTATGTTACTGTTGCTATAAGATCTGTATAAGAACCGTTTACAGTAGCATCCAAGAGAAAACAGCTCCAGCGAGCAGGGGAAAAATGAACTTGTGTTGAGTTGAAATATCAAAGTATAATTTTATTGTTTTGAGTTATTAAAAATACAGTATTAAGTGGAACCAAGTTCTTAAGTGTTGCAACATTTTTATTTTTCACACTTGAAAATGTGTGTATAAACCTTCTATGACTCCTTAAAAATTGAGAAAAACTTGTTAAATACTCCTTAATTTTTATATTCTATGACTACTTTAAATTGTTTGAAAGAACTCCTTATATACTCCTTATTTTTTTAATTCAAAATTCTGCATGAACCTTGAAATAATTCTGGCTAAAATCAACATGTATCAGATCTCATTTGTTCCAAGGTTTTTTTTTAGGTTGAAAATTGACTTGTATTGATGGACTATGTTGCTAACATGTTTCATGAAATGAGGAAGCATATCATTAAATTTTTTAACTAGCTCTTTGACTTCTATTTCTACTTTTGATTTAACCACTTTCTTAGCCAACTTTTTTTATTTCTTTAACTGTAAACTCTACTTCTTTCTTCTTCCATTGCTCGCAACACGTGTAACCACATTTTCAAAATCATTTGTCGCAACGTGTTTGTTAAATTACTTCTTACATCTCTTTTCCAGACATTCTTCTATACTGTTTACTATATCCTGACAGCAGAGATTTAACCATGTGATCTAAATCATTGTAATTAAGAACTTTGAGGCTTTTTAACTTTTCAAAATTTAAAGAAACATTTCCATGCTTTTCACATGCACATGTTTCTTACATCAGGTTGCAGTACCCAAACTGGTAAAAAAAAAACCAGAAAGTTGAATTTGGAATATTATAGCCAGATTCTACTTAAAACTTTTCATGGAGATTTTAAGATTTCCCATTAGGGTTATCTTTTTTTTTTACTTTGTTTTCAGTATTAGTCCTTAATGCTTGGTTCCATATGGCTGACATCATCTTGCTAAAAAAACATCACAATGTCAGATCGTATTCTCATTTTATATATTTTTTGGTATGTGCTTGTCTCTTTAATTACATCAACAATGTTTTTCTCACCATCTATGTTCTTCAATTTTTCCCAGTATGTCTAAAGTGGGATCTTGTGCAAAATTTGATACTTTTTAATTATTTTCTCAGACAGTACCAAACCAAATGCTTTTTGGCATGTTCTTTATCTTTTATTGTAATTTTCCTCTATCTGGGTAGTTAATGCAGCTCCAAATTCAAGACTTTTATGTGAGGAGAAACTTTCTCCTCGTAAAAGATTTTTGACCTTTTGCTGTGGACTGTCCATATTTTTAAATTTCTCTTTCAAAAAACAATAGTTCCTCTTATATTTCTCCTTATATGTATTCAGCTTCATTATTTCTTTCTTTTCTTTTTCAAGTCGCTTAATGTCTCGGTAGGCCTTTGATTTGTTTCTTTTAGTTAGCCTTTTCCTTCCTCTTTATTTGCTGCTTACTACTCTCCCAATAACAGCTATACTTTGAAGGCCTACATCAGCAGCTTCTGCTGGTGAAGTATTTTTTGTATTTGAAATTTGAAGTATTTTCTTGTCTTTTCTGCCCATTTTTTTCTGAGCCTCTTTTCTGTCGGAAAGTACTGAAATATTTTTTGTTTTCCTTCTTCTTTCTAATTACACTGATCTGGATCAGATCAGGTCCATGAGTCCCTCTGCCCTCAATCTCCCTAGAACCACACCAGGGCTACACAGTAGGTCCTCCCACGATAATGCAATGCATCCTAGCAAATGCTCGGCGGTGGCCTCACTTGTGTTGTACCTTGTACAAGTGGGGAAGATTTTGTTTCCCCGGGAGAACCTTAGAGTCCTAAGGTGTCCAGTTTTGAACCTAGATAAAGCTGTCTGGTCCCGCCTTTCACCACCAAAGCTCAAAGCACCACCAGGGCCAGGGCTACAGTACCAAGGATGGGGTGACGGAAGTTTCCAAGACGAGTTGACAAGAGCCTTACTTCTGGAGTATATTTCATGGAATGTCAGGCTCAGCAGGACACAGGGGCAGTGATGATCCCTTCTTAGCCAGTTCATCGGCAATGTCGTTATATTTAAGGTCTACATGAGAAGGAATCCATTGAAAATGTATAATGCAGGACTTAGATAACATTTTGAGTTTTTCAAAAACACAGGTGCCCCGCTGGTCCACAATATTCCTCCAATTTTCCAGGTACTGTATAGCACTACGACTATCCACCAGTATCCAAATCTCCTTGCATAGTTGCTGTTCTAAAGAAAAATTTCAAGCCATGTCAATGGCCATCAGTTCTGAGCCAAAGACGGAACTAAAATCAGGATTACGCTGTTTGAGCAAGGTTTCTACTGTGCCAGATTTAATAACTACCCCGCTTCCAGTGTGGCCATTTTCAGTTTTACTACCATCAGTATAAATCAGTAGAGACCCAGATGGGATATTATTGATTATCTCAAGAGCAGCTTGTCTTAAGAATTCAGGATGTTGAGAAGATTTATTTGTGTGTGTCAATAGTTCCGTATGGAAGTACACCCCTGTCAATAGATCAAGAGGAGAGGCAATGGGCATTAGAGAGTTAGTAGTAACTGAGGGTTGCAAAACATCTAACATTTCAGCTCGTCCGAGAGGACTATGCCTCTTCAACCTCTGGGCATTCGTCCAGTTACACAGGAAATTAGCGGTACGATGTTGGTCACAGTAGCTATATAGTTTACTAAAGTACTTTATAAGATTAGAGATTCTTCTATCCCGTAACGGTTGCAAGTTGGCCTCATATAGTACTATGTTGGATGGCGTGCTCCCACGGAGCCCCGTAATAATACATGCCGCCCTGAACTGTATTCTCTCTAGTTTCTGCAAGTTGGTAATCAAGGCAACATGATAGATTTGAAAACCATATTCTAGAACTGGACGAACCAGAGAAATGTATGTTGTTCTTAGGGTCCTAGCATCTGCGTCCCAGTCGCATCCAGAAATAAATTTTAGAATATTAAGTCGCTTCTTGGCACGATTTACAAGAGAGTCAATGTGCTTATGGCAAGAGATCTTGGAATCAAGGATAAATCCAAGATATTTTGGGTTTCTTTCACAATGTAAGAGTTGGGAGTTCATATAAATGCCAGGACTATATTTAAATAGTTTCCTATTAGTCCTAAAGAAGCCTGAAGTAGATTTACCAGGATTGAATTGAAGCTTATGGTCCTCCGCAAAATCCAGAATATTGTGTATTGAACTATTTAAGCTTGCCTCTATGGCTTCAATATTTGATCCGCTACACCAAAGAACAATGTCATCGGCAAATAGTCCAATTTTGCAATCACTAGAAATAACAGTTTCCAATCCAGATATGTAAAGGGCAAAAAGGGTTGGACTCAGAGTAGAACCCTGGGGCACAACCCTGCCTGGAACGATAGTAACCAGAAAGTGTGCCATTATATTTGACTCTAAAAAATCTAGTTTTAAGGAAGTTGTTAATCCACGAAAGAGCCCGCCCGTCAATAGCAAAATTTTCGTATAACTTATTGATTAACTTATTCCTCCATACTTTGTCAAATGCTTTATCCAAGTCCAATAAGACTGCAAGTGTATGGTAGGTCGGTTTATTATTATGGGCATCTCGCACGTGTTGGGCAAAGTATAGGATTTGATCTTGAGTACCATGCCCCTTCCTAAATCCATATTGTTCACGCGGCAGAAGATTATTAGTAGCCAGGTGGAAGTTGATACGATTCAATAGCAATTTCTCAAAAATCTTGCAGACAAAATTTGTCTGTGCAATTGGTCGATAACTGTCTGGGATGCCAGCTGGTTTATTGGGCTTCCTAATAGGGATTACAATAGCACTTTTCCAATTTCTCGGTAGTCTACCAATTTTCCATGTATGATTAAAAAAATCAAATAAGAGTTGTTTACCACAAACTCCAAGATTAGTAATCATCAGCCCATGCAACCCATCTGGCCCCGGGGTCTTTTCAGGATCAACTTGTTTTAAGACCATTTCCAGTTCGTCATGGCTAAAAGGATTATTAAACAGCGTTTTTTTTATATTTAACTTGGCGGTAACGATAAGCTATTTTCCTAGCCCGGACTGCTATTATTTTGTCGTCTTGTACAAAATCAAGATTGTTTACACGACAATAATGCCTGCCAAGTGTTTCAGCCGATTCCTGATCATTTAAAGGTAGAGGGATGTCTTTTGAGTTGACACAATTTGATTTCTTGTATTGTGGTTGCTCACTATTAATGGCTTTAGCCATTTTCCATAACTTTGTGTTTGAAGTCCCAACATCTACAGAGGCTGTTCACACATTTTTTAGACAATGTATATTGTATTCACAAAACTAAATTACATAAAATTCTTGCATTTTAAATGTTCTATTTGATAGCCCTTATTCTGAACTATCTTTCGACACCGTAATTTCCAGGATAATAATGCCTTTTGAAGTGTCAGAAGAGGTATTCTATCCCATTCCTCCTGAACAGGTTTTCAGAGTCCTGTAAGGGTTGTGGGACGACGTTTGGATAATGCAGATTTTAAAAGTCTGAGCACAAAAATCCATAGGTGATACATCGGGAGATTTAGTAGGGATATCAGTGAAGGGTATGGCCTTGATACCATTTTTTTGTTCCATTTCTTTTGGGAAATTTACAGTGGATTTTGATGTGTGACTGCTAGCTTTGTCTTGATGGAGTTCCACAGATTGATGGCACTGTGGGTAAAGCGATGGTATTTCATTCAGACAAATTGGTGCTAAAATATGTTCCTGATAGTATTTAGAGTTAATCTTAGCATTTTTTCCCACTCTCTTTATTTTTAACTTGCCGTTATATGAAAAACCAGCAACAATCATGAATCCCTTAGAAAAACTTTATTTCGATTCTGTGAACCATATACTTACATTTTTTTCTCCCCTTTTGTGATAATAAATGGCTCTTTTTTTGCTGCAATCATTTAAATACACCCATGATTCATCTATTATAACAATTTTTTTCCATTTTTCTTTGGATAAGTGTTTCTGAAATAGAATTCGGCAGTGTGTTCTGCGTTCAGCGATGTGCTTTGGAGAAAGACGATGCACATTGCATTTTTTCGCTTTCTTAAGATTTGAATCAACGTTTATCATTTTGTTTACAGTGAACACTGATCATTTTAATGATTTTGCAACTGTCCTTTGACTAGGCCGATTTTCTTTTAACATTAAACAACGTATGTTTGCAATTGTCGAAGATGTCCGCTTCTTTCTTGGATACTTGTTTGGAATTTTTGTCCCACTTGAGGCTCCAATTTACCATTTGTTTCCTTTCTTGTTGACGATATTACCTATCGACGCTTTAGATTTCACAAACGAATGACTCTCACATTGTTTTGGGATAACGGAATATGAATATTTCTCTTCTGAGAAGAGCATAAATATAGCCTTGGAACCACTACTTCGTTAAAAACGCCATTTTGAATAAAAGCAAACCTATCAAGCAGCAGACGATAATTTTGACTTTTAAAAACATAGCACAACTGCAATTATTTCATTTGCAGCAAACGATTTTTTATTACAGCTAACCAAAATCGTCTAAAAAATGTGCGAACAGCCTTTGTATACTCTCACAGATTTCTGCCCATCTCTTTCTTCTAGCACTAGCGTATAACTGCTTAATTTCAGCATTCACTCTATTGAGCTCAGTTCTTACAGATATATTGTTATGCTCAAAGAGCTCCCTAGATAGGTAATTTCTCTTGAGAATAAGAGGTTCCACAATAGATATATCATCCGCGAAATTTCGCTGGAAGTCCTTTATGTTTCCCCTAGGAATTGCAGCTTTGGCTGCTCCGAAGATGATCTCCCAGAAGCAAGACCATTGGCGTTCCAAATCAGTGCAAGGAGCCATTTGTACCATAGAGGTCCCAATTCGCCTTTCCAATAATTGCTTGTAACTATTTTTACGTCAGATGACTGGTTAAATTCAATTAGAACAGGAAGATGGTCACTTCCTATATTCTCTAAGGTTTTCCATTTGCATTTGGGGAACAGTTCGGGACTAACAAAGGAAGCATCCAAAGCCTCGCTTGTTGCATAGCTATATGAACTATGAGTTGGAGAACCATCATTAATACACATGAATGCTCTATCATCGATAAAATTCGAAAGTTCAACACCATTCTGGTTATTTGTTGAACAACCCCAAGAGGTATGTTTAGCATTGAGATCTCCCATAATAAATGTCAGTTCGTCTGTGGCAAGAGATAGGCCATCGCACAATCCTTGCACATTGGGAGGTAAGTAGGTGTTGAAAATCTATATTGGTTCACCATTCCAATTGAGTGAGATACCCTGTATTTCGAGATCACGTTCATCATTGAGTTGATCGATATCGATTGCTTGAAAGTTTGCCTTACGTATTAGAAGAGCCAAACCTCCACCTCCTCCAGTCAATCTATCTTTACGAAATTTTTTATAACCTTTTAGTTTCAGTTGATAAGTAGCTTTGTATTTAGTTTTTTTGTAGTGCAATAATTTGTACCCTATGTTGATCTGCTAGTTTTAAAAGGTGGTCTAATTTAGCCTAAGTTGCATTAGTACAGAGTTCATTGATGTTGAATTGTAGTATTCTCAAAGGAATAGTTCGTTTAGTTTTGGTGGGAGACTGTAGCGTATTTAACGGTCTGGGCCCTCTGCCTAAGCCCCGATCGTGTCCCTTGATAACCAGCGCGATGGTCGATGCGGTATCAGAAGAAAAAGGCGAAGAAACCATCATGAGGGAAAGGGGAACGGCTTCTGTTGGTAGCTAGCTACCTTGAGCACCCGAGGAAGGTAGAAGTCCGACTTTGCTCTGTTCACCTGCCTAGCATTAGCTGGGTATAATGGAATGGCCTTCATGCCTTGGGTGACCCTACCAGGAGTAAACTCCCGACGTACTTCGCCCATTCCATCCAGGGTCCCCCCCCCCCCGTCACATTTAGGCCGCGAGGCAGGACTTTGGGGGGGTTATTTTCCTTCTTTTCTTCTATAACTCTCCTGCTCCTTCCTTTTAAATTCTTCATACAGTTCTAGATAATTTTTAATTCTATTTTTTTTTGTTGCTCAAACTTCTTCCTGATTTTCCTAAATTTGATTAGATTTCTTAGACATGGTACCAACTTGGCAGATTGACATGGTACCATGTCAGAAACTGCAAAGACAATTTCAGGGCTCCTAACAGGTTTCAAGGTCTAAAAAGGTGACTAATTAAACCCAAAAAGTGACTAATTGAGCAAAAAAAAGTAACAAATAACAAAAATCTCTAATACTATAAAAGGAAGTGTTTTTTTCCGCAGGCGCAAAATCTTGACGATTCTATGGCACTTACAGCAATGAGATTTGACACTCAGGTAGTCCGAATTTTTTGTAATTTTTGGACCGCTGCGAATTTTAAAATTCAATCTAGAACATTTTAAAATGAATTTAATGAAATTTAATTATTATTGTTTTATATGGGAATAGCAACCGCATAAAGATATGACAGATTCTAAATTTATTTTTCCCGTTTCCGTATCATTTTGAGCAGAGGAATAATTTTCCAGCAGAGGATGAAAAAAAAGTTTTAACTTTATTTATGTAGTTCTTTTTTTTCTTCTATCTCCTAGACCGTTAAAGATAGAGTAAAAAATTTTAATGGATTTGAAATCTACGGAAAGTTTTACTTCAGATCAATGTCTAAAATATAAATTTCTTTCAATAAATAATTTTTAAATTGGATATATCTTTTATATTTTCGCAAGAGATTGTGACGTCACGCAAACTTTCTCTTTCCGATAAAAAAAAAGATTTTATATTCTGCCCTTCGCTTTAAAAAAAAAGAAACAGATTACATTTCCTGTCCCATTCCTTTTCTGCTGAGAGCAAGAAATGAAAAACATTAACTGAGATAGTTAAGTTTTTTTTCGTAAAATCAGAGTTGCTAAAGATAGATTAAAAATTTCAACGCATTTGAAATCTGCGGAAAATTTCACTTTAGATTGTAACCTAAAAATATGATTTCGTTTAAATAAATAATTTTTAAATTGAATATATCTTCATCGGCTTTGAAATCTGCGGAAAATTTTGCACCAGATTAATAGCTTACATCACGGCGTTGCCTGTGGTACTGGTTTCGCAAACCAACACCACAAGCACGGGCTAGCCACGCAGTGACTAGTGCTAAATATATTCAAGTTTAAAGATAGAAAAGAAAAAGATCCTCCCCAGCCACCCCTATCTTTTCCTTTTCTTTCCTTGGAAGGATATTTTTATTTTCTTCATTTAAAAAGTACATCATTTTAAAACATTAACATAAAAAAAAATCATAATTATGATTTTTTTTAATTTGTTCATTTTTTTGACACAGCTTAAAGAATTTCTTCCTTTTCTTTGAAAGATTATGTCTCATTTTTGTTGTTGTAAATGTCTGAAATTAATTTTGTCTTTTTCTTCTCAATAGAAGAATGTGCATTTTTTAAAGTCGTGTCTTTGCTGACCAGCATCATCTGGGACTTTTGCTGCTCCTTCAATCATTGCCTGAGCAAGTGCTGCTTCCTTAAAATCTTTATTTTTTATTGCCTTCTTGATCCTATCATTGGCTTCCTTTAATAATTTTGATGCACTGTCCAATGCCTCATCCTCTTCCTTATGCATAATTTTAAGTTTTCGTTCTTCTTCTATTACCTTTTGTTTCTTTGCCAGCAGCTTTAAATTTTTTTTCTCTGCTTCCAGTCCATCTCTTTCTTTCCTGTCCTTCTATAATTTTTCTTGTGCCTTATGTTTTATATATTCTAAATAGACATTGTAGGCTTTATATGCAAACCTTCCCATATCCATTAGTTTTCGTGATGTATGTGATCGGCACCAAATGAGGTTGATTGCCAAAATTTGCCAAGCTACTTTTAACCCTCATCAATGCATTGAGTGTGCGTTCTGACATTGATGCTCTGTCTCCTTTCAAAGCTCTACCTGAGGCTTAGAAGCCTTTGTTCAATGTCAGCACTACCTTGAGAAAGTGACAGAGCAGCCTTCACTAGACAACTTTGACACAACTGGGTACTTAGGATCCACACCACTAATTGCCGTCTCAGCCTGAAGAACTGGTTCCAGTAAACATCAATAGGCTTCATTCTAGATCCTTCTTCCTCAAATTCTTTTTGGAGTAATTTCCACTCATCCAGTAGTATGTCTGTCGGAACATCCCATGGAATTGCTCTTGCAACTTCTAATACTTGTCGCACACTAATGCCACTGAGTCTCTCAAGAGGATCAAGACAGGATAATCTTTTAAGCGGAGATGAACTGAAGGAGGACTTCTTGGAAAGATATTTAACACTGGCAATGTAATGCATCTGAGCCTTTAGAAAAAATAAAAATATTTCCTTCTCTTTCACATTCTGAAGCGCTCTAGAAATTTTATCTCCAATCACAATATCAGCCAGAGGCAACAGTTTCTGAGGACATATATCTTGCAATTTATTTATTTTCAAATCTCGAATAAATTCCTCTTTGTAGATCCTACCCAAAATTATTCTTGTCAACAATTCAAGTTGAGAATGAAGGTTATGTATTAGAGGTTCCTTTTTTTTGAAGAAATTCGGTCACACGATTAAATATACTTGCACTTCATAGTTTCTCTTCTAAGTAAATGAACACTTTTTTGTAGCCTGTTCTTTGTATTATGTTTGGCTTCTTTATTGGAATGTAATCAAGGAAATACTTTCGAACTGCAATCCACTGTTCAAGCAACCTTTCAGCAGCTGGCTTTAGGCTTAGCCACCTGCTTGATGAAATGGTGAGTTGGAAGTTTCAAGTCTTCTTGAATTTGTTTGTATGTAGACCAATGCTTAGGCCACTGGTTAAAAAAAATATGTGAATAGTAAAAACTAGTTCAGACACATCTTCCCCTAACTCTTTTAGACCTTTAAGAAAAGTATTATGTATTGTGTGAATATTACATGTCCCAATGCTAATTAGTTCTTTTTTTTGAGTAGCAAGTAATGAGTCATTAATCTTTTTAAAAACTGACTTTCACTAAAAAAACCCTCAGGAATTTGTAACAATCAACTTCGATGATAATAGATAATGATTTTCAATACGTTCGCAATGCTCCTTCAATATTTAACCCTCTGGATAAAGAGATGGCCAAAAGTTTTGCATTCTCTGGTTACGGAGGGGTTTGGAATCTTAAAGATCTCAAACTCCTGAAGAAACAGCTGAAGTCCATTAAGATTTCCATGCCCTCATTTCTGTGCCACAAAGAGAGCAGCCTGTGAATAGCCTCCGTTCCGTAGACAGGAATGTCAAGGTTCTCGATTGGGAGCTTCGAGCACGATCAGATCAACAAGGTAAAATCGTTTGCGAACAATTAAAAGACATTTTACTAGGATCTAGAATGGCAGATATTTTATGTGACTAGATTTTGCAAGCTCCAAGTGAGTCATCCCTTCCACAATCTCAACTGCTCATGATTGGCTCAGATGGGCCCAATCTCAACTAGTCAGTTTTTAAAAAGATTAATGAATCATTTCTTTCTACCCAAAAAAATAACTAACATTGGGACATGTAATATTCATACCATACATAATGCTTTTCTTAAAGGTCTAAAAGAGCTTGGGGAAAGTGTATCTGAACTAGTTTTTTCTATTCACAGATTGTTTAATCAGTGGCCTAAGCATTGGTCAACATACAAACAAATTAAAGGAGACTTGAAACTTCCCACTCAATATTTCATCAATCATTGTTCAAGCAAGCTGCTGAAAGGTTGCTTGAATGGTGTATTGCATTCCAAAAGTATTTCCTTGACTACTTACCATTAAAGAAGCCAAACATGATACAAAGACCAGGGTACATGAAATTTGTTTATTTACTTAGAAGAGAAACTATAAAGGCTGAGGTGATATTTGTTGTATTAAGTGCAAGTATATTTAATTGTGCGACTGAATTTCTTCAGAAAAAGGAACCCCTAATATATAACCTTCATTCTCAGCTTGAATTGTTGATAAGAACTATTTTGGGTAGGATCTACAAAGAGGAATTCAATTAAGATTTGAAGATGGATGAAATGGAAGATATATGTCATCCTGGCTGATATTGTGATTGGAGATCAAATTTCTAAAGCGCTACAGTATGTGAAAGAGAATCAAAGGAATTTCTTTTTTCTGAGGACTCAGAAGCATTACATTGCTAGTGTTAAATATGTTTTGAAGAACTCATTCAGTTCATCTCTCCTTAAAAAATTTATCCTGTCTTGGTCCTCTTGAGAGGCTTAGTGATGAGAGTGTACAACAAGTGTTGGAAGAGCAATGCCATGGGAGGTCCCAACAGACATAATACTGGATGAGTAGAAATTACTCCAAAGAATGAAGCCTATTGATGTTTACTGGGACCAGTTATTCAGACTGCAAGACATTTGTGGATCCTAAATACCCAGTTGTGTCAAAGCTAGTGAAGGCTGTTCTTTCACTTTCTCATGGTAGTGCTGACATTGAATATGGCTTCTCAGCCTCAATAAGAGCTTTGACAGGAGACAGAACATCAATGTCAGAACTTGCACTCAATGCATTGGTGATGATGGTCAAAAGTACCCTTGGCAAATTTTGACAATCAACCTTATCTGGTGCCAATCACATCCTAGCTAATGGATATGGGAAGGGTTGCATATAAAGCCTACAATGCCTATTTAGAAGTTACAAAATGGAAGGCACAAGAAAAGTTAGTGAAGGACAAAAAAGTGAAAGAAAGACTGGAAGCAGAGAAAAAAATTTAAAGCAGTTGGCATAGAAAAGAAAGGTAATAGAAGAAGAACGAAAACTTAAAATTATGTGTAAAGAAGAGGATGAGGCATTGGACAGTGCTTCAAAATTGTTAATGGAAGACAATAATAGACTCAAGTGGGTGATAAAAACTAAAGATGTTAAGGAAGCAGCACTTGCTTATGCAATGATTGAAGGGGTGGCAAAAGTCTCAGATGATGCTGGTCAGCAAAGACAGACTTTAAAAAATGCACAAAATTAATTTCAGACTTTTTCAACAAAATAAAAAATCAAACAATCTTTTAAAGAAAAGGAAGAAATTCTTCAAGATATGTCAAAAATGAACAAGATATTTAAAAATCATGATTACAATATTTTTGTTGTTAATATTGTTTAAAAAATAATGTGCTTTTTAAATAAAGAAAATAAATATCCTGCCAAAGAAAGAAAAGAATAGGGGTGGCCTGGGAGGATCTTTTCTATCTTTATACTTGAATACATTTGGCATTATTGTTATTTGTCACTTATTGTCACTTTTTTTGTTCAATAAGTAACTTTTGTGTTTGATTTGTCACTTTTTTTACACCTTAAAACCTGTTATAACGCTGAGATTAAAATTAAACTTTAAATTTTCTTTATTTTTCTTTATATTTACTTAGTTGAAATAAAATAATGAAATTTTTTAAAACTAAAATAACCTAGGACAGAAGGCCTGTTATTTTATTCTAATAAATTTACAAATTTACTCCTGCTCAGTAACCCCTCAAGAATGACTTTTTAAAACTGAAAACAAGTGGACTCCCTATTAGATATAGAAGTATTAATTAGGATGTAGTGATGCCAACTTAGAAATTATTGGGCTAAGTAAAACATTACTTACTTCATATATAAAGGTGTTTCAGAACTCTTTGTTTTGTTAATATGAATAATTACCTATATTGGTATAGTTGTAATATTTAAACCTTGTTATAGAGGGGCCAAGCCCCAACCAAAACCATTTTAGGACCAAATGTGTTTGGGTCTAGAATTTTTCCTTCTTGTGGCATATATATTTATTTACTTGTATTATTTATAATATTTACCCCCTTATATTCCGGGATCTTGGTTCTACTATAAAAATTTTCAGAGTCAGGCTCCTAGGATATGCTTGGTGTAGATACTTTTCTGATGACTTATTTAGTTTCTCATTGTAAATATTAACCTCTTCCATTTGTTGAGTTGACGACTTGTATTAGAATTTGAATTGTCCAGCAAATATTTCTTTTTGCTCTCTTAAAACAGGCGGTCTGAGTTTGGGTTCAGTTCATGTATTGCTCAAAGTCAGGGTTCCCACGGTCCTTGAAAAGTCCTTAAAAGTCCTTGAATTTTTTTTTCCTAACTAGGGGCCCTTGAAAGTCCTTGAAAATTACGGAACTTGGTGAAAAGTCATTGAAAGTACTTGATTTTTTTTAACAAGTACATGATTGTGTAATTTCGTCTTGCATTGGAAATTGTCCAGACTAGTTTCCTCCACAGCATGTGTGCCATTTGAGCCTCATTCTGAATGAAACCGGTGTTTCACGCTTTGACACTATGTGATATACTTATAATACTAGGTCTAGATCTCCACAGTATGGCTATCCGTCTAAGTTGGCACTTCTGGTCTCCATTAAGACGGCCGCTTCTCATACTCTTCTTCGTGCCACCAAAAGAATTTATCGCACGACGGAAATCGATATGTATGCAAGTAGCCTGAAAGTTAGCATTGAAACAAGAAGCCCACTCTGCAAAAAAAAATCAGGTTCTGTGAGAAAAGAAAATCCAAATTGTTCCCAAAATTGACAATAACCTTTCCCTTTTTTGACTAACAGTTGTATAAAAAAATTATTATTATTTTTGTTTTTTATATTTTTCTTTTTAACTGACAACTTTTGTGTATGCCTTGTTTTAGGTCGTTATAAAAAATTTTAGGTCCTTGAAAAATATTTTTTTGGTTTTGAAAAGTCCTTAAAAGTCCTTGAATTTTTTTTGGATAAAGGTGTGGGAACCATGAATGTATATTTGATTAATTTTGACATGGTCTTTCCAGTGGAATGGATTGCACTGGCATGAACTGATGCCCTTTCATTAGGGAATATGAATAATTATTAATGCCCTTTCATTAGGGAATTTGCAATTTTTGATGAAGGAATCAGTACTGTTTTACATTTGTTAACAATATGTGAAAATTAGTATAGGTGCCAGTCAATTACTAGTTTATGGGGAAAAAATCATTTTGGAAGAAAATAAACTAAGCTTAAATAGAAAGAGCCTCTTAATATTTGCTAAAGCAAAATATTCATTTAGCATCATGCCTGTAATTAATTGTTAAAAAGTAGTAAGGAATTTAAGTCCTTAGTATTGATATATGTTTAAACATAAACAGTACCATCTAGGATCAATACTGTGATTTGCTTGTTTCATATCTAACAAGTTTAAGAAAAACTAGATAAGTTTCTTGATTTCCCCTTTACCAAAATGTATTCCATAATATAGAATTTCCATTTGAATGAGAAACAATTTGGTTCCTGCAAATTTATTTGAGTTTATATTTATATTTTTGTGTCTTTATAAGACAGAAAGATATTCATAAGAAACAAATTCGCCAATAAAAGACCAGAAGATTGTAATTTGTTATGATTTATAAATTTTTTAAACTTTCATTTTAAGTTATAAAGATATTTTTAAATTAAAATTTCCTACCCTTATTAAAATGGTTATATTTCAATTTAAAATATAAGATTTGTATGATGAAATACAATTGAAATGTAAGAATAAAAGTAACTTTATTGTTTCAATCTATCAAAAATTTGTCTGCTAAATTTTCTAAATCCTTTTTATATAGTTATGTTTAACATAAATCAATGCATTACGTAGGATCTGTATTGTGATTTGCGTCGCATATCTGACAAGTTTAAACAGAGACCAAGAATGAATAAAAATAATTAACATATGATTCAAATCCAAAAAAATCAGATTTTTAAGATTAAAAAAAAATCATGATTTTTCATATCCTGGTAATAACCAATATTCTAATGCCAATTCAGGTATTTTACAACAGATCCGTTTAACAAAAATCATCATAGAGATCTATTTGCCTAAAATTAAGCAAACAATTGCAATAATTTTTGGAATATATCATACAATTTAAGGCTAGCAATATTACAGCATAGAAGTTAAAAAAGTAAAGGCTTTCAGATTGAAAAAATAACATGAATGCGACAGTTTTGTTTTTTAATATGGTCTGATAAAGAAACATTTCTTGTTCCATTTATGTTTTTGTACGAAACAAGTGAAAATCTTTTTACAAAATTTTTTTGTGAAGCAAAGTGTTAAAATTTTCTTGTAAATTTTGAATGTGAACAGTAATTGTTATTTATAACATAAAAAATTAGAATTCAATAAGAAAATATATGTTTTGTCAAGCTTCAATAAATTAATTAAATGACAGTAAAATAACACTCCAAAGTGGTATCAATAAATTTTATTATTAAAATTTAGTGTAATATAGTGTACTATATTTCAAATGTTGAAATTAACACTAAAGGTTAAGTACACTCATTGCCATAAAAAATTTGCGCAACAAGAAAAAGTCGTAAAAATGAAACGAAATTTTACACATGTACGTACTACTACTTTGATATAAGTAAGTGATTAGAAAATCAAAGAAAAGGATCATTTATTGCAGAAAAAAGTACAAATAAACGGAAGTTTTAGTACTCTGTTGGACCCCCACTAGCGCGAATGCACGATGCGATACGATCGGGCATTGAGGCATACAAGTTCCGTATGATGTCCTGAGACATCTCGTTCCACAGTTGCTTTAAACGCGCCTCTAGTTCGACCAAACTCGTAGGGTGTCCAACTTGCCGTCCCAAATGATCCCGATATGCTCGATTGCTGACTAATCTGGCGATCGAGTAGGCCAGGGAAGGGTGGTAATGTGGTGGAGGCAGTCTTGTGACATCCATGCTGTGTGTGGCCGAGCATTGTCTTGTTGAAAAATGGCTCCTGGGAGCCCTGCCATGAGTGGCATCACATGTGGCTGAAGGATGTCATGGACGTACCGCTGGGCTGTCATTGTGCCATGGATCAATATTAGGGGTGACCGTGTATCGTAAGCAATGGCACCCCATACCATCACACCAGCTTTGGGCGCGGTGTGTCGCTGTAAAGCGAAGGCAGGATTGAGGCGTTCACCACGGGGCCTCCACACACGAACACGATTGTCATCACTGCTCAAATTGAATCTAGATTCGTCGCTGAAGACGACCTGGTTCCATTCCGTTGCAGTCCAGTCCCGTCGTGAGCGACACCACTCCAAACGGAGTCATTGGTAGAACACGTAATGGGCGCCGCGATACCAGATGTCCTTCAGCCAGGCGCCTTGCGATGGTTCGGGAAGACACAGTGGCCCGTAGTGAAGGTGCTGCCTGTGTCTGGATAGCGGTCAATGAGGCAGTTGGCTCTACGCGTGCGTTTCGTACGATGTGACGGTCTTCTCGACGACTGGTCTGTCGAGGGCGTCCTGAGCCTGGTCGCCGTGTAAATGACGTCTCTTCTGTCCACTGGTCCCAACACCTCCTCACAGTAAAATCAGAACGGCCTACTTAACGAGCTACTCGCCGAGCTGACCACCCAGCTTCTGTCATCCCGATGATTCTTCCCCTCTCGAACTCTGACAGCTGCTCATATTGTCTTCGATGGCGGCGTAATGGCATGTCTACCTCAGCGTTTCCTTTGCAAAAGATTAAGTACACTCAAACAAGCTCTGTTTATCTGTTTTATACTCCAAGGAGAACGAAGTTCAACGCCCTGTAGTGGCATTACGCAATGCGCAACCACGCTGCATTTCTAATCATTTGCATATCTGGCCGACATGTACCTTCATGCCAAGTTTCGTTACGATCCCACAATTATTTCTTGGTGCGGAAATTTTTATGACAATGAGTGTATTTCAAACCCAAAAGTACAGATAAGCAAAAAAAAATAATAATAATAACTACCCTTTCCTTATTAAGCAATGTTGTCAGTTTGCTAAAGAAAAGCCTCTTTGATGGAAAATAAAAGCCCTTCAGGATGTACTCTGCTTGGAGATGCAAAGGGGGAAATAATTGTGATAAAATGCGCCAGTTTGCAAAAGTCTCCTGGAGTTACCTCTAAATATTGCTCAAATGTGTCCTAAGTTAGTTTTGAGCATATTGGAAACAAAATTGGAGAGTAAAAGTGTTGAAGCTACTCACCACATTTATTTTACACAAAAAAAGCAATACTTTTTTTTCAAATAATCATATCCCTCAATTTCATGCCAATGACTCATCCTATAATCTTTTGATACCAAACTGTGTTGACAGCTGCATCCGGCAGCTGCTTCAATACTTGTCTCAGTGTGCATATATTTAAACATGTCTCAATTCCATTCAACTAATTAAAATCACAATGTCTGTCCTGCCAAAGTTGTTGATTGGCTATTTATATATGTATTAGAACTTTTGAGGAAACACAGCTTTAAAAATAGGCATTGCATGTTTGAATCATACTATCAAGATTGAACATTTATCTAAAAAGACATTTTGTTCTGCCCCTATATATCTTATTAATGTATCTGATAGAGGTCTTATGTGAAGGTTTTTAAGATATTAATTCTGTAGGTCTCAAGAATAATTTTTAAAGTTGAATGTGGAATATAGATTACAGTCTAAGTTTAATTCTATTGATTATTTCATTTTTCAAAGGTATTTCCTACAGTTAAAGCTGAATTATTGCGATCTTGAAAATTTCTCTTTTTTTTAGGTTTATGCAGCTGGAGGTATTGGAAGCATTGTGAGGGTACTTACAGATAGAAAGCGTGTTTGACAGTTTACTAATGGATATGAAAATAGATTTCAATGTATTTGAATTCCATTATAAACATGGATGTTTTTTGTTAATTTATGCTTTTATTCATCCGTAATTTTTGTTAATACATAATATATATGAGATGTAAGATTTTAATGATTGTTCTGTTGAATTTAGAAAATAAATTTTGTATCTTTCACTTTAAAAGTTTTGTCATTCATTCAGTTTGTATCAATTTTCTTAGAGTATGCTTTTATTTTCTCTTAGAAAATTAAAAAAACATTTTGAACAAAGCTTTTTAAATTTTTTTTGAATAAATAAGGAGATTAATGCTCCGAACATCTTGTTCCAACGTGCTTCAGAAGTATTTCACTTAAATCACATTCTTCCTCAACCAAATTATGAATTTTACCAAATATGACAGAAATCACTCAAAATTGCAACCTTTGTGTTTGGGTGCATAAACTGCGATTTCAAACTGCTCAGTTTCCTCCACTAGACTTTGAAACACCATAAAACCCAAACCAACCAACCTCAATTTAATTATCTGTCAGTAGTTTTTGTCCATCCTTCTATGAAGAATAGCGACTGCAGTAACAATTTTTTTGCTTCCATGATATTTGCAGTTGAATCGTTTAGGTAATTATCTTGAGGAATTATAAGGAAACTATCTTGTATCTATTTTGGTAGCCCAGTGGTTAGTGCTCTGGCCCTCAGCTTGCATGTTAGTGATTCAAAATCCATTTTAGGCTCATCTAATAAGTCCGTGTGTAGTAAAAAGGGACTGAAATAACAAACCAATCGATCAATTTAAGCTTTTTAATGAATATTTGTCAAAAAATAAATTGAATTTAATGAAAATACACATTTTATGCAAATATTTTTCAGTTAATCTAAAAATTTTAGAACATTTTGTTTGAACTAACATAAAAGCATGTATAATAGAAACAAACGAGAATTATTTTGCTTAGTACTTAAGGATATATTTTTTAAAACGGTAATTTTTATCTCGTATTGATGTTTACTTCAAGTTCTGTTTCAGTTTATTTTACTTAAATTTAACATTTTATAGCCATGTAATGAAGGAATGTCATGGAATTTTTGACTGTTTCAGATATTCGTCTTAATCTAAATTAATAGACAGTGATTCTAAAAATGACAGGTTTGGTTCCTCTGCATATATTTCTCTTTTATTGTCTTGTCCATTTTCTTGATGTTTGATGTGGCTTAGCCAAGTGTGGCTGCTCTTGTGCCATAAAGCCCAATCAACACTGAAAATGACATCCATTTTGCCATATCTCAACACTAGTTTTCAATGTAGAGCAAGTCCATATGTGCTAAATATGTTTCTAATAGGGATACCTGACTGTACTACAAGTCCTTGGAATATGTAAATATGGTTCTGCGAAGTGAACCTACACAAAAGATTACTAGAAAATAGTTCTGAGTGTAGGGCATGTCTGCTGGATGGTTAGCATTATCTACAGATTATGAATGAACCTAAATTATTGAATGTATAAATGTAAGATTTTAGAAAAATGAGTTTAAAATCTGATGTGTACTTCACATAATTTGTTCTGTTTGTGAATTAAATGACTGTTATTTGGAATTTGGTAATCTGCTTTGTGATGCTGCTATAATAAATAAACCATCATCAGAAATTATTTGTCTTATATTTCCAGCTGGAATTGGAGAAGATATGGTGAATACCAATTGTGGCTGGTGTATAAAAACATTGGTCTTAAACAGCTAAAAGCGGAAGCTGAGAAGCGTCTTGTATCCAAATCTAGTATCTTTTCTGTTCCAAATAAAACCTGTTAAGTTTATGTGTAACAACATTTGAAAGGCAAAGCTATGCCACCATTTAGTTAATTTCTTTCATTGACAAATTTCATATAAGAAATTGAACTGGAGTTTGGAATTTATTTAAACTAGCCATTAGCCTGGTATTGAAGCTAGACCAAAATATCGGCATTTTCTGATGGTTCCATGCATTCCAATTGTTAACATTTTTTTAAAGTATTAAATATTTGCTCAAATAATGTTGAGCTGCTTTTCAGTTGGAATCTAATTTCTAAGGTAACTTTGAAATAAAGAGAATTCAATACATCAGTGGCTGCATTAGATGGTTGTAACAATTTTTTTAAATTTGCATGCCATCTATTGGTAAATAATATGCCACAGAAAAATCGCTTAATGAATATGAGACTTCAAAAAACAAGAAGTTAAATCTTGAAATAAGAAATCTATTCCTATTTGGTCAGAAAAATGCAGTATCTCATCCCAAGACATGTTCAATGGTTTTCTTAAATATCAGTGAAAACGATATTGCCTGATTCTACTATAAAAAAAAGGAAGTGTCTACGTGTCTCTCTGGACGGACTATCCCGACGAATCTATGGCACTTACAATAATGAGATTTTTCACACAGGTAGTTCGAATTTTTGGCGAATTTTCTATCGCGCCCGAGTTATAAAATTAAATCTATAACATTTTAAAATGAATTTAATTGTTTTCTTTAATGGCAACACCATAAAGACATGACAGATTCTAAATTTATTTTTTCCGTTTCATTTTGCGAAGGATTGTTTTTTCAGTGGACGATAAAATTTTTTTTAACTAGTTATGTAGTTCTTTTTTTCTACCTCCTAGATCGTTAAAGATAGAGTAAAAATTTCAACGGATTTGAAATCTGCGGAAAATTTCACATAAGATCGATACCTAAAAATATGATTTTCTTTAAATAAATTTTTAAATTGTAGCTTATATTTTTTCCAATACGAATTTGAGACCTTCGGCTATCGAGATCAGATTCCATTTCTTATTGTATAAATTGTAACTTTTCTAATTTTGCAATACGAATATGGGCGCATTAGACAATGACTTCTTGCTTGTTTTTTTGGTAGGTATTTAATTAACGTCTCACCGGTCCACCACAACGGGCTATTGCGATCGTTTTTGGAGTTGCGTAACAATCACCGGGGATTGGCGTGCTTTATTTTTCTTTTTTATCTCGGCGATCGTCACGCCGTTTGGATCTCTTCGCAATTCGAATTTGGCCGCATTTGACAATGAGCGTTGAAACAGTACATTTCTTCCAGCTGTGCTTTGTTCAATAATGTAGTAATTATCTGCTGTACTATATTATTTTCAAACGTAATCGTTTCTAACTTACACTCATCGCCATAAAAATTTGCGCACCAAGAAATAAATGTGGGATTTTAACGAAACTTGGGATGAAGGTACATGTCGGCCACATATGCAAATGATTAGAAATGCAGCGTGATTGCGCATTGCGTAATACCACTAGAGGGCGTTGGACTTCGTTCTCCTTGGGTTATAAAACAGGTAAGCAGAGCTTGTTTGAGTGTACTTAATCTTTTGCAAAGGAAACACTGAGGTAGACATGCCATTACGCCGCCATCTAAGACAATATGAGCAGCTGTCAGAGTTCAAGAAGGGAAGAATCATCGGGATGATGGAAGATGGGTGGTCAGCTCGGCGAGTAGCTCGTTAAGTAGGCCGTTCTCATTTTACTGTGAGGAGGTGTTGGGACTAGTGGACAGAAGAGACGTCAATTACACGGTGACCAGGTTCAGGACGCCCTCGACAGACCAGTCGTCGAGAAGATCGTCACATCATACGAAACGCACGCGTAGAGCCAACTGCCTCATTGGCCGCTATCCAGACACAGGCAGCACCTTCAATACGGGCCACTGTGTCTTCCCGAACCATCGCAAGGCGCCTGGCTGAAGGACATCTGGTTATGTTGCTTCGCAAACCAAATGGGAATTCGTAGCATATTGGATAACGGCGTTGCCCGTGGTGTTGGTTTGCTTCGTATACCAAATGGGAATTCGTAGACTATTGGATAACAGCCATCACGGCGTAACCCGTGGTGTTGGTTTGCGGTGAACGCTCATTGTCAAATGCGGCAAATTCGAATTGCGAAGAGATCTAATCGGCGTGACGTCCCAATCTCTTGCGAATATTATTTATGAAAACAAAATAAAATGGTTTAAGGTATCTATCTGGTGTAAAATTTTCCGCAGAAATTTTCAATCTATATTTAACGATCCCGATTTTACAAAAAAGAACTAAACAATGCCAGTCAAATTTTTTAAATTTGTTTTGCTTTCCTTGGCTTGATTTGTTTGAGCTCATGAAATGTAATCTGTGATTTCTCGAACCCGATCGAGGTCAAATTCGTGTGGGAAAAAATGTAAAAGTTACAATTTAAAAATTATTAATTCGAAGAAAATCATATCTTTAGGTATCGATCTAATGTGAAATTTTTCGCAGTTTTCAAATCCGTTGAAATTTTTACTCTATCGTTAACGATCTAGGAGATAGAAAAAGAACTACACAACTCCAGTTAAAACTTTTTATTTGTTTTCTTCGGCTAAAAGCGTTTAAACGGAAGCACGGAAAAATAAATTTAGAATCTGCCATTTCTTTATGGTGTTGCCATTCTAAGGAAAACAATAATAAATAAATTCCATTAAATTTATTTTAAAATGCTCTAGATTGAATCTTAAAATTCGGCGTGACCCAAATATTGCAATATATTCGGACTACCTGTGTGCCAAATCCCATCTATATATATAATTCTCTTACGTGGCTCACAAAAAAGACGTTATTTGTAACGGGGGTTGGCGAGCGTTAGCGAGCAGGGGGCAGGCCCCCTAGTTACTGTAAATACCATAGATCCGTCAGGATCACACAAAACAGACACTTCCTTTTATAATAGTAGAGATAAAAGGAAGTGTTTGTGTGTCTGTCTCTCCAGACGTATCTATAGCACTAGTCATGAAATTTGGCACACAGGTAGTTCTAAAAGTGATTGAATGAACCTCGAAGCCCGAATTTTAAGATTTAATCTAGTATATTTTAAGATTAATTTTTTTATTAGCTTTTTTTTTGGGTGTTCTTTTGGAGTCGTGCCAAGTTTCCCCTTTGCCGCTGTGTTTGAATGACGTTACTGGTCTAATGGTATTCAAAACGCAATTTTCTTCTTTTTTCCCTGCGTGGTATTTTCCTTTTTGATTTCATTCGTCCTTTCATTTTTTCCTTCTTAACGGATTTTTTATTCGCTATGTAAATTGGACGAATTAACGTTCTGTTTGAGTTAAGTGACGGTCCAGTGCAGTCGCATCGGGTTGTATTGTTTCTTGCTTCTTTCTTTAGCTCTAAGACTTTTTCAAAGTATAGCGATATTTAATTTTTATCATTTATGCAATTTTTGTTTATTACTCTTTAATTTAGTTTTGTCGGAATCAGTGAAGTTGACTTTTTAAATGCATAACTTTGTCACGGGCAACGCCATGCGGAAACTGCTGGTAGTAAATATAATAATGTAATTCTTAAATCCTTTGCACTTGCGTAATACATATAATAATTCTCGATTCGCTGAAAAATGCGTTTGAAATAGTGTTCAAATTTGAATTGTGGATAGCTATAACTACATTTAATCTCGATCTACGAATAGCTACGATGTCGAGATGATCCCTGAAGCTGACACAAATTCTAGGATTGAATATCTCGGGATATAAAGGTACTAAAGACATTAAATTTCATATATAAACTAATTTAAGGATGCAGAATATGACTACATCAAAACATGGTGTTTCCATTAGAAATTTCGTCGTTTGTGCTAAATTTGATATGAAGACGTTCCCTTATGTAACTTTTTCGGATTTGAATTTGTGGACGTAATTCCCTATTGAATGTTACCTTTCGATTTGCTTTAGTATGAATAGTGTTCGAAATAAATGAGGTGGTTTGTTTTCTTCCGTGACTCTAAAAGTACAGTTAGTTTAAATTTCGTATCTATAAAATCAAAGAATACTAAACAGTTTTTTTTTTTGGTAATTTATTTTCAAACGATCTTTCTAAAAAACAACATGAAATTTACAATGAGCAAATAGTACACAATATAAAGCCAAAAATCATGAATTGTGCAAACAGTAAATTCCAACTTTAGCAAGATAATTGTTGGAAATGAGACAAGTATCACAGCATCAGAAACAACTGATTTAAAATCAGGTGTTTATTCAAAGACAACTAGAAGCTAAGTATAATCACAGTTTCTGCAGATAAATCACCAAGACCTTAGCATATATAGGGTAAAATGAAATATAAATCTTTTTTGAATACACATTTTGACATTCATAAAAGTTTAAATGTAAATAGAAAAATAAAGTTCAGGAATGCCCAGTACCCTTTTTAAAAATACACATGCAATAAACAAAAACTAAAATTTTCCACTGCAACCAATTGCATTTTGCACTCAAAATACTGATTAAAAACAAATACTATTCAATCGTAAAGCAAATGTTAGATATATATATATTTGAAAAACAATGTTTTTTTTCAATAATTTGAGAACAGTACTTATAACAATAAGAAAGGAAAACAAATTAAGATTCATATTATAGACAAGGATGTAATGTCCTTATTTGCCTGTTTATCACAATGTCAAATCTTCCCAGTTCAGTAATGAGAAAAGTGCAATGATAATTGTGAGTTGAAAGAAATGACAGAACTGGAAGGATTTGAAATACTTAACCAGATTTCTGGAATATTTTTTATCAACTACTCATTTTAGTATTAATTTGTGATATTGAATATATGTACATATAACACTAATTTTATTTTGTATAATACTGATTTTGAAAGAGATTCTTGATTTTAAGTTTCAATGCTCATTGTTTTGGTTATGTAAACCCTATTAAACGACTACCATATACCTACTATATAGGTAGCAAAGATCACAGGGACCTCCTCGAATTCCAATTGTTACTTTAACCGTAATTTCCATAAGAAATACGCGAACATAGTAAGCATATGCATAATTACGTTTGAGTTTAACACTGAAGAACGAAATTTTGGATATTTTTACTCAAATTACGCTTAAAAAGTCAAGAATAAACGTTAGTAATGAATTTAAAAAATTTGCCAAATAACTAAATAATCAATTGAATATTAGTGGAACTAAAGGAAACGGAGTCCAAATATATAGGTAATATTTCAACAATTGATGTTTGGAATTGTAAAATTTTCAATTTAAAATTCCACCGAATCCAGAAATAAAATAGAATCCTCAATAAACTGAGCGTTATTGTTCAAATAACTTTTTTATTCTCTATGAACAGGCATGTTATTAAAGATATAAAATCAAGGACTCGTTTAGGCAAATATTTACTAACGGTATAAGGTAATTCTTCTCGGTTGTCAGTCAAAAGATTAACAAGCTTTCTCTAATGTTATTAGCGAACGACTGATGGAACAGAACAGTAACTAGTGTAATTATAATAGTGTAGTAAGTAATTATATTGTGTCGTCAGACAAGAAGTTCCAGATTTCCAGAATGTTCATTAGCGAATGATTGGTTGATGCGTTAATTGTAGAATAACTAGAGTACTGCTGAAAAAAATTCAGTCTTGAGTTATTTTTGAAGTTTAAGATAATTATCTGGAGATAACTTGCAAAAACAGAAGATGATAAATGTTCCAATGCTGAAAATTCGGGAATTCAGGCTTCAAAATAGTACATAATATTCGAGAAGTATATCTAATACTTTCCCTTTTTATATATCTTAAATCCCACTTTAACTTTCTCACGTTTTGCGTTGGGAATCGTCTAATCGAAATAATGCTATATTTTATCAACTTATGAGGCATCGTGCTTTGTCCATTTAATTGATCATGGGTTGATTGGTTGAGTTTTATGGTGCAGAGTTGCATTTGGCAAAGTTACGCTACACACAAGACAACATCAAGTAAAAATTGATCATGGAATAGAATTTGACATTTTAAATTAATCATTTTATAGAGGGTTTTTCAGAGCTAGTGAAAATTGCTTGTTTATCAGATAAAGCAGTCAGTTACCAGGTGGTAGCTTTTTAAATTTACAATGAAACTGATAAAATAAAATTGCGGAAATTTTAAAGTAGTGCTCAGAAGCTATATTATTAATTTGCTCACATAGTAATAAACCCCATTTCCGAAAAAATCTTTAAAATGTTTTTTTTTTCCCCCTCAGCTATAAACGATGGAAAATATTAGTGGTTAAAAGCTAATCTCGTCTAAAGTAAAAGCCAATGTTCAATCTCCCTCAAAAAATATTCCTGTGCGTCCTTGATTTTAGGAATAAGTTGGAAGTACTTAACTTATTGCAAGGTACAGAAAATGGTTTTTGATTCCAGACGTTTTCATTTTTACGGTAAGTGACTATATTACATAATTGAATGTTGAGGACAAAGTCAACATTCAAAGTTCAGCATCAATAGAGCAAAAATGTCATTCGTGATAAACAGCAGAACTCCAAAAACGTGAATTAGACAGAAGGAAATGGACTTTTACAAACATTTAGGAGAAAATATAATACAAAGGATACACAAAATTGCTAGAATACAAATATAGAACCAGCAAAAAATTGAAATGTGTATGTTAGGAAACTTCCAGCCTAGTTATATCAACGCATTTGAAAGGTATGATTGCACAGCACAAAACATTTCTTGGAAAGTAGAGGGACATGTGAAGTTAGTTGGTTGAGTTTTTATGGCACACGGACCATATTTGGACGAGGTGCGCCAAACACAAGACAGATAACGTCAAGTAATGGACATACACATACAAGGAAGGTTTTACTAACACAGAAGAGAGATATACACCCAGGGAGGACTCGAAACAGGGCATATATGAGGATATGCTTCTAACTTCTATTGTTCTCTCCGCAATACAGTTGTATAAAATAGGGAAATGTCTACTTTCAGAAAATAACACCAGCTCAATGTTTTTGGGGGTTTGCTTTTGCGTTAAGAAATGGGAAAACATTTGATTCTTTTCATTTGTATTTAGTGTCGAAATTTTGAAAAAGAACTTAAATATTAGTTGAAATTTTTTACTCATTCATTTGAACATTAGCGTTAGAACAACTTTTAGGGAAATAGTGGTTGAGAAATATCAATGCAAAATTCATGTAAGAATAAGAACAGTCTCCTCACATTATAATACAATTCAGAGGTTGAATAACTAAAAGATAGAAATTGCATTATTTGTGTCAAAAGAGATTTAAATTTTACTCATTTGCTACATTAAATTCTCTGAGATAAGAATTCCACATCTATGAGCTGGAAGGATGTTATTTCTTGGCATGTAAACAAATCTTTAAGACATTGAAAATACAGGATTTATTCAAACTTTTCTTATGCAAGGTTCTATCAAGACAGAAATGGCTAATATCTTCAAGTTCATTCAACTTGAATGCAACTGAAATCGATTTGGGTTGGGTTTTGTGGCGCAGGGACATATTTGGCTAAGCAACTGAAATAGGGAAGATAATTCCAATAAATGAACTAATTTGTGCCATTTTTTTATTCATTTGCAAATTTGAGCACCCAATTTAATCCAGGAAAGTCATTTGCAAAATTTTAATAAAATTTTAGAAACCTTGAATGAGGAAATCCTATTTTATAGTTTTGTGCTTCATTATAGAACGATTATTACTTCCGATTGAGTTTTTGAATCCATCTTACTTACGTTATATTTAACGAAAAGTAAAAGTAATTCAGTATTTGTATTAGCTTTACAAATATTTAAAAAATGTATTTAGTTTAATTGTTATATAAAGCTTTCTTTTAGTTATAAATATTTTAATTTATTTTTAAATTTTATAAAAATATAATCCTAATTTTTCATGTTGTCTTTAACCTAATATTATAAAAATTATGCTTTGTTATTCTTGGAATTAAAACACACGTATTTATACTTTCTGTTGAATAGTTAATGTATAGCTTTTAATTTCATTAATTACATTGAGTTTCATCAGTCAACATTTACAAAATGAAAACGTAGTTTTGAAATAGGTGGTGTGTAATTCACAAATAAGAGATGTTACTTGTTTATTTTCGAAATCTTCTGAAAGGAATAATATTTTATAAGTGTTATGTGAAAGAGTAAATGAAACTTGGCAATAAAACTGATTATTTGATGCACTGGAATCTATTCTTTTAGCTTTAACCAATTTGAGTCTACGTGTTTTAAAATACCAGAAAAAGAAATTAAATTTACAAATTTAGTACAATGCTACAATCTTATTTGTTAACTAAATTTTTTAACTATGTATTTAACTACATAAACATTTGGAGTAAAATATTAATTGCCACAATTGTAATCATAGCAGATGACATTATTGCAAAATTGGAATGAAAAGCCGGTCTTATAAGCTCCTGAAATGACAGGTATACGTTAATTAGCATTATATATTTATGTGAACTGCAAAATATTGTCAATGAGACGAAAAATCAGCAAAACTTTGAAGTGGATAAGATATTGACAAAGATAAAATTTTTTTTATAGATATTACAAATATGAACAAATGTAATAAATCGTTATTAAAAAATAGACATTACTTTTATTGTAATGTTTTACAAATTCTACTGAATTCACGTTCATTTTTATACACTCTTAATTCACGATTTTACAGGGCATCCTTAAACAATAAATTCCAGAATAAATTGCAGTTACACACATTTTGGCCGCAAATTTTTTATATTCTCTAATTCAGTGATTCCCAAACTTTTCAGTCCAAGGACCTCATTAAAAATTAAAACTTTTCGCGGGAAATTTAAATATATATATAATTATATATACATATAACTTTTCATATGTATTAAGTATCAGTGATGTCAATTAAAGCTCTGAAACAGAAAATCTAAAGTTCCGAAGTAAAATTTAATATTATATAAACTCTTATATTTATAAATCAAAATGTATTAAAATTAAAAGAGAATCTTAACTCGCAAACTTATGCTATTAAGCATCAAAATATATACAATACATTAATCTTTGTGAACCATGCAGCTACGTTTTATCAATTAGCTCAGCAATGTTTGGTTTAATGTCTGATAATTTCATAGAGTCTCATTCTCAACTTAAAGTCTATTTAAAATCAATAAATACTGGAATATTGTACTAATTGGTTTAGATTTTAAAATTCAGATTTTAGAACACAGAAGAATAGGAGAAGGTAATGTCTTTTCTTATAAGTT
Source organism: Metellina segmentata (assembly GCA_947359465.1). NCBI lineage: Eukaryota > Metazoa > Arthropoda > Arachnida > Araneae > Tetragnathidae > Metellina > Metellina segmentata. The sequence continues at coordinate 31,848,032 of OX375884.1, forward strand.
CTCAATTTTGGTTACCGAAACATTGCATGTTTTCCGCGGGTACCCCTGAAATCCTGTCGCGGACTACACTTTGGGAACCACTGCGCTAATCTTTTTAAATATTCATATTGACTTCAGAAATCATAATGTTTCTAAATGCTTGCTCTGTAAGTGATAGTTCAAATTTCTGCATTGGACAAGTTCCTTGTGAATAAAGTAATTTTTGTGCTCAGTTTCCTTATTCTCTCCTCATTTCCCCCTCACTTAGTAGTATGACCAAAAAGCACAGTAGGATAAGCGTAGCGGAAAGGAGTAGAAAACTGGGACGGTCATGTGATGACTAGCAAAGGGCATTCACGACTAGGATTGACAATCCTCAGACCTCAGTTTGATCACGATCCAAACCATATTTTTTACTGTCAGCAATACGTACTTAGTTTGTATTGGGGTTTTATTATGACATCTTCTTGTTGGATTCTGTTTACAACTTTGTCTCCATCTAAAACGGCTAATACTACTGTACTATCAGGCGGGCTTTGCAAAAGATCAGGCAATGGAGGCTCCCAAAGCTCAGGCGAACCTTTTGGAACATGCATTTGCTTTTCAGATCGAAAATGACAAGGATTTTCGTCGCAAGCTTTTCTGAAAGAAGGCTTATCAGAAGGACTTCTTTGTCTTCTCAATGACTGATTTTGATTTCTTTCCCAGAATTGTTTTGAATCGTCAGATTGTTGGTTAATATGACTGTCACGTGGCATGGTGAAGGGTTTTTGAGAAACATTTTGTCCATTTTGAAGTCCGATTATAATGAGGGGCTGCTGATCATATCCATAGCTAGAAGAGGAGTGTTGACTTAGATCAGAGTGATCACCATAGTAATTTTCAGGTGGTGGAAATCTTTGGCAAGCCTGGAAAGATTTTTTCCCTTCGTCTTCATCTGGAAGAGCATCGTCATCAATAGTTTCATAAATATGATCCAAGAACTGGCCATTAGATTCGGGTGTCACAAAAAATTGATGGGAATGGTCTTTTGGGTTTGAAGCTTGATACCTATGAAGATTGAGAGATACAGTATCTTGTTCCTCAATCCCATTTTTTCCAGCATAAAATGCAGGTTTCCAATTAGAATTGCCTCTTACCATCCAAAAAGCGTTTGGAGATCTAACATCCTCATCCGTTGCAGCAAGCGAGCTTCTTGTAGGTGCATTTGCAGATATTTCTATAAAATAAAATTAAGGTTGATTACAGAGCCATAGATAGTTTATTTTAAGGAATAGATACCATACGGAGAGAAATAAAAAATATATTCAAACACACAAATATATTCAAACCCTTTTTTTGTGGTGAAATATTTGGTCACACAATATGAAAAAGTTTTAAGAAAATTTATTTTAGTGACAGTTAAGATACATTTTAAAGGGTCAATCCATGTGTATGTAGGTAGTTTTTCATTTCCGGCATAACTGAACAAATCACCTAGTACATTCGGTTTTATAAAAAAGACCGTACTTCTAAAAAACATTTATACATCTCTCTTTGTAAGAGGTCAGAGATGCCAGAAGTGAGCTGTATGCAGTTTCTGCACAAGCTGGATAAAATATCTTGTACGAAATGTTAGCTAAATAAAAAGAAAAGAGTGCATTTCGACAAAATATTTATATAATTTCACGCTTTGTAAGAGGGCACAGTTGTCAGAATTTAGCTGTGGACATAAAACAAATAATTAATTCTACCCAGAGAGCTCAGAATGGTAATACTTTACTTAAGGCAGGCCTTGAAATGTATTTTTTAATACAGGTGCACAAGGTGCACCTAAGTTTTTAAATTAGGTGCACAGGTGCGCCTAGCGGGAAAAAATTAGGTGCACAATTTTATTTTCACGTGCACAGTGCACCCGGGTATTTTGAGCCCTGACTTAAGGTATACTGTTATTCCAAATAGTTCGTATGTGTCTAGTAGAAAGTATACTTATTGATGCTTCTCACTAAAATTTTATAAACATTTATTAAATTGAATAGAAGAACATTCTGTTTTATTATTATTGTGTAGCATAAAATGACGCAGAAGCGTAGAAATTACTTTTAGAGTATGACTAAAAATTATTAAATTAAATTAAAGGATTAAAAATAAAAAGTTTTCCTAAAATTTTAAAAATAATTTTGATTGATTTGACCAAAATGTCATGTCGGCTAGCAATCACGTCACTGCTAGTCAGCATGTTGGTCAGGGCTTTTAAAGCTCCTCTCAATTGCAATACTCGATCTACTTATATTTCACGGCTATGGACTGACCAACTGGCCTTTTGCCAAAAAGGTCAGTAGTCGGGAATTAAAAGCTTTCAGGAATTTCGCATGAAAAACTTATGGATAAGATTTTTCGTTTTTCACGACGCTCTGTACTGTAAAATACATTACACACAAAACTGGTATTTCAATATACTCCTGATAGACCTCAAAGATTACTCTGGTAAAAGATATCTCACTGCACTACAGATCTGGAATCTAGGGAAAGTTGTTTTATGGTAAAAAGTATTTACGTATTAAAAATGGAAATACACTTTTATTATGCGCTTCTACGGTACGATAAAAAAAAACCAACTCAGCGAAGAGAAATAGGCAAAACAAGATACTTCGCTGCAGTGATGAAAATCGGCGAGATGTAACGTGTCTCACATACCAAGGGATAAGAATGTTTATCAATAGAAAAATGTGCTACAAATCATACCTGAAGCAACATTAGACGATGCAGAAATTTTTTCTTTCGGTAAAGTCCAGAATTCTTGAGGCTGCAATCAAAAGAACAATTTTATCACAGTATTTGAATACATAAGTAGAATATAACTGAAGACGTTCTAGATACGATAACACATACATCACACTCTCCAGATGTGTTGCCATTGGTAACCACATCACTAGTAATCTGGGGTTCCTGTTGTTTTCTTTTCTTGAAACAGAAATCATGGCGCAATACTTTTCGAACATCCTCCTTAACCTACAATAAAATAAAATACAGAGATAAGAATAAATAATTATAAATGTACAACTTCTATCACTGTATAATATAGATCTAGAGAATATGTCTGTAATTTCGAATCATTTTTAATGTTTACTGGAAAAATGTAAGAAAAAACTGTTCATGAAAAGCTAAATGTATCACCAGATAAGGGTACAATACAGTATTGTGCAAAGAGTTGATTAGAGTCAGGAGCTAAAAAGAGAAAAGGGCATATTGTTTAATTTTTGAAGGAGGGTAAACGTTCCCAAATTTTGTGTGCATACTACATGCAATCATGTCATCATATATGTGCATACTCATGCAATCATAGCTTATAAAAAAACGAGAATTTCGAATAATTTTTAATTTAAAATACACTCAATTATGTTTACAGGAAAAAGGCTAAGTGAAAGCTAAATCTATCAGATAATAATGACAGTTTACTCTAAAAAAAAACCAGATTTCAGCTTTAACTTTCAATGAACTCACACTCGAATAAGGTTATGAACAAAGAAATTCTAGAAAACACTTTTTCCACGCTTTTAACAAAAATATTTCTTACTGTGAAATCGGTTTTGTTGTCTTCACGTTTCATGATCAAAATATTCTTAGACAGGACACTTTTGATTGGACGAGGAAAATAGCATGGGCTATAGAACCTCCCTTTCAACATGATAACGAATATGTAAGTGGTCGTTATCACAATATGATGAAAATCCCTCAGTAGGAAGTGCCGAAGTTTAGCACTTAGTTGGATGACATACGAGGCGATATGAGCAGCGCTACCCGGGTCACACGACCTGGTGGGTGAATAGCTCCTTTTGCTTCTGTCACACGGGGTAATTCTGCTTGTACAAATGACGGTCGATCATCCGCTACTCAGCTTCGATATACAAGTCGAAACACTTGACAACCTATTGTTTTCTTTGGCGGGTGACACACGATGTAGCCTGAGCAACGCGACACGTGTTCACTTTTTCTTCCTGACAGGGAAGAAAAACCAACTGAACCACCCAGTTCACAAACAAAGGGCGATGACACACGGGCCGACTTGTGAAACGTGACGCAGGAACCGCTTTTTTTATTGCTATTTGACTCGCGACCTGGGGACGCGTTCCGAACATTTCAGACGGGTGAACAAATATGCTGAAATCGGTCTCTATTCAAGGTAAATAAACTATCTTAACTTTAAAACCCATTAATTTTTATGGAATTTTATACTCGAATCTCTAACATATGAAAGTTTTTGAGGTTCCGTGGGAGATATTTCTATAAAGTAAAATTAAGATTGATTACAGAGCCATAAATAGTTTATTTTAAGGAATAGATACCCCATATATACGGAGAGAAATAAAAAAGATATTAAAACACACAGTATGACAGGCCTCGAAAAATAGATTTTTTAATACAGATGCACAAGATGCAACAAAGTTTTTAAATTAGGTGTACAGGTTATATTTTAGGTGCACATTAAAAAAAAACGTAATATAAGAGCATTGATATAATGTAAACTACTTTAATTAATGGGTATGCTTAGATAGGTTAGTAGTAGATAGTAAATAAAAATATTTAAACATCTAAATTTTCCGGCGCACGGCTGTCGCTTCAACAGAGCCATCTGGAAAATGTTTCGATCATCAAAAAGTTCTGGTGGCAGAGGCATAAGTAAAACTCCCTCCAGTTTAAACCCGTTACGGCTCAGCGATTTTGATTTCGCACAGTGCGTATTTAGGAATTTTAATTATGTTTCTTTAGAGCAAGAGAGGTCGATACTAATAGTTTGTTCAAGCATCAAAATAACATAAAACGTTCTCTCCCTTCTTTTAACGTTAGGTGCACGGCATGCACCTAGCGGGAAAAAATTTGGTGCACAATTTTATTTTCATGTGCACAGTGCACCTGTGCACCCGGGTATTTCGAGCCCTGCAGTATGAGAAACCCTTTTTTTTTGTGGTGAAATATTTGGTTACACAATATGAAAAAGTTTTAAGAAAATTTATTTTAGTGAAATGTTATTTATTTTAGAAAGCTCAAAATTTAAACAGATTAAAGTAATTGAAATTATTGGTTTTTGTATAACTAACAGTTATTGACTACTAAGACAGGAACAAACAGTATTTAAATGCAGAAATATCTAATAAAGTTTTAGTTTAATCTTTTGAGACAGCCTCTCTGAATTCCTAACCTTAAGGGTATTTTAGCAAGTAATTAAACTATTAAATTCTCATTCTTTTTGGATAAAAAAAATTACAAGATAAGTTAATTTGAATAACATTTTACAAACTCCAAATTATAGCTGAAAAGCATTATCACATTCATCCAAAAAATATTGAAATATGATTGCACACGTTTTGGAAATTAATAATTCAATGGTATCGAAAAGTTTTGGAAACACAAAATAAAAGTGAATTTTTATGTGAAACGGTTCATGTGAATACCAAGTTTTCACTTACCTTCTCATTTTGGAAGCAGTATAGACATAAAATTGCAATACCCTGTACGCTGTTTAGAATAGAAAATGTACAGGCTAGCGCCATTGACTCTCCATTGATGTAAACAAGAGCAGATGTCCAAGTGAGGGTTAGAAGAAGAATTAAAAATATGCTTCGCTTGTTCCATGACCTTAGAGAAATATTTAAACACTCTTTAAAAAATAATTTTTATACTTTTTTAATTGCACAAAAATTTACGAGACATTAACCCCTCAAGTTGTTTCGGCGTGATATCTCCTCCATAAAGCTCCAACCAATTTTAGTATGACGAGATATCTCGTCCATCAAGATCGTAACAATGTTCCGGACTTGATTAAGATCTGGTCAGTTTTCTTCTGATGACGAGATATCTCGTGCATCCAGATATGATCAGTTTGGCCAATTACGAAATACTACGTCGGGACAACCACAAGGAGGGTTAAGGGCCAATAAAAGTAAATATCAAGCATAATGTATCAAAGCCATGCAAGTAAATATTGGATTTCATTCTAAAAATATTACTCATACGCAGTAGTGACATCGACAGTAAAACATCGATGTTTTGAAACATCGATGTTCAAAATTAAAACATCGATGTTGATAATACATCGCCCCAAAAACATCGATATTTTTAAAATTCAGTGTATTTAAACATTTTCCCCCAATTTCTTAAAACTGGTTTATCAACTAGTGATTCCACAGCGACAGCAAAACATCGATGTTCAAAATTAAAACATCGATGTTGATAATACATCGCCCCAAAACCATCGATGTTTTTAAAATTCAGTGCATTTAAACTTTTTTCCCCATTTTTTAAAACTGGTTTAGCAACTAGTAATGCGACATCGGCTCCAATACATCGATGTTTTTAATAAAACATCAACGTTTTGAAAACATCGACATCGATGTCGCATCCCTACTTTTCAGACCCTTCACCCTTGACCACTTTGGTCTAAAAGTATGTTCAATTAGCTGATAATAAAAATTATGCTACTTGGTTATTTTTTAAATTTTTATAACGGTACTTTTTTCATTTAAACATCGACAAGTATAAACATCGACTTCAATACATCGATGTCGCATCCCTAATACGTAGTAGTGCAATATGGCGACAGTTGAATTCACGGAAAAAAAAGCCCCGAACCACCTCCTTTATTTCGAGCAATATACATACTACGGCAAATTCAAAAGTATCATTCAATAGAGAATAACATCCTCTACAAATTAAAATAAAAAAAATTTCATAGAGACGTCTTCATATCAAAATTTGTCCAAACAACAAAAGTTCTAATAGAAATATCAATGTTTTGATGCTAAAATCAGATTCTGCATCGTTAAATTAGTCTAAATATGAAATTTCATGACTACTACCTTTATATCCCGAGATATTCAATCTTAAAATTCGCTTCAATTTCACGGATCATCTCGACATAGAAAGTCGCTATTCGTAGATGGAGATTACATGTAGTTATAGCTACCCGAATTTCAAATTTGAACACTATTTCAAACTTATTTTTCAGCGATCTGATAATTATTATATTTATTACGCAAGTGCAAACGATTTGAGAATTACATTATTATATTTAATATGCAAGTGCAAACGATCCGACAATTACTATCAGAGGTTTGTCAACCGTCTTTTAAACTTTCGGTTGCACCCTAAAATCGAAATAATGAAGAACATTTAATGTAGCGCAAAAACTAACCATCCGAATAAGTTTAAATTTTTGTATGGGGGGGAAAAGTCCCAAATCAATTCCCGTCAAAATATAATAAGGTTCCAATTCGTAATTTTTTCAAACATTTATTTAATAATTATTATTGAATACTAAAAACTGTTTTTAAAATAAAATATTAGGTGGATTTTGTTTGGTTTGTTTAACATTAACATGAGATACAAAATATCAGCACTTTTGAAATATTATTTAGGAAGATATGCATAAAAGTTTAAGAACCTGATTTAACATTAGGAGCTTCAATCTTTCTGTACTCGTAACTTCGAAATGGTAAGATCTAATGACATGAAATTTGATATATGAAGTTAAATTTTGATATAGATATGAAATTGTGTGTCGAAATATGGGGTTCCCATCGGATACTATAAAGTTGGTGCTCACTTTAATATAAAGACGGCCCCTTATACAAATTTTATGAATTTGAATTAATAGAAGATGTTTGGTTCCTGTTAAACGGAATCTTTGAGTTTTCTATACTGTTAAAATTGCTTGAATGAAGAGGGTGATTCTGTAGGGCTTTTTCATACTTAGTCAAAAGTTTTAAAACTTTAAATTATGACTAATGAAGATAAAAGCAGATGGATATTTTTTTATTTCCAATATCAGAGAGTAAGACAGACAAGCAGATGAATATAACAGGACAGATAATCTGAATTGCAATAAAAAAATACATGAATTATAATAAAACATTTTTATAAAATCACATTTCATAAAAAGCATTTTTTTACATTTACGATTGCCGAACTTATTTTTTGAGCAGTAGTGTATAATTGAAGACACGCATACATTAATCACATATTTAATTATTTTTTAAAGACTAGTTGTTATTAACCTAAGATTTGATTTTCAATACATTCAATATAATACAAAAAATACCTGTATTTTTCGAGATTAGCGTTATCCTTTCCCTTTATAGCAGTAGTGTTGGATATATTATGGTAAAACATGCACAGTGCAATGCATAAAAACACAGATCCACCCTAAAAATAAAATAGTTTTACAATTAAAGGCAGAAGTGTTAAAATTTAAAAGATTCGAACTTAAAAGAAAATTAGCAAAATTGCAGCTAAAACAATGTGTTTTTTCGGAAAAATTAAACAAAAATTTATGAAAAGACATTTATAAATTATTGGATATTTCAACAATCTGAGTAGAGTTTTAAACACAAGTTCATTTTTATCATGATAAAAAGTTAGCGTTGCTACTCAATTACACACAACTTATTGTAGGAAATTTCTATATGGATAAAACTGCATTTCAAACGTTAAATACTGTTTTAGAGGATAGAGAATATTAATAATGAACACAATTTCTTAAGTTATTCAAAGCTTTTGTTTCCTTTTAATAGCCAAGATTTTACCTAATAATCTAATTGAATTTAACACCAGTTTGTAAAGCAACCGTTTATTTCCTTCTTATATGTAATATTTACATTCCAATAAAATGATAAAATTCCAATTTATTTCAGTGGTTAAAATAGACAAAAGCCGTGGTCATATTATAAGAGCAAGGCGCAAAGCTACCAGTGAAGACCAATCAGAGCGTTTTCACCTCTCGCGCAGGTACCTCTGATTGGGCTTTGCGTGTCACTTTGCGCTTCCTATTTGATCACGACTATAAGAATACTAAAAGTAATATGGTACACGTAAACAACACACGTAGCAGATATACTTACAAATAAAATGCTGATTGCAGGTCCAACAAAACTAAAAACGAAGTAGTTATCAGCTTGCAGCCAGCAGTAATAATTTGTGCCATAACTTGCAGGGTCTATGATAGCCGATATACCTGTTATTATTCCAGGTATTATGTACGCAGCTCCGTAATACCACCACGATTTTGATTTCTTTGCTTCGCACGATCTAATTAGGGTCATATACTGATGGAAGCATTCGAAAAACATCCACGAAAAAGTTACGAGAAACAAGTACTGCAATGATCCAGCAATTAGAGAGCAAGCAATGTGATGGTTTGTCTGCTTGATTCCTCCAAGAAAAACGATTTCTGACAGTAGAAGGCATAGAAACATATTCCTGTGAATGAACGTGCTATCTTCTGATAGATCCAAGCTGAAATGAAATGCAAGGCATTAGTCTATTTATTTCGATAAAATATATATAAGAATCAAAATGTTCCGAAGAATGAAGAGCCAGAAAAAAGAGACGAGCCCATGCAAAATACAAAGCAACGCCCCCTACACACGTCATTGGTTGCATGTGCCAATGCCTATATAAAGCGATAGACATCTGTAGAAGCATCTAGAGCAATTTCCGCCGTGAGAATGGCAAGTTATCACAATTTAAGCGATTTTCAATGCGGTTTTATAGTTGGAGCCTGTCATAGCATTCGGTGTTAGAGAAGTTTGGATTTTTAAGTAACACCATTTGAAGGGTGTCTTGTGACTACAAGACATCTGATAAAACCTGTAACTCACGACAGCAGTTACCAGTTAGGCTGTAAAAAGACCGGGAAAAAGCTATGAGAAAACATAATCTGTGCTTCTACTTCTTTCACGGCTTCATTCTTCGTGACCGCCAGCTTTCACTACCATCCATTGCACAACACTCATTACGAGGGCACTTGAGCTTAATATTGGTTCCCCTCACGGAGTTGGTAGTCAGTCAACCAGTGGAAGCATGTACAAAATGTAGCCTCTGTTAAATTCCAGAGAGGAATACGTATTGAGGAACTTAACCACCACTAAGTAGCTAACTTTCATTATAGTAGCATATGAAAAAGTGCAAATGGATCTCAACTATGAAGTACTTTTTAGAAGCTGAAGTTGCCGTCTTTTCACGCTCTGCTTTAAGTTTAATATACTTTGGTTTGGAAACTTTTTTCAATTTGTACAACCTAATGAGCACTGTTGAGGCTCACACAAAAATGCAAACTTTAGTGGACTGTAACTATATTTATTTACATTGATTCACATTGCTATACTATCCTAAGTACAAAAATAGTTGTACTACCCTAAGTACACAAATAATTGTTATATTCTAAGTACACAAACAGTTGTACTATCCGAAGAACACAAAGAGTTGTTTTACCCTATGTATAGAGAGTTGTAGTACCCCAAGTACACAGAGTAGTACTACCTTAAGTACACAGAGATGTACTACCCTAAGTATACAGAGTTGTACGATTCTATATTGGGTTGCTTCAAAAGTTCGTCCCGTTTTCTGCGCTAGATGCCATTGCATCGCAAAAAACCGAAGTGTTATCTACTTCACACGTGTAAAATTTTGAAGTCGTTTGAAAGAAGGAATTTCAGCGAGCATTTGTGAAAAAAATTGTGTTTTGTTTTTTAAATTTCGCTAGGCATTACGAATGGCAGAAAATAAGGAGCATTTTTAACATATTATGCTTTTTTTTTATCTCAGAAAAGCCAAGAATGCTTCGCAGACGCTAAAGAAGATATGTGTGTTGTGTATGATGAGAGTGCCGTTAACGATTCCATGTGCCGCGAGTGCTTCAGAAAGTTTTGTCAAGTTCTTTATCTAGAAACCTCAAAACGTCTATGAGTGAGTTATGCAGCTAACGGAAGAAAGAGGGAGAGAGAAGACAGAGAAAGGGCATTGAGAACAGAACGGCACATGATTCAATATAATCTTATAGTAAATAAAATAATTTTCCCTCGCTTTTTGTCAAGCAACGGAACGAACTTTTCCATCAATCCAATAAGTACACTTATTTGTACTATCCTAAGTACAAATAATAGTTCCCGGCACAAAACGGTGGGGATATCGACTTATCGTGTCAAGCGATTAGGTACTAACTGAGGACTTGGCAACCTACTTGGCGCTTGCCAAGTACATGAAAAGTTACGCCAATTAAGGTCAAGCGCCAACAGCGGAGATACGCATAGCTCGAGCAAGCACATTGGTTGGCACTAGGGTTGGTTGGGTTTTATGATGCTTAGCCAATTTGGCACAGCTGCTCCAAGCAAGTTCTTGGTTATACACACACAAGGAAAGTTTTTACTGACACATAAAAGAAAAATACACCCATGGAGAAATCGGATCTGCGCCGTCGACAAGTGGCAGGTTGCTAGCGCAGGGACAACCCCACGTAGTATCTAGGGCGAACGACTGAAAATATCTGCTGTCCAGATAACTTAACCATAAAACCACTCACAAATACAATCAAGCTCATTAATCCTTTTTGTAAGTGTCACGAAAATTTTAACCCAAATGCGTCACTTTAACCTTGATTGGCAGGACATTTCCGAGTGGGGAAACATTACTTTTTCAACACTACAGGTTTGAGAAAATAACCATATCTATTGGTTGAAAGGTTTCTTGGAAAGATTTTTATTACCCAAGGTCAAAAATGGTTAGAAGTCATGCAGGAAAGACTGCAGGTTGCAGAACGTACACTATGTGGACAAAAATATTTGGACACTGCAGAAATTCAGAGGAGGATCTATCTTAGTGTGGGGTTGTTTTCTTGGTTAGGACTCGGCCCATTGATTTATGTACCGGGTACCATGAATGCTGACATGTGCCTCGACGTTCTGGATAGTTCGGCCTTGCCTACACACTATGGCAATACTACAACAATGATGGTTGTTTCTTCCAACAGGATCGAGCTCCATATCATACTGTAAAACGTGTGCTGGTCTGGTTTCCTGAAAATGAGGTGAATTTACTTGACTGTCTTGTTCACAGCCCCGATCTCAATCCGATCAAGCACTTGTGGAACAAACCGGAGCGACTAGTACGACACCGCCAAGCACGCCCATCTTCACAACAATATCTTCTCACAGCCTTGTAAGAGATATGGCGAGCTATGCCTGCCCAGACTTACAGAGAACTTGTGGAAATTATGCCTCGACGTGTTGCAGCTGTAATACAAGCAAAAGGAGGGCCTACCCGTTACTAAATAGAATAATAAAGCACCTTTTCTGAAAAACAGGCAGTGTCCAAATACTTTTGACCATATAAGTACCGTTTACATGAGCCTAATACCCGGGTAAAAGGAGAGTAAAACCGGTTTTTTCTACTCCGCTTCCCCTACGTGGGGAAAAAGCGAGGAAATACGCGGGTTGATTTCAACCCTAGTCAAGTCCGGTGTCATTGAGATTACCCTCCTTTCCCATAATGCAACGCGGGTAATCTTCGAAAATCCCTTTCACCCTCGAATTACCCGGGTCGATTGGTTTGGTCATGTAAACGGCGCTAGTGTATATGCGTGTGAACCCTAAGAAAGTGAACCAAAGCAAATTAGTCCGTGTTGCGATTAATTGTTTCAGTTTCCATATGGGCGGGAATAAAGGTATTTTTTGTTTCCTCTGACTTTTTCAACTTCTGATTTGAGTGCTCCGTTCAAGTTCATACAAATGCCATAACCATTTAACCCTCCAAGTGGTTCGGACGAGATAACTTGTTAATGAAGACCTGACCATTTTTGATGATACGATCCTCAAGATATTGCCAATTTTTTTATTAGGAAGAGATCAAGGTCTGGTCAGTTTTCTTCTAATGACCGTGATTTGGTCAGTTTTGCTGATAGCTAGATACCTTGTGTTGAAAAGTGTTTCAAAATATAATTATGAAGACAGCACTCACAGAAAAGTAATAAATTCTGGCTACAAACCTTAACATAAACAGGATAGTCAATGTTAGAAGCAATGCGATGATTGCAATTATGCAACCGGTGGTGATAACCATATGCATCAAATTTGTATCTTGTGCAGGATTCTGTTTAGGAAGAAAAACAATGTAAGCATAAAATAATTTAAACATAATAGATACAACAAGCAAAAAGAAAATAGTTTTTTCATAGGTAGAAGACTCCTTTTGTTTTCATGGATACATATACACTGTCCAGTCACATTAATGTGACCACCACCTACTTTCGACGTCACCGTGAAATAACCAATCACAAAAGGCAGGTGGCAGCACATTGCAGTGGAGTGTATATAAAGGATGTCCTAGGGCATCGGAAAGCATTTCAATCGTTGGCGTAATGTAGAGACGTAGCGATTTATCCGACGTCCAAAAGGGCATGATTATTGGCTTTCGAGCCAAGGGTGGAAGCATTTGGGAAACGGCTAATTTTGTGAACTGTTCGCGTGCCGCCGTGGTAAAATACCGTGCATGGCAAAATGGCACTATCCAAAATCAGCGACGTGGCACATTGATGCACAACGGGCTATAGATGACAGAGGCGAACGAAGGCTACGGAGATGCGTTCGGGCGAATAGACGTGCAACTGTTGAGCAACTGACCGCCCAGATGAACCAAAGGGCTACCAAGAGTGTATCCTCAACAACGGTTCAGCGAACGTTGCTGCGCATGGGCCTCCGTAGCAGACGCCTGGTTAGTGCACCTATGCTGACTGCTGTTCATCGGCGACGAAGGCTGGAATTTGCACGCCAGTACCGCAACTGGACGTCCACAGAGTGGCGACAGGTGACTTTTTCCGATGAATCACGTTTTATGCTTCATCGGATAGATGGACGTTGGCGTATACGGCGTGAAACGTCTGAAAGCAAACACCCTGCAACAATTGCCGCAAGGATCCAGGCTAGAGGAGGGAGCATTATGGTTTGGGGAATGTTTTTCTGGCATTCACTGGGTGCACTCATCATCAGAAACCTAATTGACTCTCTTCCTGCACGTCTTGCAGCGGTCCGCTCTGCCAAAGGTGATTATTCTGGCTTTTGACAGATGGTCACATTAATGTGACTGGACTGTGTATATCCCAGAAGAATTTTACGGAGATAATACTTTTTACAGCAATTTGTTGTAGAAAAACGAACTTTCAATAAATAAAATATTGTTAAATTTATATAAATAAATAAATAAATAAATATATATATATATATATATATATATATATATACTATTTTCAATATTGTTTTTTAAGCATTCACTTAAGGAAAATACACACCTCGATGTTTTTTTTTATATAAACTTAAGAATACCGACATTTTCTCTTTCCTTAAACTTTTGGTGACTTCTGGAATCCCGTGTAGCGATGCCAAACATCGAAAAGATAAACAGCATTTTAGAGTTAAAGTTTGGTTTGAAATCTGATATCCTTTACTTTTAATTTACGTTTATGTAAGATTGTAAATTTAGTGTGGAAAGTATGGTATGTGTTCATATTAAAGACATTAGATTTTAAATAGTTTTATATCTAATGTCATAAATCACATAAAAATATCCATTTTTAATATCTCTATATTAAAAAACAGTTACCGCCACAGGATTGAAAACTGTTTTTTTTTTGCTCGATTCTTAGACGGTTTCTCAAGAAACTACGGATCAGAAAATTGCGAAATTATTGACATGGTTTTTTAAAAATTGTGAAGAAGATTTTTGTCCGATGCGGCTATTAATTTAGGGTTTATTGAGTGTCAAAGTTGAAAAGCAAAATTTCTAACGCGAGTGAGCAAAAGACGTACAAATTTTAGTCTTGAGCCGTGAGTTTTTTTAGAGTACTTTTAAACGTGAATTTGTGCAGTTGAGCTTTTTCAGAAATTTCAATTTGGTTCCTAATAATATATATATTTTTTAATTCGGAAAAAATCGGTAAATTTTTAAAATTTTTATTCTTTTAAATTTTTTTAAACTGTCATATTTATATCTTATTACTATTAATTTTTAAATTTGAAAACATCGCAGAAAACCTTAAAATGTACTCTTTCTTATGGTATCATTATTTTTGAAATTGGTTAATAAATAAATTTGAAACTCGCTGTGACGTCATGCTCGTTTATTCGCTCGATTCTCTGACGGTTTGCCTATTAAGTACAGATAAGAAAATTACGAGATTAACAGGGTTTATTCAATATTGTACAGGGAACAAGATGGAGATGTTTTTTTTACTGATGCGGCAATTAGTTTAAGGTGCATTAAGTGTTAAAGTAGAAAAAAAAAGCGAAATCACTTGCGAAAGGAGTGTTTTTGTTTGCGAGCGTCAGCGAGCAGAGCCCTCGCTGTAACGTCATGGATCGGAAGGTGAAATTAGGATTATACGAATTATTAAGATAGTTTCACCATCGCAGGAGATTGACTCTGCGAAAGGAGTGTTGGTTTGCGAAGCAAGGGTTGACGAGCGTAGGAGAGCAGGGGGCGAAGCCCCCTAGTCACAAAAAATGGGAGTCCTTTTTTTCATACTATTACCAGATAAATACGGGGTCTCAAAAGTTTGTGGTCATTAAAAAACTTCCCAAAACTCGTTAAAATGGGTGTTAGTAAAGAAAGATTTGAACTTAAAAGATTATTAAAGATAAGGGTTTGTTTTGATCTGTGAAAAAAGTTAGTTCAATATTGTACCGACTCGTTACCGATTGATTAACTCGTTAAAATGGGTGTTAGTAAAGAAAGATTTGAACTTAAAAGATTATTAAAGATAAGGGTTTGTTTTGATCTGTGAAAAAAGTTAGTTCGATATTGTACCGACAGAGTTCGTTGTACCCAAAATGTCATGTATCTGACATGGAATAAAAAAAGAAAAGTAGAATAATCTGAGGAAACTGGTAGTTAAATTGTAAGAACTTTTCGAAGCTTACAGACAATTTAAACATATCATATTCGTCGTTTTTTGAAGTTTTAACAATGTAACTACCACTTGACTAAAATTGTTTTGTCTAGTTGATTTTTACTTTGTTGAGATAGTTTTTTCTCTCTTGGTAAAATTTTAAATGAATCTTTTCCCAACAACAAAATCCTTCCTTTGATAATACACTTTAACTTACACGCACACGCACAAGCTAAGTAAGATAACCACGCAGTTTGTTTTCTGAACCTATAACAATCTCTATATATATATAGATTGTATAAAAGGATGTTTGTGTGTATATTTTCTATACAAATCTACACTGTTTGACCAATCCACACCAAATTTGGTACACGTATACTTTAGAACACTACGGAAAACATAAGCTATTACTTTCCTGTCTGCAGACCAATCTATAGTACTTACAACCATGAAAATTGGCACACAGGTACCACTAAAAGTGCCTCTCAAAGCCTCAATTTTAAAATATAAAGTTTGTTTTCTTGCAATAAATGTTATTGACAAGGAAACACGTTCTACAGGGTTTGGATATTTGAGTTAATACAGGGAAATGACGAGGTCATATTTGAGCATTACTAAATTCATATACCACTATCGGCTTTATCAATATTTTTCTGTGTTTTTTCGAATTGCTCTATTTCAGCTCAGGAAGTCGAAATTCGACACTTTGCACAGATTTCGTTTTTCAGAATTCTGCATTTTTTCATCGAATTTCGTTTCTGTTTGTATATGTCTTAATTTTTTTCATATTGCAATATATTATTCAGGAATTAAATGTATATATTTGCATACGAAGTAAATTGTAGAAGCTATAAAAAAGTTAAAACGAAGTTAAAAAGTATTTTCCGTACAACTTAAATGATTGATGTTAAAAAGTATTTCCTGTACAACTTAAATGATTGCATTTTTCTATGTAAGAAAAGTGATTATTTTAATTAATTTTTCAATCAACATTTAACCATTTCAACCCGAGCAACGCCGGGTTATTCAGCTAGTATATATATATATATATATATGCTTAATACTCTTACAAAATTTGTTTGAAGATCCATCACGAGAGCGAAATTGGTCAAATGATCACATAAGCAGACTGTATGGGATTTGTTGTTTGACTCTATCCAGCAACCTTGAGCAGACCAATCCCTTTAAAAATAAAATATAATCATATTAGTTATAAGCACTATAGATGTGCTACATTTTATTTTATGACCAATTATTTTAAGCGTAAAATTTAGAGTTGAGCACAATAGCTTTTAGTTTCATGAAACTGCAAACAAAAAAATAATTTTAGTTTTCAGTAAATTTGATCAGTAATTTTTTTATACTGGCGCTGTTACTGTAAAAGGAATCCAGGTTGCTTACACCTGTTTCACTTGTATAAGTTTAAATTGAAATTTGTAACTTGCAATCTTTATAATTTATTATGTAAACAATAATATGCATCTTCAACAACTTTGTCAATACATTTTTCAACTTCAATGCGAGTAAATTTAATTTTTTTAGTTATTTTTGCAAAAAGGAATGGCTTACTTCTATTTAGAAGAAAGATCTGAAATTTAGATGCTCATATAAAAATTCCTGAAATGGCTTTCATAAATATATGTGAAGGCGAGTGTTCGTAATTTTTCCGCGAATCAATATTGATATTACAAAGCAACAACCTTTCAAGTAGCTTCGACGAAATAACACTTCCATCGAGATATAACCAATTTTGTTAATCACGAGACATTTCGTCACCAAAATAGGGTCGTTTTTTGTGATCGAGATTAAAAAATGGCCAGTTTTTTAATGACGAGATATCTCGTCCATCAAGGTCCGGTTCGTGAAGACGAGATATCTCGTCGAGGCAACGACTAGGAGGGTTAAAAGAGACATAGTAAAAAATTTCGTTGTGACAGGTAGAAGTTTTGGAAGATATGAATAAAAATATGAGATGATAATCCAACATCATGAGCTCCAAAGTTTTCATACTCACGAGGCAGAAACAGATGGATCAAACGACTTGAAACTCGTCCGAAGTTAAATTTCGATTCCGATTCCAAAATGGGTACTATCATTGGAAAATATAGAATTGCTGAACAATTTAATAATATGAAAATTATCCCTTAAGAAAATTTTATGCACTTTGTTAATGGAAGACGCTATATTGGTATGAATGGTATGTTTGAATTTGCTCTACTTTGATCGATACTCAAAAAGGGAGGGTACGATCCCTTCTCCGCAGTAGCACATACACTATATTTAACAAAAGTATTTGGACACTCCACACTTTTTGGAAAACGTGCTTTATTATTGAGGGAGGCTCTCCCTTTTCATGTATTACAGCTGCAACACGTCGAGGAACACTTTCCACAAGTTCTCTGTAAGTCTGGGAATGAATAGCTCGCCATGCCTCTTGCAAGGCTATTAGAAGAGATTGTTGTGAAGATGGGAGTTAGGGATGCGACATCGACATCAAAACATCGACGTTCAAAATTAAAACATCGATGTTGATAATACATCGCCCCAAAAACATATATGTTTTTAAAATTCAGTGTATTTAAACTTTTTCCCCCCCATTTCTTAAAACTGGTTTAGCAACTAGTGATGCTACATCGACAGCAAAACATCGATGTTTAGAAACTTTGATGTTCAAAATTAAAACATCGATGTTGATAATGCATCGTCCCAAAACTATCGATGTTTTTAAAATTCAATGTATTTAAAACCTTTTTCCTCATTTCTTAAAACTGGTTTAGCAACTATTGATGCGACATCGACAGCAAAACATCGATGTTTTTTTTATAAAACATCTATGTTTTGAAAACATTGACATCGATGTCGCATCCCTACTTTTCAGACCCTTCACCCTTGGTCACGTTGGTCTAAAAGTATGTTCAATTTGCTGATTATAAAAATTATGCTACTTTTAAAATTTTTATAACGGTACTTTATTTATTTAAAAATAAAACATCGACAACGTAAAAACATCGACAAGTATAAGCATCGATGTTACAAACACATCGACCCCAATACATCGATGTTTTTAAAAAAACATCGATGTTTTGAAAACATTGACATCGATGTCGCTCCAGTTTGTCCCACAAATGCTCGATCGGATTGAGGTAGGGTTTCTGAACAAGCCAGTCAAGCAAATTCAACTCATTTGCAGGAAACCAGTCCAGAATAGTTTTACAGTATGACAGGGAGCTCGATTATCATGGAAGAAACAGCCATCATCGCCGTAGTATTACCAGTGTAGGCAAGGCCGAACTATCCAGAACGTCGAGGTACACGGCAGCGTTCATGGCACCAGGTACATAAAACAATGGGCAGGGTCCTAACCAGGAAAAAACCTACACTAAGATGCATTTTGTCTATTTTCTGTAGCGTCCAAATGCTTTTGTTCATATAGTGTGCTATACTACATAAATTGTAGGATATAACAATTTAATTTGTGGTAGTGCTTGGATGGTATTTTATGATTAATGAATGTAGGTAGATATGGCCAATCATATTATCTTGCATAGCTTATAAGCAGTTATTTTTTATTCCGATAAAAAAAAATCACAGATGTAATTAGCTTTAAAGATAAACCAACCTATTTTTGTGAACTTTCCTCAGTTACAAATAAAGTAAAATATGAATGTCTTACTTGTTCTTAAAGACAGTAATAAAAACAAGATATTTTCATTTACCTCAAATGAATATCCCAATACACGCAAACAGGGTTAGTCACATTTCCCTCCTAGAAAAGAAGCATCAGATATATCACGTCACAATGTATATATATTTGAAAAATTCTGTGGATATAATGTGCGGAGCAAATATATATATATATAAATATACACTACCCTACAATAATGGACCGGACA
This sequence comes from Metellina segmentata, assembly GCA_947359465.1. Taxonomy (NCBI): domain Eukaryota; kingdom Metazoa; phylum Arthropoda; class Arachnida; order Araneae; family Tetragnathidae; genus Metellina; species Metellina segmentata. The sequence goes on from OX375884.1 coordinate 31,867,595, forward strand.
GCAAGATGTAATGGTATAAGGGAAAGAATACATGTTTCAATATGGGGATGGTCCCCTGTGTGCTGCAATTACAATATCAGACATTTTGGGCATACTTGCAACAAGGTTTTGATACACAGCTATGGGTATTTGTGTCCATTCCTGCTGCAAGAATGTCGCCAGCTCAGCAGCAGATTTCGGACGTGGTTCCCTGGTCCGTAAGCGTCGCTCTAACTCGTCCCACGAATGCTCTATGGGGTTTAAGTCGGGACTCTGAGCAGGCCAGGCATTCCATAAAAGTGCTAAAGCGTAGGAAGAACCTGATTGTCCAAAATGTTCATGTAGGCGTCGTGGCGTCCGGTTCAGTTATAGTTCTATATAGGGTGACCTGTAAAGTCCCTTTAAGCCGTTTAACTTTGAAACAGCGTCCCGTATAGTGCAGGAAGTAACGTGTTTCTATAGTAAAGTGAACATGCTGAATTTATTGATACAGTTTACAGTAGAGTGCCTATATAATAAGAGTGGCGACATACGGGAAACACTTTCTGATTGGCTTAGAGAGCTTTTCTAGCGCCCGAGGCGGTCTTTTCCTAGCTCCCGTAGACTTAACATGGGAACTTTTTGTGTGTTCGAGAAAAAACGTGTGTATATTAAATTAAAAAGAAAATATAGCTTATTCATGTTCCATTTCGTGTTCTAGAATGTTTATTTATTATTATTTTAGTGTTTTGTCAGTATAAATTTGAAGACTTTTTAAGTAAATAGCTTTTTTTGAACAACATGGTGTTTCCCGCAATCTAAGTTAGCGCGTTGTGCAATCCATCTCATCGATTCCGCATGTAATTGAGCGTTTATATGATTCATTTATACAGAATGTATCCATATTATAACAATCGTATGCTTTTTGTTCTCCCTGAAATGATATATGAATTCGCCCAGAAACCGTCTTTGAGACGATTTTGGTAGAAAAATTGGCTGCCGCGCATGCGCATTGGGCCAAATTTGGTCCCTTGTCGCCACTCTTATTATATAGGCACTCTAGTTTACAGCGCCCCTAGCAGCGGAATAAGGAAGTTAAAAAAAAGATAACTCGAAAACTAAAGAAAGGACAAAAAGTTCAATTAGAAAGATGTGCAAAATACCATAATGAAAGCCCAGAAAAAATATTTTCATCGAGTTATCTGTAAAATTGGCGGAGATATTCGCGATTGAAATTTGAACTATTCCATGCCTTGAAAAAGGGGTCGTCCTGAAATTGAAAAAACGTGTTCTCCTTTGTTATGCAGTTTTTTTTTTTTACATACAGCAACAAATTTAAATTCAAACAAAGAAAGTAAAAAAAAAAAAAAAAAAAGGACAAATAAGAAAACATCTGAAAAAAAAAGAAAAAAAAACTGACGGTCCGAAATTACAATTCTTTCGCGCTGCAACTAAAATATACGATTAAAGCCTCTCAGCTATACAGTCACGAACGAAGATTTGCTATTTAATAAAATTATCCTGATAAACTTTGAGCAGATGCGAAAATGTCAGAAACAAATGTGTGTTATTCAGAGTGGCACAGTGGAAGAGTAAAAGACATAGATGAGCAAAATCAAGAAATTTACTGCTAAACAAAAACACGGCGAGTGTTGTTTAAAAAGATCACCATTGGCCATCGATCAAGCACGCCGGCATGCACATTCCTTACCTGCGGTATGGTAGAAGCGCAGCTATCAATGATATCTGCCGCAGATTTAGCAAACTTGTTGATGGAGCTTCATACACCTGATCGTTGTGACATCTGAGTGTGTGAGACGAATGTTATGAAGTTCTTTGACTCGGACGAAGAGTGGCACAAAAGAGCGTGTAGTGTATTCGATAGGTGAGAAGACAAAAACCCTTCATTGCAAGTTAAATCTTGTCACATTTAGGTTATAATGAGTATAAGACGCTCGTCATTCATGCCACTTTCCGATTTAAATTGGGTGGCTGCTACTGCCATTGGCCTTCTTGACCAAAATTGAAAATAAGGCGGAAGATGAGATAGTACTTGCGTCACATGGTAAAATATTTAAGGTAAAGTGGGGCAAGTGCGAACTCAAATCTTCAGATTTTATAAGAAACCAATTTCTAACTTTCCGACAAATTTTAAAACAAATTCATATTTGACCACACACTCCCAGTCACAGGAACATTTCAGATGTTTGGACTATTATTTATCAAAACTTATCTGCTTTGGTTTTTCTCCCTATGGTCATTTTTGCCGCAACCGAGATAATTAGACCGATACCAAAGACTGTAAGTGGTTCTGAAGCCACTTCAAGCATCCATGCTCATACCGAGATTCGAGATCCCTTAAAGTTCATTCCACCAATTCGACTGTATTTACAAGTTATTGTTTTAAAATTAGTACCAAATATAAAAATTCATATTTTTACTGCTTTGATTTTTCTCTTTATGGTCATTTTTGCCGCAACCGAGCAAATTAGACCGAGACCAGAGACAAAGTAAGTGGTTCCGATGCCACTTCAAGCATCCATGCTCATGCCGAGATCCCTTAAAGTTCATTTCACCGATTTGACTGTATTTACAAGTTATTGTTTTAAAATTAGAACCAAATATAATAATTACTATTTTTACTGCTTTGGTTTTTCTCTCTACGATCCTTTTTGTTGCAACAGAGCTAATTAGACCGAGACCAAAGACAAAGTAAGTGGTTCCGATGCCCAATTCAGCATTCCAATGCCCATTCGAGGTCTCTTAAAGCTTATTCTACCAATACGACTGTATTTACAAGTTAGTGTTTTAAAATTAGAAACAAATATACAAACGACTGTAAGTTGACCCCAAACCACTACAAGCATCTATGTCCATACCGTAATTCGAGATCACAGCGCATTCCACCTATTCGATTGCATTTATAAGTTTTTGTTTTAAAATTAGAAGTAAATATAAATATTCTCACTTTTTATTGATTTGGGTTTTCCCCCTTACGATCATTTTTTTGCCGCAACCGAGCTAATTAGACCGAGACCGACGAGTGTAAGTGGACTCCAAACCACTACATGCATCCACGTTCGTATCGAGATTCAAACCCAGAGCCTGGTGAACTGACAATTTTACTTAACTATTTATAAATGCAATGCTAGTAATCAATAAAAATGCATCATAGGTTGATATTTTTCCAAAGAGAAGGTTCCACAAAATCGAATTTACTTGTTTCTCAAAATATTACCAGTAGAGATTGTACAATTGTACTCCACTTTTGCGTTTTACGTATTTTAGTCAAATCAATTTAATTTCAAGTTATTTATTTTTGACCAGTTTGTTATGCATTGATAAAAGGATAGACATAAACATTCGCATAACTTTTCAGATATTAATTTGTTACATAAATTTGGAAATAATATGAAAGGTACTTACAATTAAGTGCTTTAGAGTTACAATAACTGGTTGATTGAGTTTGATGTTTCCAGTTTTGTCTAAAGATGCACCTATTATTCTAGAGTTGATTATGCGAGAAGTGTTTTCCGATGAATGCTCCGGAAGATGGTGGGAAATAGTTGAGCCGGGTACCAGATAATCATTAAGCTTATTAAATACACAGAATACCACTTTGTAAAAACCTAAAAAATTAAAAATAATATTACGTTATGTAATAGATATAAGCAAAATACACATAACAAAAATAAGAAAAATCATTAAAAAAAAAACCCAAGCCAAAATATAAATATGAATTAAAACTTCGACTATTGTTAGTCAATATTAATCAATTTTCATACTTTGATTGCTATTAAGTATAAATTTCAGATATGGATGAGTTGTGTATTTTTAATTTGAAAATAGATAAAAAATTAATGCAATTTTCCATGAAGAGTCAAAATCTGTCTTTGTTAGTGGTTAAACAAAGAAATTCTAACTAGCAGATTGGATATGTCCACAAGGGCTAATGTCAGTGCTTGAGGCAAATTCTGATCCATAATTGGTAAAAGAGATTTTCCCCAGACCAAATTCTGCAGTCAGATCTGACAGTGGAACTTTCTTAGGAAAAGCCTTCATTCAGGGGATTCTAAAATGGAGGCGATCAATACAGCTTCCACCCCTTGAAACGAAGATTAGCTTCGTCCATTGGACTGATAACTTTCCATGCCAGATTCTTGCCCAACGTGACAACTGCGCTGGCTGTACTTTATTAACTGGTAGAGAACAAGCAACCTTGAAAATGGACAACACCGGAAAAAATGGCTCTCAAAATCTTTTTATCTCCAGTTAGTACAGCTCCTTGGACTGAGTTTCCACACTGACTTTGGTATCAAGTCTCAAGACGAAACGATGGACACCAACCTATATATTCAACTAGTCATGAGGCCTACACGAACTCCCAGACTTTTAAACCCTTAAAGTTTTTTCTGAAGATTGTGTAAAGTGGAACTAGAGCAATAACTAGTATAATAAAGATCGAGACTAATATGAGTCACGATCCGCACACGAAGCTCGGTTGTCGGCATTTACAAGGATTACGAGAGGTATAAATTCTTAATGTTTCTTACTGAAGAGTATGTTAAGTATGATTGTATAAAAGATTTAGAGACTAGTATAATGAAGAACGAGTCGTTCATGAAGCTCGGCTGTCTACACTGACTACCCATACATTTAAATTCTTATAGTTTCGTTTATAAAAATTGTATAAAGTAAGACTATAAGAAAAGATCGAAACTAGTATAACGAGCCACGAGTTGCACATGAAGCTCGGCTGTCGGCGTCTACAAGTACTATCAAACGTTAAATCTCAAAGATTTTTTCTGAAGAGTGCATAAAGTGTGACTAGTTTTACGATTAGTATAAGAAAAGATCGAAACTAGTATAACGAGCCACGAGTTGCACATGAAGCTCGGCTGTCGGCGTCTACAAGTACTATCAGACGTTTAAATCCCAAAGATTTTTTCCGAAGAGTGTATAAAGTGTGACTAGTTTTACGATTAGTATAAGAAAAGATCAAGACTAGTATGACAAGTCACGACCTCAAATAAAATCCAGCTGTCGTCGTCTGCAAGAAGGTGTGAAGCTAAATAAATGTCTTGTGGTTTCAAATTGTAAGGTTGGTATTTTAATTAACTACGGCACTGGAGCAATACAACGTACTATTGGCGACAGTCCGTGAACAAACCCGAAGGGAAAGATACGAGGATACCACCACGTAATTTTGAACCACGGTCAGATGACGAGGTCACACCCGAGCTGGTACCACTCTACAAACCTCCACGCCACTCCACATGAGGACATTTGAGGCCACGACAAATTTAACGTGCATCAACCCCTTTGTACGGTCTTTGGTTGGATTCGAACTCAAAACCCTCGAGTGGCTAATCTGTCACTCTTTCCAACTGGACTGCCTCTGCCAGGTTTCAAATTGGATCCATTAGTTTTTACGACCCTTACGTATACAACAGACGAGTTTCGTGTTTTTACTATGTGAAAAAAAAATATAAAATTGAATTTACCACTTTTCGCATATTCTTCTATAGCCTCTTGAGGAAGAACGATGCTATCTTGCATGTTTAACCAATACGTTCCTTCATCTTCAGAAGAAATTTCAGAAAATATAGGGAAGTTTAAACTTTTCTGATTTTTGGATTTTAGAACTTGTAGCGATAACCCTGAAAGGGAAGATGGAAAATTGAACATTTTATATTTCTGATTAATCATACAATGACGAGTACAACAAGTACTACGGCTAAGAAATGATTTTGTATACTTTTTATATCATACAATGTAATACTACGACTATGAAATGATTTTGTATACTTTTTATATCACACAATGTAATACTAGGATTATGAAAGGATTTTGTATACTTTTTATATCATACAATGTAACACGATGACTATGAAAGGATTTTGTACACTCTTTATATCATACAATGTAATACTACGACTCTGAAAGGGTTGTGTGTGTGTGTGTGTGTGTGTGTGTATTTTTAAATCATACATACAAAACATTCTTTTTTCATCATACATTTGTCACCAAGCATTACAACCAAAATTTCAGTTTATTAGTGACGAAGGTCAAAAGGACAAAAATTTACAACTCATATATTGTCCGTTTTTTTGTTCAGAAATGAAAAGATAAATTTTAAAACAATAGAAGTCACGTTTCACTAGTAGGAGGTTCCACTATCACGTCTGGGACAATTGTACAAATTTAAGTCATGAAAATGGGGCGGTATCTTTTAACTAATCATACTTTCTTGAAAGTGAAATATCTTTCCTTCAAGTAAGCTTATCCGAAAGTTTTGGGTATTTGTCAGTTTTTCACACAAAAAGAGCTAATTTCAAGCCGTCAAGTATGGGACAGCTTAATATGACCAAAGATGTCCCAAACGTGAAGATATGATATTAACTTTTCGTAAAAAAAAAGGACAGATATACCAAAAAATTGGTGTTAAGCTAACTTGAAAGAAAGGTAGTTAAATTCAAAGTTTTTTTGATTGTTAAAGAAAAAAGATTCAATTGTTTTGATTAATAATGCATAAAAGATACCTTTTTTGGGAATTTATACTACCTTTCCTTCAAGTAAACATATTCCAAATATTTGGGTACATCTGTTATTTCTCTATACTAAAAGAGCTAATATCAAGTCGTCAGATGTGGGATATCTGGTGAAATTGAAGCGTCCCATACATTTGGGGAAGATATTTGAAGTTGAAAAAATGAGACTATAAAGAACAATAAAAGATAGTCATTTGTCATTTTCATGATAAAATCTATGAGTGATTGTGTTCCATACGTGACATTGGAATGCCCTGGTCCAACAAAAGAACAATGAGCTTATCTAGGAATTGAAAATTCATAAAATTTAATCCACTAAATAAATAATTATTTTTCGAAAGTATATAAATTACGTGCTTTTTTGAAAAATTCATTGGATAATGCACATCTGTTCATGTCACAACTACTAACTTAAAGTATGCAACTTCCCAAAATAATTTATATTTAATAAGGTAGATAGGTATAGTTGAATTTACAACACACTGGAGCAGCACAAGCAATTCGGTCTAGTCAACCCCGAAGGGTGGGATCCGAGGACAACACTTCATAATTTCAAACCACGGTCAGATGACTAAATCAACAACGTTAGCTGGTACCCAACTCTCCATACTTGAATGCTTTGACAACTTGAGGATATTTGAGGGCACGCTAGATTTAACGTCCAACCCCCGTACATGATGGTTTTTCGTTGGATCTAGTTTAGAACTCGCAACACTCGTCGAATCATTTCGAACCACGGTCAGATGACTAAAGCAACAACGCTAGCTGGTACCCAACTCTCCGTACTTGCACGCTGTTGGTATGTTGGTATTTGTCCTTCTTAATTCACTAGGAGCATAGAAGAAATATAAAGGTAGAGTGAGCAATGGTAACCTTTTTATCTGCAAATGATTATTCCCCTTATGCACACTTATTGTTGAGCATTATAATCATAAGTCCAGTGAAACCTAAGAGAACAGACTGCACAAGCACATTCCAGTGCAAAAACTTCTTCTCACATGTTCCAGGCTCTTTCTCGCCCTCGAGTTCCAGTAACATGGGGCAGAAGATCCCATGTGGCGCCTCAGGTCGAAAGCGTGTGAGACGCATGTTATGAAGTTCTGAGACTAGGACGAGGAAGGGCACAAAAGAGCGTGTTGTGTATTCGAAGTGCGTAGAGACAAAAACCATAGTTAACTCCTTAAGGTAACTCGTGTCAATTTTAGGTTGTGAGGAGTATGGGGCACATGTATTTCATTCATGCCCCTTTCCGATTTAAATCGGGTGGGCAGAAGATCCCCATGTGGCGCCCCTGGTTGAAAGCGTGTGAGACGCATGTTATGAAGTTCTGTGATTAGGACGAGGAAAGGCACAAAAGAGCGTGTTGTGTATTCGAAGGGTGAAGAGACAAAAACCTTAGTTAACTCTTGACAATTTTAGGTTGTAAGGAGTATGGGGCACATGTGTGTCATTCATGCCCCTTTCCGATTTAAATCGGGTGGCTGCTACTGCTATTGGTCTTCTTGATCGAAATTGAAAATAAGGCGGAAGATGAGAGAGCATACATTTGAGTTATATGGTAAAATATTTAGGGAAAGGAGGGGCAAATGCTAACTCAAATCTAAGTTCATATTAAACCAATTTCTCACTTTCCAACAAAATTGAAAAGAAATTCCTATTTGACCACACACTCCCAGTACTGAACTAATATGTTTGGACTTTTATTTGTCAAAAAACCTTAAACTTATCATAAATGTAATTAAAAAAAATCGGGTTGAAGAAATATAAAGGCGGAGTATGCAATGGAAACCTTTTTATGTGCCAATGATCAAGTGACCAGAAATAGTGGTAACATGACTCTTAGACTAGTGCTGAGTGGAACCAAACATTCATCATCTGATTTGCCAACGAGACGGGAGAAAATGCTCCTAGATTGATTCATCATCTGATTGGTCAGAACGATAAAGTAGTAGACATGGGCGATTTCACCACATATGTTTGCCACTATAGAAATGCACATTCACACACCTACCCTGACATAAAATGTTATGTATTCAAACAAAGCAATAAGATGCAAAAGGTCAAGCATGGCAATTTTTCATAGAGAAATCACGTGACAACTTGTCGACACGTTGGTCACACTATTTGAAGCTTCTCTCAATAGCAATACTCAGTCTACTTTTATTTTACATGTATGAGTACGGCACTCTCAATCCTTGAAATGTTCAACTAATATTTTCAGCGCCAACCATCTCCTTCTCTTTAATTATCATTTATGTGCAAACCTTACTCTTAAAAGGCCATTTTCCCAATTCTTATGACGAATTATACGCAGTCCAGTCACATTAATGTGACCACCAACTACTTTCGACGTCAACATGAAATAACCAATCACAAAAGGCAGGTGGCAGCACATTGCAGTAGAGTGTATATAAAGGATGTCCTAGGGCATCGGAAAGCATTTCAATCGTTGGCGTAATGCAGAAACCTAGCGATTTATCCGACGTCCAAAAGAGCATGATTATTGGCTTTTGGGCCAAGGGCGGAAGCATTTCGGAAACGGCTAATTTTGTGAAATGTTCGCGTGCCGCCGTGGTAAAAGTATACCGTGCACGGCAAAATGGCACTATCCGAAATCAGTGGCGTGGCACATGTGGTGCACCACGGGCTATAGATGACAGAGGCGAACGAAGGCTACGGAGATGCGTTCGGGAGAATAGATGTGCAACTGTTGAGCAACTGACCGCCCAGATGAACCAAGGGGCTACCAAGAGTGTATCCTGAACAACGGTTCAGCGAACGTTGCTGCGCATGGGCCTCCGTAGCAGACGCCTGGTTAGTGCACCTATGCTGACTGCTGTTCATCGGCGACGAAGGCTGGAATTTGCACGCCAGTACCGCAACTGGACGTCCACAGAGTGACGACAGGTGACTTTTTCCGATGAATCACGTTTTATGCTTCATCGGATAGATGGACGTTGGCGTATACGGCGTGAAACGTCTGAACGCAAACACCCTGCAACAGTTGCCGGATGGATCCAGGCTGGAGGAGGGAGCATTATGGTTTGGGGAATGTTTTCCTGGCATTCACTGGGCGCAGAAACCTAATTGACTCTCTTCCTGCACGTCTCGCAGCGGTCAGCTCTGCCAAAGGTGGTTATTCTGACTTTGGACAGGTGGTCACATTAATGTGACTGGACTGTGTATATTATTGAAATCTACGGACTTCTGGGACATCTTGTGCATCTAATAAATATTTAATGTCTTTTTTTTTTTTTACAGAATTGTGTTTATATTAGAATAATTGCATGAATACAGAAAGAAGTCGGTCTATGGATCTACATAAAAAAATTGCAAATTGGATATTCATACTTACAGACATTGCTTTTAACTAAACTGAAAGATCCATCGTCACCTGAAGTATCCGCCAGCAAGAGGGCACTTTCATCGAGTCTTTCTATGAGCGTAGAGATAACCATCTTTTTTTCGTTCAAATGTAAATCTTTCCATGCTGATTCCTGCTTGGTCTCCAGAATATTACTCAATGTCTGGACGGAGGACTGTTAAAGACAAATTTAAAATTAAGAACCATTAAATTGTTTTGCTCCAAAATAGAAAAATGTGCAGTACACGTTATCAAGACGCTTAGTGATTAACTTATAGGAGTTCGAACCTCTTACCTCCAATATTTTAATGGGTGGAGCCTTCCTCCCTAACAGATTGAATCGACGAAACCCATTTTGGTTGAAAGCACCACCTAACATCCATACGTTTTATTTTTAACGATCTTTTTCCATGTTTCCATTTTATTTTAACGATCTTAATCATATTATTCAGGCCTTCAGAGCACATCTTATGTAATTGTGTACGGGCATCACAATCTCGAGGTACCCGAGTAGTCTGTATTTTTTGTGCTTTACTTTCGCCTACACTACTGCTTTTTGCTTTGTTTTTCTCCCTCGTTGTATTGTGTTTGGTGCAGCTTGGACAAGTATGGCCCTTCCGTCCATAAAAGCTGAAACCAACCAACCAAATTATTCAGTTCTCTGAAGATCTTTTTATGTTTCAACGGTTGTGTAGTTGAATTTACGTCGCTCTGGAACAACACAATCGGCTATTGGAGACAGTCCGCTATCAATCCCGAAGGGAGAGATCCAAGATATTTCAACGGATTTCTAAACGTTTCATTTTGCAGGATTTAAAAATCCTACTCGATAATGAGGAACGTGAGTCGGTTATCGATTCGATATCATTGACCTTCGAAGGAAATAGACGGAGCATATGTGCGCAGCTTCATGTTATTTCTCCCGATTACTCGGTTTGAAGATCTAATGACGGTCGCGTGGTATTGGAAGATAGCACGAATCCTAATGAAGTGTGATAGAAAGCATGACTTTGTTCTTCGATAGCCAATACGTACAAGTCGATTCCCAAGTTCACATGACCTATACTTCGGATTTTACAACTGTGGACGAAGTCCACACTCCGTTTATTTCATTAGAAGGTCGATGTTCGATATAAATGATAATCTCTCTGATCCATATAGCCAGTATAGTGCGTAGTTGTCAACCTTTTCTGACACAAATAAAAACAACGGTTTTAGTTTTTTTTTTTCCTAATGTGATCCGGATTATGATTTTTAGCAATTATCTTACTTGGTGTAGCATTAAAATCAGTGAACAACTGGCTTGGATGATTTACATAACACCTACCAGTCTCTGATAGATATTGTATTACCCGGACTGCCATTTAAATGCTAAAGTAAAAGAGCGATTTCAAATAATTCGACGTATTGTAAACAAGGCAATGATTTTTTTCATCTATTTGATTCAAATATTGATTTGATAATAGCAAAAGCCGTTAAAATGACCCAAGTTAGATATTTTAAGAATATGTAGAATTTTGGAATGTGAACTAATTTTAAGAAGCTACTCCTCGATCTATACTTGGTTTATGACATTTTTCTTCCACGGCAAAAGATGATAAAGGAGACATATTCAGTCTCCTTTATCAATGTAGTAGTGATTTCTCATATCATTTTCATGTGTTTATTTCCTTTTACTGAGTGAGACCGCTAGGATTTCTAGCATCGCTTTGCCCCTTATTGAATCACGAGCCTTCCTGTACTTGAAGTACAACAAAGAACCAATACTACGAGGGTCGTTTGATAATCTCTGAGATGGCACTAATTAATTTGGTGGTGTCACAGCTGGCACAGGTTACATTCTTCAAACTAGCTTAGTCCAAATTTCAGTTTGGTGGGACATTTTCCTTTTTACAAACATTTGAAGCAAGCATTGTAGCAGCTGCCACAAAAGTGAAAGAAAATTGAGTTCCGTGTCGTGGTAAAACATTTTTATTCAACTCTCCTGGCGGTCGTCTCGACGAGGTATCTTGACGTTAACAAAACTGACCAGATCTTGGATCTCATCATCATAAAAAACGGCAATATCTTGATGATAAGATATCTTGCCATTAGCAAATTGTTTTTAGATCTTGATGGACGAGATATCTCACCGAAACCACTAGAAGGGTTAAAGTGGCTAGCCACTCAGGCGTTAGATTAAGTTCAAAGGGACTCTGCATTAGAATTGAAGACTGTTTATTTCTGAATAAATGATTTTAAAAGGAGCCGAAGATGCACAGAAGATGAAGCACGCTCTAAACGCCCAGTTGAGGTCACAATGACGGATATCATTGGGAAAAAATCCATGGCATCGTTATTTAAGACTGCCGAGTGAAAATGAGCGATATTGTTGTAGACTTCGCAACTTAACGAGTGTACAATAACCTGCATGAAATATTGCAGATGAAAAAGCTGAATGAATGGCTTGGGCGATGAGAGAGAAGGTGATCACCACTGTTTTTAAGGATTATTAAGGTTACTTGATTAGACTACTAGAAGAAGGTTAAAACGATAACATGAGCCTATTATGTTACATTATTGGACCGTTTGAACGAACTAAAAAAAAAAACTCAGCCATGATTGGCACACATAGGTCTAAACTTTTACCAAGACTGTGTAATCCGACATATTGATCGTCACAGTGGCAAAATTGCAGATTAGATTTTGAATTGATTTCTCATTTACTCTATTCACGACTTGGCTCTATGCCGCAGACTTAAAAATTGCTCGTCGGGAAGAAATTCTCTTCGAATAAGGATGTCATCGCCAAATCCAATGTTTATTTTGAAGCCTCTAAAAAAGGCTACTTTTCTAATTGGATGAAAAAATTAGAAACTCGTTGGACTAAATGTGCAGCCCTCAATGGAGACTAAGTTGAGAAATAAAAATGTTTTTCCCAAAAAAGTGTTCTATTTCCCCCTTTTTTTACCATAATTATAAAACGACCCTCTTATATCGGTATTAAGATTTGATTTAGAGTTGTTTTCGATATTCATCTACAACAGTTTAGTGCCTTTCTTATTGGAAAAATATTTCAATAAGTTTTAAACTCTTCTGTCTAATGGTACATTATTTTTCTATTTAAATCCCTATCAATTTTCTAGAAGCACCAGTCTCTCGGGAACTTCTAGATTTCCTGTTCGTCTTTGACAAAAAACAGTTAAAATATACAGTATAACCTTGATTTTCCAGATCCGATTAACCGAGAGTCCGTGTTATCCGAGGCGAATTTGATATCAAGCTTTCTCAAAGCACGTGTCAACGCACTTCGACGTCAAATGGTTGGTTTGGGTGGTAGATGGTTGGTTAGTCTGGATTTTACAGCGCAAAGACAACAAATTCGTAAAATGTAAGACGAAATAAAATCCGATAAAATAGATTTTTAAGCATCAGATTAATAACCGGAATGAGCCATGAACATGAACCCCCCTGGGGGTTGTGTTGTCGGGGTATCTCGCGATTAAGCATAACTGGCCAGATCTTGGTTAGAAAAAATACTGACCAGATCTAGATCTCGTCATCATAAAAAAAAGTCGGCAATATCTTGATGAGGCATCTCGTCATTGGCAGAAATTGATCAGATCTTGATGGACGAGATATCTCGTCGAAACTACTTGGAGGGTTAAAAGTATGATAAAACAATTTCGTAAACAATATGAAAGCAAACTAAACATTTCAAAAGTATGAAAAGTATTGAGTAAAAACATCGCATGGTCAAAACACTAAAAAGTAAAATGTTTGAAATGCTATGATGGGAAAGAGGAAATGACGCAGTTAGTGTATGGAAAGTGCTGTGAAACAGAAGACAGTTAAGATACTATGACACAGACCCTACACGTACTGTGACACAAAGCCGTGTATTGATTATTGCTAAACCTTGCTTTATGAATCTTTCAGTAGCAGTGCTTGCAGTACAATTTTTTCTGTACTTTGTATAGGATGTTTTGTGTTACTACGTTCGATTATCTGGTTATCCGAGGAGGGCTCGGTCCACATTACATCGGATAATCAAGGTTCTACTGCAGTTTAAAATGAAATTACTAAGGTATATTTTCAGAACATTTTTACATAACTCACCTGTAAAAGTTCTCGCAGAACATGGTACCTATGCCATGTATCCAAAAAGTTTTCCATGCTATTTACACTTTTGTATAAAGCTTGTTGGATTACCGAGCTTATAATTTTCAAATCGTCGCTGAATAATGGTTTTGCTGATGACATGACGGCTAATTCAGATGTCACACTAATTATTGAATCTCCAATTTCCAACTATATATAGGAAATAAAAGCACAAAATATAGAATAAACAAAATTAAAGCATAAATTCACATCACACGTTGATTTTGAAATTTTTTATAATTTCAACACGCTTCTTCATAAATTTAAGGAAACATTTATAGCTATGAAAATGAATGGTTTATAAAAATGTTTAAGTATTAAAAATAAAATAATCAATTTATGTATAGTTCAAAATATTTTGATTGGGGTGAAGATCGTAGAAAAATATTTACTCTTTCTTTTAAATTTTCCAGCCATAAGGAATGGCACTGGAGAAGATCAGGAAATTCAGGGCTCCAATGCGCAGGATTGTTTTTACAGGACCACTTAGCTGTACCTAAAAATAAAAATAAAATATACACCACACGTTGACTGAAATTTAATGTTCACACACATTCAACAAACTTAATAAACTATTTCTCTCTAATACCGAGAGAATGATTTTAATTTATAAAAATCGATGCTTTAGTCTCATTTAAAAAGTTATAACCACCGTGGACCATAGTCAGACAGAACCCGACTGAATTCCGTCATGGGATACCGCTCTACAAAGGGTTTATGGTTAAAAAATATTCTACAACGGATAAGATGACTAGAAGTGGACGATGAATTTTTTAAAATTCACAAATATTTCTACTTATTAAATGCATACACAGTGGTGCTTTGTGAAGATTTTGGAGGCAAGAGATTGATTTAAGTGTCGTTATTTGTGTGTGTAAAGAATTTTGAAGTAAAGAAAACTTTGCACATAAAATATGACTTTATTTAAGCCGGTTGCTTCAGTTTAAAATCCGTGGTGGCAAGAAATTGACGCTATTTGTATGCCTTTACGTTGCAGTAAGGGGTGAACTATCAGCTATGTATGCCGGGTATGTTTCTTTGCCACAAATGCAGAGGTCTACTGCAATGAATACTCATTCGAAATAAACATGTCAAGAAAGGTCCGATTGCCCGTGTTGTTGTGGGTGAGCTCTGGCGTGGAGATGAGGTGCTTCACACACTTACATACCCAAATAAAATATACGAGGAAGTATCAATAAGTAACGCACATAATGTAAAAAATGATAATAATAAAAGCAATTAATGACAATATGAAACAGAAATGATAGTATTACCCATTTATTACTTTTCCACATAATTTCCATGCATGTTGAGGCATTTTCCCCAACGATGGATCAGTTTGAAAATCCCGGTCTCATAGAACTCCGTCGGCTACGAGAAGAGCCACCTTCGCACGACCCGTTTGAGTGCCGTCGTCAGAGTCAAACTTCTTACTGTCAAGGAACTTCTTTATGGATCCAAACAGATGGAAATCGGAGGGTGCCAGGTCCAGGCTGTATGGACGATGCTCCAAAACTTCCCAACCGAAACCCTACACTTTTGCACGAACTAGGCGAGACACATGCGGACGAGCGATGTCGTGCAGCAGTCGAATGTGTTGATTTGTCGCACTGCGCTTTGGACCCATAAAGAAGTTCCTTGACGGTAAGAAGTTTGACTCTGACGACGGCACTCAAACGGGCCGTGCGAAGGTGTCTCTTCTCGTAGCCGACGGAGTTCTATGAGACCGGGATTTTCAAACTGATCCATCGTTGGGGAAAATGCCTCAACATGCATGGAAATTATGTGGAAAAGTAATAAATGGGTAATACTTTCATTTCTGTTTCCTACTGTCATTAATTGCTTTTATTATTATTATTTTTTACATTATGTGCGTTACTTATTGATACTCCCGCGTATCAAACCATTAAACGGTGCAGAACTTACCAGATGCTCCATCAGGGCATTTTGACGTAGCAGTCTCCCCGGATTTAGTCCAAACCCAATGTATCCCCCTCGAATATGTAGGTGAACAATAGTCTACGCTTGAATATACAGTCGTTGTAAATACAATTGATGGTCGTTCTGAAGAAGTTGAAGCTGGAGAAGTAGATGCTACTGCAGTAGCTGTGGTGGTGCCTTGAAAAATAAACACTCATTTAATATAGCACAAAAAGTAAATTATCAACTGCAATAATGAAATGTTATACAAATATTGAAGATGAATTATATGTATACGTCTGGAAGGATTTTTTTTGTATGCATCTAAATTATTTTTATCAATTTCCCCAAACAGTAATAATTTCTTAGATAAAATTATGAATTATATCGTTATGTGTGCATGATATGTGAGATTTATCACATATCATATTATTATATAAGTGAGCGACCCGGGTCGCACGCTTAAGAATTCGCTTACTATCGTACTGGCTTATGTTTTATAAACCGCGTACGTTAAATAAGTCAATGCGAAATCCTTAAACCTCTGCTGTGATGCAGAAAAATAAGATTGCTGCATTTATGGAAAAAAGATACAGCTGCGGATAGTAAATTTATTGATGCTTTTGAAGCTTTACCCAATTTCAAAAATACTTGTCTAGCAGATTAATGTACACTTAGGTCCAAAATTATCTTTACATACCCAAAAATAATTATATTCCATGAAATATCCAATCGATGTAATCCATTTCTGCAGGGAATGTGTGAAAGACAAGCCTAATTAGAATTATCCAATCAAAAGTGTTCAAACGGTTTCTGATGTGCAAATCAAGGTGTTACGTCATCCGACGTTGAATCAAGCGCTTTGCGCAAAGTGAACATCTGAGTGAATTTCTGCAATACATCGTTTGATTTCAGTGTGTAAGGACTCCAAACGGTTTGTTATGGCTCCGAAGTATCATTTGGAAGAATCTGTGAAGTGGCGCATTATCGGCCGTTTAGAAGCAGGGCAGACAAAAATGGAAGCAGCGAGATGTGTGAAAATTTCAAGATAGACAGTCCCTACGCTATGGAAACAATTTCAGAACTCTGGAACTGTTGTAAGGACGCCTGGACAAGGTCGTAAGAACTGCTTCTTAAGATCGATATTTGGCAATAACTGCCCGTCGTAAAAGGAAGTCTACTGCTCGGCAGTTAAGTTCAGAGCTTGCAGCCGTCACGGAAACTGTTGTATCACGGCAAACTGTATACCGAAGGCTTAATAAAAAAAAAACTCGATGCCAGAAAGCCAAGGGTATGTGTTTCACTGTCTTCACAACACAAGAGGGATCGCTTTAATTGGTGCAAAGAACATCAGAACTGGAATCAACACCAGTGAACCCAAGTTCTCTTTACTGACGAGTCGAAGTTTAGTTGAACATCTGATTCTAAGCGTTTTCACATCTGGAGGGAGTCAGGAACGCGAAATCTTCCTTCGAACATTATGGAATGCGACCGTTTTGGTTGTGCAGGTGTAATGGTGTGGAGGAATAATGATCGATGGACTTACACCCCTATACGTTTTCAACAGAGGATCTGTGACCGGCCAGATATATCGGGATGAGGTCTTAGAATGTTATAAAAGACTTTTCAGAGGTGCATATGTATCAGTGTTCTATTTATGGACGATAATACTCGTCTACATCGAGAAAACCTCGTTGATGAATTCCTTGAAAATGAAGCCATTGAGCGAATACCGAGGCCAGCAATATCTCCTGATCTGAACCCGATAGCGAACTTGAGACTACCGTGGAAAAGCACTTTCACGTAGATATCCTCCTCCAAGGGATATAAATCCCCTGAAGACCGTATTGATAGAGAAGAGGAACTTAATTTCCCAAACTTTGGTTAACAACATAATTGCCAGAATGAAGGATTCTCCGTCTATTTCCTTCGAAGGTCAATGATATCGAATCGATGACCAACTCACGTTCCTCATTATCGAGTAGGATTTTTAAGTCCAGCAAAATGAAACGTTTAGAACATTCCACTTTAAATTCCTAAGCCATAATTTTTTTCTGAGATTCATTTTTCCTGAACTCTCCTTGTCACATAATATTGCTATTTTTATGGTTTCATGCTACAGTTTTATATCATTTGCAGTGTACTTACATTTTTTATTTTGTATTTATATGTTCTGATGTTATGTCTCATTCCAGACAAATTCATAAAATTATAGTTCAGTTTCTGAGAAATCCGTGATTCTATGCATGTAAAAAATTATTTTGGACACCAGTGTAGAAGTATGTTCGTATTAATCACATACATTATCAATCTATAGAAAAAAATTCGCATTTCCACATAATTGCAACGCGTTTTATATCAATAAAAAAATCATGATATAAAAATAACGTATGAACTTTGATCTTTGAAAATCGGAGGATCACGCGACACTTTAACGTAAAAATGTGTGGGGATGGACTCAGGTACTACTTGTACCCGAGTCCATCTCCCTCCTATTGATTTTAACGAGACATCTCGCCCATTAAGATTTAATCAAATTTGTTGAAACTTGATGAGATAAATATCTCGTCATCAAGATGTTGCAGATTTTTTTATGTTGACGAGATCAAGATCTAGTCAGTTTTTTCTAATGACGAGATATCTCATCCATCAAGATCTAGTCAGTTTTTTCTAAGGACGAGATATCTCATCTATCAAGATCTGGTCAGTTTTGCTGATGACCAGATACCACGTCAACCACCTGGAGGGTTAACTAAAGGTCCGTTATAACTTACGTTTGGTTGTTGAACTATATTCACGGATAATTATGCTTCCGTTGAAAGAAGGAGTTGTCGGCAAGACAGGATTTGACGAAGCGGTTGAAGTCTTCAGCAGTGGTGTAGTAGGTAGAGTAGGGAGAACGCTAGATAAAGCAGCACGATATGTCACCGTCTGTATTTTCCCCAAGTTTGGAACTCCAGTTACGTTGGTAGGATTAGTAACTTTCAGCAGGGGTGGCGGAGTTGTAGTTGGCATTGTAATGAGAGGAACGCCTGGAAAGTAAATGATTGGAAGTGAATAAGACGCATACACCGGGAACTAAAAAATGAGTTTGACTAAGTGAAAGGACAGACAAATTTTCCGTTTAAAGTCATTCAAATTTGGAATTTGTTTAATGAAAATATCCCCCCCCCAGAAAAACCGAGGTACCCTAGTGGGTACCACGGGGTTTACTGCCTCTGGTAAGCATGAGGGAAAGGTTATAACCCCAGAATACCCAAGCGATCTGTCTCTACTTTCTTCTCTCCATCCTTTCTTTTCACAATTACTTGACATTGTTTTGTGTTCTGCGCAGTTCGGCCAAATATGGCTATTGCGCCATAAGCCCAACCCAAAGAAAACAAAAGTATCCATTATATTTAACCTAAATCCATATAATATTTATATATAAGCAATAAATAATGTACTATTCTTGGCTTTATAAAGAAACTGTCGGTTGATTTAGCTACAGTTTAACCATCCTTCTACACCTCTGCAACATGGATAGTTCGATATCACTTGACACGACAGGTACCACAAAGTTCATGCAGATGAACACTATCTCTTATAATCCTGATATGTACACTGCAATTGTAGGCATGGAGAAAACGAATCAGATTTCTCATATCTGCCTATAGTTTACTTTGTCTCTTGAATGTTAATATTTTGCGGACTAATCAAACCGATCCTCTTAAGTGTGTTTCCTTCTGAGGTTGTAAATAAAGTAATGGTAAGTCTTGTAAGAAGCCTACGTCAGCTCCAAATGCTACAGACTGATAGAGGTAATAGTTTCAGACAGTGAAAATTTGCAGCGTTGAGTTCAATAGAACCAGTGCTCTTATACTGAGACATGGTTACCCATTGTATTGTCTCAATAAAAGGGCATAGTATGTCCATGGTGAACATCGCATAATATTTGCAGAGAAAACTATCAACGTGACTTATCTCATCAGCTTTTTGCGTCTTATAAGCTCGACACACCTCTATGAAATGCCAACGACCACACCAGGTACAGAATACACCACATTTTCATGCGGTGGAAATATTGAAGACTGCATTTGACAGATGGTACTGGATCATCCTCCATACTGGAAATCTTCAACCTTTCAGTATGTAGGGTCTCATTAGAAAAAAATCGAAAGTATCAGCGAGACATTGGGTCGATTCCTACAACTTACTTTGGGTGTATCTCTTGCTTCTGTGTCAGTAAAACTTTACTTGTGTGTATGTATGTCCATTGCTTGACGACAATCTGTCTTTAGTTTTGAGCAGCTTGGGATTGCCAACCCCAACCCAACCAACCGCGAGACACATAAATGGATTCGAAAACTTCTGCGAATCACACATATCTTGTGACATTGATAGCGACCTCTTGATACGCCGGGTCGCGAACATGCCATCAGCAGGTCATCAATGTTTGTCCGGGTTTTATGGCACACAAGTTCACCTATGTCCATGCTGCTCCAAACACAAGTCAAGTAATGGACATATAAGCACAATGAAAGTTTCATTGACACAGAAGAGAGAAATTCACCTAGGGTAAGTCACACCAGTAGCTCGCGGCCTACGAGTTGAAAACCCAGTACTCTGCATTTATCGGACATAAATACATTCTTATGACTGTGAATTAGTTTCCTAGAGGAGAGAATGCATTTTAATGAGATGCAAGATCCATCCATTAGGCCATGCTCTTTTCAACAGAAACCTTTTGGATAACAGCATACAAGGGCTTTCCCACACATCTGGAGAAATGTTTGTTTTATTGTTCTACGATTAATCTTTGCTACAGGAGGGTTAATTAGAAGGGGACTTACTTTGGAAAAAGGTATAGGACTAATATAGCTACGAAGAGATAGAGAGAGAGAGACAGAAGATATGGACGAATATACTGCAAGTTTGTCATGTTTAAGCACATACACTTGTTCATACAAACGGTATATATATGTCGTTATAATTTTATTTATAACTCTTACAAGTATCATAAAATGCATTACAAAAATGCTTTTTGGTTTCCTTTTCACATAAGCGAACACAGAACATTGCGATTCAATGATTTCATACTAACCTGTTCCACAGTGATATTGAACTTCTAAGTATTTGAGTGTGCCAGGACATGGATCATGAAACGTGGTACTTGATACATTCACACTACAGTTTGGCTTCAAATTGCACCTAAAATGTAATGTAAGAACTTTATAACTGAAATTTTATATAGGGTTTAATTTACAGGCACTTTATAGTAGGAAGTCACCAAGATTCAGGAAATCAGCTTTCAGTCAAGAGCGGGTCGTCTGATAATTTGTTACACTCAAAAATGGAGTGTGTAGATTATATACAATACTATGCCGCAGTGATTTTGTTCAATGCTGCATTTTATAGGCTGATCAGATCATATTATTTAAAGACAAATTAGATGCAAGTAAATAGCACTTTATCATATGGCACTGTAGATAGCTTCCTCCAAGAATTATTTTGTAGAAGCAAAATATACTACACCCAGAAAACTGTCTTCAGAGCGAACTAAACTTCAACACGGAGGGACGCAGTACTGTACTGTCTGTTTGTTTACCAGAACTTCTCCAGACACAAAGTTAAGGAACTAGTTGCCACTATAGAAGCAGGTTTCGTATATTTTTTAGTTCGGATGAGTTGTGTGAAGGTTTGGCGAATTTGGCGGTGGCTGGTATTCTCTAATCTAGCAAACTTCTAAACAGCAAATTGTTAGTAAATGCGCCAATGTAACAAACAAAAGATGAAAGAATCCCTTATAGAAAATGGGCTAAGTCTTGTTTCTACGGCAACTGACAGGTGCAGACTTTCTATCTGTGTAGTTCTCGTGGTAGACAAACAGTAAACCGTTTCTTGTTTTCAAGGTCCTTTAGGACATGGTTAATACTCAAATGGGTGGCATGCTGTTCATAAGAGATGAATACTTCAATTCACAGAGTAGCATATACATGTTATAGACTAGTAAACTCCGTTAATTATTGTCAGTACCATATTCTAATTTTTGTTGCAAAGTCAAACATGCTTCAAGTAATCCACTGTCTCTATCTCTATGGAAGGAAGTAGTATTTTCAGAGGTGTTATAATAAAATTAATATAAATTGTTCAATTAAATCGACTTCGTGAGATTCAGCAATCGTAGGGATCTGTTAGAAAATCAATGTTATAAATTTAATTTACGACTAAATTTAATTTATACGTTAGCAGAAGTCAAACCCAACAATTTTGTTAGTTTCGGAAATATTTACCACATTACCAGTCTGTTCCTTTTTTTTGTGGATAAAATATAATTTATATTTCTGAGCATACGAATTCTAGAATTTCCTCTGTCACTAGGTGCCGAAATAAATAAGTTATGATCAAAAAGGTCTAAAAAGAAATGAGTCAACAATTAATTACAATTTACAAAAAGCCGCAAATTGTGGCATCCAAAATTTAATTTGTACAAACGAAATAAAACAAAAAATACGATGCAGAGTAAATTTAAAACTGGATTAAATATATGGAAACAATATGTAGCCGGAATTAATGGTTTAAGAGAAGGAAATTTTTAAATTTATTCAAATTCTCGCTAACAGAATTTAAATATTTTTGACATCAGAAAAGGTGAGGGATTTGATTTAATTCATCTTTTTTTAAGTTTTTAGAACATTTACCATCCTGGTGGCTGTATCTTGTCATTACCAAAATTTACACTAATCTTGATGTAGACGAGATATCTCGTAATCAGAAAATTAAACAAGAATTTGATCTCGTCATCATAAAAAAAAAATGGCAATATCTTTTCATTAGCAAAATTGGTCAGGTCTTTAAGAACGAGATATCTCGTCGAAACCATTTGGAGGGTCAATCTTTCATTGTCGTTTTTAGTATAGTTGTTATACAAGTATTATTTTTCAATCTTCATTATTTGCCTTTTTAAATCGTCATTTTCTTTTTTTGTATCGCACTGGTTACTTTGCTTTTTCTTCATCGTTCACAATGATGTTTGAGGAGAGCAATGGTATTTCAAGACTTTTTGCTGCTCATACGTAGAAAACACCATTCTTTTGTGTGGGTCATGCTCACCAAATGACGCCGACCCATCAATACCACTCGCGTTACCTTTGTCTTCAAAAACATTATTTCCATATTCTACTACTTCATTATATATAAATAAAGCAAAGGTGGATCTTTCTTCCCTCTTTCAATAATTTATCCAACGCGGAACCACTGCATTATACATCATGCTTTCAAATAGGAATTAAATAATTTTTCTAAGTTCATATCTAGAAAGGAAATGTTTGTCGATTAGGGTATATTCGGATAAATGCAACACATTTGAGAGATCAACTGAATTTTGTAATATAAATACACCTGAAAATAATACAAGTTGAAAGTTGAGTAATAAATGAACGGCATGTTTCATTATTTTGGAAAAAATTGACTCCATATTTTTCAAATTTCATACTTCTTTGTTTTGGTATAGCAAACTGACTAGACCAAATGTTACCTTTTCATACCTGATTCCAGGTTCCACTCAATGTGTCAGGAGATAACTTGCTTGATTTTAAGATAATATTTCTGACTTACCTTTGAATTGATGAAAGTTTTGACCATTTGTTTGGTAATTAAAAAAATGATCTTCCTCTAAATGTGCTTATCTATCTTTGCATACTTACCATACTTTACTTACCGGAATTCGATTCAAGAGATAATTTTGCTTGAAACACAGTCACTTCTATTTACAAATGGCTGCAATGACATTTCTTGCCTGATAGGAGATACAGATGATCCATAGTTTCATTATTTCCACAAAAGGGGAAATTTCCGTTAAGTTAACGATCTAAAGATTTAGAATTGGCTGCTTAGCGATCCTACATTGAATTTTTAATTCCCCCTCAACTCCCACCGAATTCTGCACCCAAATCAAGTCTATATAGACAAATCTACCATCCAATTTTCAAAACATTAACTGACAGCTCCGTCTTTCATTATAAAATGCTCTCACAATTTTAACTTACTATTATGAAAAATAAAGTTACATCATAACTTCTCATTTTTAAATGTAAAATGCTTGTAAGTTATTCTTCGGTTATATGATTGATTACAGATGTACCTGTTTAGAGATGAAATTATTATGACAATGAATTATTCGATTACTGCGCTGAACAGAGAGAGCTTCAACAAATTTGTGTATGTTAAAAAAACTTGAGATTGAAACGGTCTTAAGACAAAAATATTAAAAGAGTAATTGCTACATCAATTTTGTAGATAAAGTTTTAGTTATAATTTATAAACACAAGAACACTTAATATTAACACTTAAAACAATAGGTATAATTGATTGAATTTTTTCAATGACGAAAAATCGGAGTCAGAAATAGAACCAGATATGTGGACGTAAATTAAGACAACCTGGAAGATATATTAGAGGTTTTTGACTATACACGCTACCTTTACGCCACATGTCAAATATTCAATTTCTGGTCAATAGATCTATCGCATCTTTAAAAAATTCTATCGACATAGCAATGATTGCACTGTAGCTTTAGTTTGTTCCCCTTTTATAGCGAATTCATAATTAAAACAACTTTCCTCTCTGCGCGTGGAACTATCTAAAAATCTATAGTCTAATACTGCTGATGGTGTACTACAGTTTTAAGCATCTTAAGGCAAGACACACACTGATCCAACATACGTCACGAACATCCGACGTGCGCATGCGTAATCCATTTCAATAGAGAAAATTGTCGGTAAGAATGCATATTCAATGTCGCAGGACTGATGATGGGGCAATGTGTATGGTGCCTTGGTGTCTATGAATAGATTCAAATTTCCTAATAGTGATGTGACATCGACAGCAAAACATCGATATTTCGAAACATCGATGTTCAAAATTAAAACATCGATGTTGATAATACATCGCCCCCAAAACATCGATGTTTTTAAAAGTCAGGGTATTTAAACTTTTTTCTCCCATTTCTTAAAATTGGTTTAGCAACTAGTGATGCTACATCGACAGCAAAACATCGATGTTTTTAAAATTCATTGTATTTAAACTTTTTTCCCCATTTATTAAAATTGGTTTAGAAACTAGTGATGCGACATCGGCTCCAATACATCGATGTTTCTTATAAAACATCGACATCGATGTCGCATCCCTACTTTTCAGACCCTTCACCCTTGGCCACTTTGGTCTAAAAGTATATTTAATTTGCTGATTATGCAAATTATGCTACTTGGTTATTTTTTAAATTTTTATAACGGTACTTTTTTCATTTAAAAATAAAACATCGACAAGTATAAACATCGATGTTACCAAAATATCGACTCCAATACATCGATGTTAAAAACATTGATGTTTTTTAAAGACATCCACACCGATGTCGCATCCCTATTTCCTAATCGAGGAATTAGTTGTCTGTATACAATTTTACTTGGATACTCATTGGTTAGATCATTTGCACCGTATGTTGTAATACTCGGGTTCAATATACATATGGGCATAATGCAAACATGCTATGTGTTAATTTATACATTGAAGTAGGGTTTTTATGTGACTTATATTACCTCTCTTGCATTATTAGGAAAGAGTGATGAGACATGCAATTCACTCTCCAATCAAGATTGCCATGGTCATTGCAGATGCTTATACTGAAGCGTCCATAATTTGCTCTAATTAAGTGTATGATGCCTTCATTGCAGACAATGTTAAGGGTCTTACCCTCACATTCATATATAGTTCGATAACCGGAAGAATCTGTAAAATATAAAGTAAAATATAATATTATTAAAGATATACATATACTCATAATCTATACAAAATACTGAATAACATTTTACATTTCTAGTAGTTGATATTTTTTGTATGATATACGAGAATAGATTATCACTAGGACAACTATTTGCAACAAATGCAACTTTTTTTTCACGCGTTCTACGCTGCATGTAAAGTATTAAAACCAAAATTCCTCCTTCATGGATTGTATATTAAGTGAGTTATAACCGCTACATAAATGCAACGTTCTGCATAAATACAACTTTTTGCATAAATGCAACCACCTGCAACTTTTAAAAATTTAGCTTAAAATTAATTAATATGAAATTACTATTTCATTTTTTGCCCTCTGAACCAACCCTTTGATCACGTGTGAACGCCACACGTGATCTTTCGAACGCCGAAGCAAGAAGTTCATGGAAAGATGGTGTTCGTCCTAATTGACGAAAGTGAAATAAATGGCACAAAGTACTTTAACACATTGGTTGGCACTCTTGATAATCCAGAAGAAACTTGCGTAATCGACTGCAGAGTTGGCGAGGTGAGTGTCGATCGTCAATATGTTATTCGCCTTGTAGATGACGTTTTAAAATCTCTAAATGTTGAGCAAAAGGATTTTGCGCTTCTGCTATCCAATACAGCACATTATATGACTTCGGCTGGCGCAGTTTTTCGATGCTAAAGAAATTACTGGCCAAGGATCGATTATTCAACGTTATTCTGTATTTAAGAATGTATTATAATACTGTCGTACACAACTAAAATTGTCAATATATTTTGAATTATTTCATTTTTTACGAATAATTTATTTTAGATTTTAGTGTATCAAAAATAAATGCAACTTTAGGGACTGATAAATGCAACTTTTCCCATTTTTACTGCAACAAAAAAGTTGCCCTAATTATCACTGCACTGAACTATGAAGGTTTTTCTTAAAGTACATTATATAACAAAAAAAAAAAAAAAAAAAAAAAAAAAACGACGCATCAAGAAGGAGTTGTCCAACAGTGGTGCCGGACTCGATCAACTTGAAAGGCGCTAACTGGGGACGTATAGTCTTTAATGACGAGTCCCGCTTTCAATTGCGTCTTGACGACAACCGCAGACGTGGCTGGAGACGTCCAGGGCAGCGTGGGGATCCTGCCCTTACTATCGCACGCTACACATGCCCACAACAGGGTGTTATGGTCTGGGATGCCATCTCCTTTGATAGACGGACCCCATTGGTTGTCATTGTCATTTCTGGCACACTTACAGCGCAGCGGTACGTTGACGACATTCTACGGCCGGTTATGTTACCGTTCCTTTTGCGACACCCAGGACTTACTTTTCAACAAGATAATGTCCGGCCGCACACGGCACGTGTTGTTATGAACTGTCTTCAAGCTTTCCCAACACTTCCTTGGCCAGTTAGGTCTCCTGATCTCTCCCAAAGAGCACATTATGGGAAGGCAATTGCACAACCATCCAGGAATGTTGACCATTTAGCCCGACAGTTGGAGACAATTTGGCAAGAAATTCCGAAGGACACCATCCGGGAACTTTTTCAGTCTATGCCACGCCGGGTGACAGCTCGTATCCAGGCCAGAGGTGGACAAACGCGTTATTGACTTCCTCCCTTTGTAACAGTCAAACTCTGAAATAAATCCTTCAATTGTTCTGAAATTTTAATCGTTTGTTTTTCTATGTATGTTCTTCACACCCACCAATTTTTATAATAATCGAACAACTCCTTCTTGGTGCGTCGATTTTTTTTTGTTATTGAGTATATATTAGCCATCGGGAGAATATACCGAGTAATATCTTGCACTCGTGTTAGTAAAAAGCGGTGTTTGATAATTTTTAGTTATTAGATGTTATAGAACTGCACTGTAATACAAACAATGACTAAGTTTTCATTACTGTCCAACTGACCCACAGTTGCACACCAGCAACGCCTTCACGCAACAGAACCTTCACGGTAGACGCGACTCCTCAACATGGGTTTGGCGGAATTGGCGCTGAAAAAAACCTGAGCGATGGGGACAACATCCTTGGGGATCCAATGAAATATACTGAAGACATTACGCGGGCCGAGAGTTGCAAGGCAAACTGGCGATATGAGTCGCCAAGTGTGCCAGGGGGATTGAAAAATAACTTTCTTTAACCAGTTGATTCTGGGTGTCTGGGAATAAATAACGTACGAGATTTTTCGTACTCACCGCGGAAGTACTCACCGGATGGAATAGACACTGGACATGGTAATTGAAGTTAATTTTGTTCCGTTTTTGTTAAATTAAAAATGCAGTAATTTTTTTTTTGTATTTTGTGTTTGACCGATTATGTAACATTCTCTTGTAATCTGTGAGAATATATTTCCTTTTTTTTATTACCTGACGTGTTCTGATTTTCTTGCATGATTACAAAACACCACCACGATCACGCCTTGTCAAAAGTATAGCAATTACTTTATAAAAAAAAACCCATACAAGTTTGGGATAACCCATACTTAAGACTAGATTCATCTAGCATAACAAATATACAACAAATTATCCTAGGAACTCCAATTTTCTAAGAGAAAATAAAAGTTCTTGTGTTTGTAAAATTAATCATTTAGAATTTTGTTGCTACTAGGAAATTTAAAAAATATGGTAAAATGATATGTTCGTTCAGGACTGAGGGACAGTGAAGTTTATGATATAGATAATTGCATTTTAAAAACAATTCAAAAGCTCCCAGATATTGTTGACAGGTTTTTATTCATGCTTGAGTGGGTGTATTTTAACCAAATATATTTTATCGCTTTGAAAGAAAACTGCTGGTGTAGAAGAAATACAGTTATGAGACACAGGCGCTTTTCATAATTCAAGTTCATGCAAAAATAACTTTTTTCATTATGGATGGAAAAAATATTTTCCTAAAAGACTTTATCAGTGATGATATGATATTATATACTTGCCAACTTTTACGGATTATCCGTAATTTTTACGGATTTCCACTTAATTTTACTGATTTACGGATGGGTCTTTTCGGATTTTTAATACTTCGATCGAGCAATCGAAATATTTCATTCTCTGCAACCATCCACTATAATTTTCTATCAGACTTGATGAGTGCAAAGACGAAGCAATGGATGAGTTGGAAAGTGAGTTTTGTTGTCTTCAGCTGGAAGATTTATCTGTGATAATAGAAGGACATGACCGTATTGATGTGCAGTGGGTTGAAGTAGGTAAAATAAGAGGGGCTGATGGACTTCTAAAATTTGCTAGATTGGCCAAAATTAGGCTTTTTATTCTGCTCACCCTCCCATTCCAATGCAGAGTGTGAGAGAATCTTCAGACTCGTCAAAAAGGGAACCGAACTGAATACCGTTCTCTCATTTCCAACAAAACGTTGGAAAGTTTGTTGGTCTTGAAAACCCAAAACCCCAAACCTTGTTTTGAGTAGAAATTCTGTGCAGAGTTATTAAAAAGACCAAAAAGCTACAACAGCTTCATTGAATTTATCTGCAACCCCTTCTTCTGGATAAAACACTAAATGAAACAACTTTGTAAATATAGCATTGATTTATTTTCTTTCATCTATTTGTAAATAAGCTTTATAAACATCAATGATCTGTAATCCTGACACAAGTTTAAATGGTATGTAACACACAGTTTCGGATACGTAGGTACTCATAAAGTGAATATGTTTTTTACAGTGGATGTGTTCAGTTTGGTATTAAAACACTTCTGCTTTGCGAGGTTACTGCAGTTGATAAAAATGTGAATTCTTACCTTATGTACACTTTTAAATACAAATAATGCTAGTTACTGTGACATATACGGATATTTCTAATACTCATTAATTCATGTATTTATGTTGTGTTTTATGGCAAGGGGCGTTCCGGCGCTAAAATTTTACTGATGCAGTTTTCAAAGTTGGTAAGTATGGATATTATATAAGGGAAGTAATAATTGTTTCGGCCCACTTGTAAAGAATATCATATCCATTAATCAATTAGGAATGAATAAATGCTAGTGAAAGGGGTCTTAAACATGCAATTCATCTTAGAATCACTAAATATATGTAACGAAAAATCTATGAATGTTATGAATGGCATGAATGTTAAGAAATGGGAGTTGATGAACACGGAATGACAGAGTAACATAAATTTCTCAGTTGTGATCATATTGGGCAGAGGGGTGAAAGATTTTAAGTTCGTCTACAGTTGGGAGAATAGAATGTGGCAATGCAACTCTGAGGTAATTTTCAATTAAAAACAGGCTAATGAAATAGGTTGTCATGAGCCTCAAGACCGTATAAGTTTCACAATAGCTTTAAAGTCATTGATAATGAGTAACTTTCAAGTATACAAGATATTTGCTAGTGGAAATTTTGAATTGTAACACTTCTCGTTAATCGTAATATGAAGAAACATTATGAAAATAAATCAATAAGAACAGTCAGAGGTGAATTAGAGCAAGGATCAGGATCGAGTACTTTTGGAACACAAACGTGAAATAAAAGTAGACAGAGCATTGCTATTGAGAAGAGCTTCGACAACTGTTACCAACATGTTGACTAGTAGTCACATGACTGGTGAATGGAAAATTGACTTGCTTGACCGATTGGGCAGCGTATCACCTTGTTTGATGATATAACATCTTATGAAAGGGTAGGTGTGTTTATGCGCCTTTCCAGATTGGTGACAAAAGTGGAGAAATTGCCAAAGTCTACCACTAACCAATCAGATGATGAATCAATGGATGGGCGTCTTCTCTGGTCCCGTGGGCCAATCAGGATATGAATATTCGGTTCCACCAGGCAGACGAAAGTAGTTTAAGGGTCACATTAATACTAATTTAGTTACATGATCTTAGGCACATGAAAAGGTTACCGTTGCTCATTCTACTTTTAAATATGTTCAATGTTTCAGAACCCTTGGCCCATTTTCGGTAATGCAACAGTTGTGTGGGTGTGAAATTCTTTAAAATTACAAAGAACAAGAATCCACAACAAACTGAGAACACTACAATTAAAAATAGTTCATTGGGAACATAATTTCATAATAATTTTAATAATAATAATTTCATTAAGACATAAATTTCTCCCCGATTATTTTTAGATTTTTCATAAAGTATCTAAAAAAAGCGGCTGTAACAATAATAGTCTTGCAAAAGCATCCACGTTAAGTTTTAAGATGTTTTACTATGTGTGTTTTTGTCACCGATACTGCCAATACATAATTACAATATTGTATTGGCTAATTCCAGACTATTGAAGATTTAACTGTAGCTATGATTCAAGAGTGGCATGATTCGATCTGTCTTGTATTTTGTGTTTTGAATTGAAAAATAACGAATTAAAATAATATATTTTTTTTAATAAAATTCGCAAATTCTACATGCATTTCGTGATCATGATGATTTTTTTTTAATTTCTCGTTAGATAAAATAAATGGTTTTACTGCACCAACTGAGTTTAGATAAATCATCAGTTACAGAACGATCCCATAAGCTGAAGAGTAGAGGTGGTTAATATAAATGATATATTTTATATAGGAACTAACAATTTCTAACTATGTAGAGGAATACATGATACACTAATATAAATGTACACAATTTTGAACTTGTAAACACGTTTTACCACCACTTACAATGGAGGATAATAATAAAATGTTTCAAACTTTTAATTATATTCCCAATCAGTGATATTCAATTAAATTTTGTTTACAAATAACTGTATTACAGGATTTAATAATTTTGAATCATGTTTATAACCTGTAATCTGTTCGAAATGCTTTGTTAGAGGGAATGCGAAATTTCTCCATTTTTCCAAAGAATGTTTTATAATCCATTTAACCCACCAATTAGTTTCAATGAGATATCTCGATTTCAAATAGTTTTCTTGCTTTTTATTCCAAAATACAGTAAAACCCTGATTATCCGAGCTCTGATTATCCGAGTTTCCTCTTTAACCGAGCTATCAAATATTTCTAAGATTTTTTTTTTTGGTCTTACAGTTTCCATTTTTAAAACTACCGAAAAAATTATGAACCTTATCTCATAAACACTCAGGAAAACGAAATTCAGCAACACTACCCCCTTTACTTTTCATTGTATCACGCACTAAACGCTATCGAAAGTGCTATTGAATATATAGAACAAGAAGAAGCGACACCAGCAATCCTGTTAACCTTAAAGAAATGTCGAAACATTGCAACAGAGAAATGTCAAAGTAACATAAAACAAAAAACAATTAAGGACTTTTTAAAGTAAGAACTCTTTAATTATCCTAAAAATATAAATTGCATGTGGTGTATCTGCCTAAATTTTGTATTTGTTAGAATATACATTTATACTTACACGGTTTATTTCACTTACAATTTTCGCTTTAACCGAGTTTTTCGGTTATCCGAGTTAGTCTTGGTCCATATTAACTCGGATAACCGGGACTCCACTGTACTTAAATTATTTTAATCAGATTGAAACCAGGGCTTGAGGGGAAGTATTAAATCTACGGGAAACTCATTTGACAAACACTCTCTGGTGACTTTTGCCATATGATTACGGTCGTTTCATCATTAATTCCCAATTCTCTCCCTTGGTGTACTTTCTAATAATTGATCTGCCGTATGTACCCATATTTTCGTGCATTAAAAGTCCTTTAATTACAGTTAAATTACCTGCTTTTCATGCAGCTCCATATTATAACACTGGACGAAGTACATTTTGAAAGAGATTAATTCTTTTCGGTTTTTTTTCTTTCTAAATAGTCTTGTGACAGTCAGATTCAAATAAACAGCCTTAACTTTCAGTTTTTTATAAAGGTTTATAACTTATAAAAACTTATCGATGAATTTTTTTAAAACTAAATTTTTTTTCCCCAAGACTTTCCACTAATGTATTTTTTTTTGCGCTTCTCTACACTTATGGCCTAATTTACATGACCGATTTCTCAAAGTTTAAGGTATAGCATGAACGTCTGAACATGATCCAAGAGGCCACCTACTAATATTTAAATCCTCTAAATGGTTTCGACGAGATATCTCGTCCATCAATATATGATAAATTTTGATAATTACGAGGTATCTTGTCATCAAGATATTGATGATGACGAGATCAAGATAGGTTCAGTTTTTTTTTCAACGACAAGGGTAAAATTGTGGTTGAGAGAAAATTCATCCCAAAAATATCTTGTTGTTTGTTGTTTCTTATCCTTCAAAATGGTCTGACGAAGTCAGACTAGGTCCAAGAATCCGTTGACACAGAGAAAGTCCATCACAAGAAGAGGAGATTAGTATATAGTAGATATTAGTATAGATTATTAGTATATTAGAGAGTATAGATTATTAGTATATTAGTAGAGATTAGTAGAGATTATTAGTATATTAGTAGAGATTAGTATTCTAGAGAATTCCAAATCTTGCAAAATAAAGACTCAAAAATAAAAGAATCCCTAAAAATGGACAGAAAAACTGGTAAAAAGAACATAAAATTCACGAAAATTGCATGAAAATAACCAGAAAGTGCATTTTTGTTGTGTTAGTCTTGCGTGTGAAACGTATTTCTTTTCATTCTACTAACCTTTAAGTCTAGTAAAAAATATCACAATTCCATCTTTAGTTACTAGGCACCCGGACCTAGATGAATTCTCATCACCAATTATGCAACAGGTCTCCCAGTTGCACCCGTGGTGAAACAAAGCTTGTTACCTTTTCGTTTCAAAGGCTGATGCACCCAACCAATTCACCAGAAAATAATATTTCCAAAAGAAGGTACTTTTAAAAAGCTATACAATAACTTTGGGTTTTAATCTAAGTGTGTTGAAAGGTATGATAAATTTTACGAATAAGATAACTGAGAGATTTTACGTTGCACCGTAAGAGATTATCAGTATACAAACCAAATAATATCAACAAAACAGAAAAACATGTTTACCTAATATTAGTGGAGGCTTCAATGATACACGGCGAAATAAAACTGAAAAAAAGTAGTGAGCATAATGGGGTAAAATAAATGCAAAGAAAATTATAATAAATCAAATAATAAACACAAATAAAATAAATAAGTGGAAGTTATAAAATATAAAACATAAGAGTTAAATTAAGAAATTAAAACTCCCGAAGGCAATGGAACAAAATGCTAAGAACTTAATGAACTGTATTTCCAACACTGAAACATAAAATATAAAAACCTTTGATAAATAAAACTGATTAAGAGTTTTTTATACGGTTAATAAGATTTTTAAGTTCTTAAGGAGTACCTCATTCCAATTTGTCTTCATTAGTTGTATTCTAAACCCGACAATATGACTACTTAAGGTGAACTATTGTTAAATACAATGTATTAAATCAACAGTTGGTTGGCTATAGTCCGAGCTGACATTTGAATCACGTGGTTTTGAACTAGTCTAGGGGACGGGTAAATCTATTAACTACAACTCCTTTATTATCCCTCATAGCAGAAGTTGGAACCAAACATAAATATATTAGTTAGAGAGGGCCCTTTGAGTCTTGATGTGCTCCTGACTTTTCGTTTACTACAGTAAAATTTTTGAAGGAATTTCGTTGTATTCGTAAACTGTTATGTGACGTTTAATTAAGAAATGAGGATGAGGCATCAATTCCCCAGTTCGTCAGGGTAGCGACGGGTCGCTGGACTGTTTACGAAGTGAAGAAAAGTGAACAAGGTTCTCTACTCCATAGTCTACTTTCTTACATTTTACGAGTAATACAGATCGTCATAATCGGAATATGAGAATACATGTACCTTCCTATGGGAACTGTGATTGAGAGTTTGACTTTCATTTAGACAATTTCATTTTCATCAGTAATCACAAATTCTGTTAACTTTTCAAGAACATAATGGGTTTAACAAAACAGTTAGTCTTCTGATTTATATTTTAGGATATTAAACTTTTGTAGGCATACCATCAAAAACATTTGGATTTTCAATTTTCGAGCCTACGATATTTATACTTATTTCTAAAATATATCTTTTCCGAAGTCTCAAATTTGTGAAAACTCTTTTTTCATAAATTTCAGATTTCTTTATTAGAGAGTGAAAATTTTAAAGCAATAAATAGTTCATTTATTGCAGTTTCTATGTAAGGAAAATTTCATTTCCCCAAGCTATTTTACAGTTTAGAGATTTGTTCATTTTATATCCACAAGATGGCGCCACATGATCAAATTAACTACATTTTCTGTGGAAAACGTTTGGTTTTGATTTGGTAGCTGTGCGCGTGATAATTTTTTGCTACTCGAGAAAGATGGCTAATTGGACCGGAACGATAACTGCAAAGGCTATTTGGAAAAATTGGATCGAATTTATTCACTCCGTATTATTATAAGCCTCAATTAATTTTGAGTAATCGAAGTTCTTTATGGCATCGAACGACATTTTACTTTTGACAACTCGGAAATTTCATTGTTCTTTTTTCATTTAAATCTCTTACTCCACTGTTCATGCCTAACTGAATTCAGTGTCGAAACACTTTAATTTGCATTGAGATGCACAGAAGAGAAGTTTAATTTACATTATCGAAATTGGGTTTTCACCATCGAAAATTACAAACTCTGGGAGAAATAAACTTAAATGGACAAGGTTACGTTGAGAACTTATCCTTGTTATGATAGTGAAAGATTGAAGATAGTAGCTGCATAATAGTACTTGTTAAAAATCATTGCTTGTATTTAGACAAGGCATTCACACGAAATTTTGTAAAATACAATCATCGATTGAACATAGTGCATTGTTGTCATGATGTGAAGTTCGTGAATATGAAGTTTAAAAATGCTCTATCATGAAACGATGTCAAGTACTAGAGGTTGAACCTCTTGTCCAATATTTTATGGTTGGGGCTAGGTATTATCAAACATTTTAGTTAATAATTATATACCATACTATGCATAACCAAATAAACCAAATACACAGATACTATGGATAACCAAACAAAAAGACATCATAGATCAGTGCTTCCCAACCTTTTTCACGACACGGCCCACTTTACAAGCAGAAATAATTTCACGGCGCACTTCACAAGGCATAAATCATTTCACGACACATTGAAGAAACATTGTTCTATTACATGATTAATTCCTTATATTTCATACTAAGGATTAAATTAATAAGATCTTTCTTAAAACATTTTTGCATTATAATACATAAACATTCTAGTTAGACATTCTTTTTAGATAAGTCTTCTTATGCAGTCATAAGCACGAAATAACGAAATGGAATCAAAATACCTAATCCATACAGTCTCAGTGATTGATTATTTGAAATAGAGAGTTTTAATATCGCATCTAATTGTTACAGTTTTAATATCGCACTAAATTGTCAGATTTGACTGAGTGTGTTATTATTGTGATTAAACTTTTCGAACACTTATTTTATAAAATGATGTGAAAATACAAAAGCAAATTCATTATACACAAAAGAATTATACTGACTATGTATAAATATGCTAATAATAATTTAATGACGAAATAAACATTTTAAATATATATATATATATATATATATATATATATATATATATATATATATATATATATATATATATATATATATATATACAAATAATATAATAGGAAGTGTTTGTGTGTTTGTACGTAATGTCCTGACGAATCTATGGCACTTACATTAATGCGATTTGGAACACAGGTAATCCGAATTTTTTGCAATTTTTGTGATAGTCCGAATTTTAAAATTAAATCTAGAACATTTTAAAATTGATTTAATGGCATTAAAAATTATTATTGTTTTCTTTAGAATGGCAACAGCATAAAGAGACACGACAGATTCGAAATTTATTTTTCACGCTTCTGTTTAATTTTGCAGAGGAACGCTTTCAGCCGACCAAAAAAGAAATAAAGTTTTGTTACTGGAGTTATGTAGTCCTTTTTTCTATCTCCCAGATCGTTAAAGATAGAGAAAAATTTCAACGGATTTGAAATCTGCGGAAAATTGTACACCAGATAGATACTGTAAAACCTCCATACTAGAAAAGATAATATTACGTGTAGAAAGACTGAAAATACATTCATTCTTCATGTATAAAACTACCATACCTGCCCTCTACTGGAATCTTCAGTTGTGGCAGATTTGCATCAGCAGAAAGCATGCATTTAGTCTTTCTACACACAAAACTAGAAAGTCACATTTTTTGAGTTATGAGGGTATTGGATTAGGGGTGCGATACATATGAAGCAAAAAGGGCCATACGTGCTCCAATCCAATAATTCCCCCACGTTGAATCCACTGCTAACGAGTGCTATTTGATGGGGAAACTAAAGTATAAAGAAATAGCTTTTTAAATATTAATTCCCAACTGGTTTCGACGAGATATCTCGTCAAGATACTATCGTTTTTTTTTTATGATGAAGAGAGCAAGATCTGGCCAGTTTTCTTCTAATGACCAGAAATTTCGTACATCAAGATGGTCAATTTTGTTAATGATAAGATATCTCGTCCAGGCAACCACCAGGAGCATTAAGCAAAATTCTTATAAAAAGAATTATAAAACTTGAAATTTTGTCAAATTTCTGACATATTTCATACGCGAATTAAATTAGAAACGAATTGGGGAAATGAACAATTGAAAATGAGACCTTAAAAAGCCACTTCCACGTTTCCAACCCTGCTGAATAACTGATGCGACTGAAATATCAAAGAATATGAGACTTTAAAGCCAGTTAAAGAGTATTTTGAAAATATCGGGTAACAAGTTTTATTCATCAATCTAAAAATAAACCCCGGTTTTTCCAAATCCTACTAGATTACCTATTTGAACATATTTAAAGAAATGTGACTTTAAAAGCCACTTAGAGAATATTTAGAAGATCTTTTGGTAACGGTATTATTCACCAATCTTCAAAAGCACTGCTGGATCACCGATTCGCTTAAAGCATCAATGAATCTAACCTGAAGTAGAAGTGTATATTGCAGGTTACCCTGCAATATACAGCAACAAAAGCTAATCGTAAATAAGCGTAATTGATGATTAATAGCAATAAAAAGTAGACCAAAAATGAAGGCGATTTATCGAAGGATCAAATTGACACCATGTATGGGAACCTAATTACACGGGAGGCCAATTTACAGGTAGACTAGAATTTAAAATAACACCACAACAGAGTCTAAATTGGAAAATTGGCACTAATACTCCTACTTCTGGCAATAGGTCGCGGATCCGAATAATTTTAGTCATTAATAATTCCTTTCCACAGTGTAAGGGAGGCACGCTTTTAAAAGGGGATCCTTTCCAAGCTTCAACTTGTCCAAGCTGAAACGTTAAACCCAATCCTAACAGTGGCTTTAAGGCCGTGAACATTTTCGAAATGGGGTGCTGAGAATTTCTAGATGCTGGTCACAAGCCAAGCTTTTTTCGAGCAGATTATCAATTCACTATAACATGTTTTTGATGAAATTGAACAATAATGGCTAGGTTGTGGAAAGGAACGATTATTCAGAAGAAAGTAAGATAACCAGAACCTTCTAAAAAATTTTAAGTTCCTTAATGTTTCTACCTTTTTGGTACTTGCGAGTTATCTTTCTGAAAGGAGTTACGATACTGCTAACTGTGTTTTATAGATGTGCTGTAGCTCATCCTATGAAATAATACAACAACATGAGCTTGTGCATTTCTGTCTTCACACTTGTAATTTGAGTAAACGCCCCAAAATAGATGTATAAGTGGTCTCAAGAAGGTTAAACTTTAGTTACTAGGTACTTAATCATTTTGATATGAAAAAGCTGTTAAGACAATTAGAATAACGTTGCAATGTTTTGTTGTTTTAAATCGAAATGAAATATATCTTAGTGATTGCAATTGTATTAAGGTACCTCAGACTATGGTCAAGAGCTGGATCCTGACCGCTGATGCTTTGACAAAAAACACCCTTCCGAATATCTAAATGCTGGTTCTGAGTTCAATTCACAAAATACCTACATGAATACCATCTTGTGGTATTGATAGCGATGGGGATATTGCAAAAGCGAAATAAAAATAGCCATATTGTTGTTATTTCTTGGCATTCACCAGCTGGCATTCATAACATGACAGACTGAAATGATTTCTGGACTGAGGAAAGAAACGATTTTCCTGACGTTAGCAGGTGCTTTGTGGATATTAAAACTTATATAGCACAAACGCAATCGTCCATCTATAGGTAACATATTTAATTATTTCCTTATAAAAGATCTTATTGTTTTCTTGTTAAAAGTTCATTAGTATTTAATGTTGTGTGTATAAGCATTTTTGTGTTCCATTGTTTGTATAAGAAACCCGTTTTTTTACACATTACTCCTTAGAAGAATGGTATCACTATTCCAAACGGCACAAATGCTGGAGGAAGTATTACCTAAAACGATATCAATATGGTGGAATAGCATCAATAGTCTCTTATATCCACATATCGGAGTTCTACATTGAAATAACTACTTGATTCAACACAATGTAAATAGAATCTGTTTTAGAGGAAACCGGGGTAATCCTACCCCTCGGGGTATTATCGCCACCCTCAGTTTCTTCCTCTTGTACATTAGAAATACGTAAAGTGTGGCAATATCTAACGGATTACAAAAGAATGGTGTTAATCCGTAGTGCAAGCTGCGATTTTTTTCAACGACACAACTGTCGAGTTTGCCCCTCATGTGGGCCCCAATTGTAGAACTGGAGTTATTCAGTGATAAACGTACTTTAAGTATTCGTCGCATGAAACTCTTGGATAGTAATGAAGTATGCATATTAAATTTTCCTTCCTCGTTTTTTAGTTCGTTGCCAACTTTTGTGTAGAAAAAACAAGAAACCGAGTTTGTCTTTTCTCGGGTAGACTTGCTATTATCGTAGGGGTAATATCGCTACAGCGACGATATCATCCATAACTCTTTATTAGCTTATTTTTACGAATTTTTCCATTAGTCTGTCAAACTCACGGAAGACTTGTAACTCAAGAGCCCGTAATTATTGAAAACTAGGAGACAATTAAAATTTTAAAAGTCTATCTAATTCGACAGCTAAATCCTCTGACATGACACGGGATCCCCACTCTTCAAAACAAAACAATAAGGCATTTTAAAGGCAATTTTTTGTCTCTAAGGCCATCGACCTACCACGAGTATCATTGACCTTGTAACAATTAAGTCTTAAGCCTTAATTTTAAGCAAATGGTAAGGTTTTTAAGGGCACTTCAAAACTAAAATGAAAATCAAGCGTTCTGAAGGCTTTAACCCTTCAAGTGGTTTCGACAAGGTAACTCGTCCTTCAATATCTGATCAATTTTACAGATGACGAGATATCTCGTCATTAAGACATTAAAGATTGCTTTATGATTACGAGATCAAGATCTGGTCAGTTTTTTCAATGACGAAATACCTCGTCCATCGAGATCTGGTCAGTTTTGTTAATGACGAGACGCTTCCTCGAGACAATCAATAGT
Source organism: Metellina segmentata (assembly GCA_947359465.1). Taxonomy (NCBI): domain Eukaryota; kingdom Metazoa; phylum Arthropoda; class Arachnida; order Araneae; family Tetragnathidae; genus Metellina; species Metellina segmentata. The sequence goes on from OX375884.1 coordinate 31,907,718, forward strand.
ATGATCAACTGATTCCAACAAGACTACTTATGAAGGGTGGATTCGAAATCGAAAAGAAGATAAACTGGGTAGAAAAAGATAAAGAAAAGTGAAAATTCATTGAAGCTTTCAGAAGCAGTCGCAGTAACATGGTAAAATAGTAAATTTGTTCTGCATTTCACAAAGTTCGTGTTATTGCGTCTGTATTATCTGAGTTTCTAGTTATCCGAGGTGGCCTCGGTCCACATTACCTCGAAAAAACAAAAAGTTCTCATATACTTCTAATTAATAAATATTCTTTCTTTCTGTGTTTTCACCTTGGATCAGTGGATTACCCCGCTGATCTAGCAACTGTGAGTTGTAGGCGGTGTAGGTTATAAAATATGGCACTTGAGCCATAAAACCCTAAACTAATCACATTTTTTTCCGTGCTTGTACCGAAGTAAAAACATAAATTTGTTGGAAAATAAAAATTTCTTAGTTTTAATTTAATTTCTGGATTTTCATCAAATAAAACACCAACCTAATACCAACTCATCTACCATAACATTGAAACCTATCTTGGTGGGTGATTTGGTAATTGATGGCACTGCGCTTCTCTTCATTTCATTTGTTATTTCAATTTATTTAATAGCGGTTTTTGTGATTTGTCAAACAACAATAAGCCGAACAGCAACCTCAAGTTAATTGATCTTCATATGATTCTTACAGTTAATATTTATTACTAACAAATATATATCTGCTGTTTTTTTTCAAGGCCCGAAGCACTGGTTCATTAAAAAATGTTCTGTTACACTATTTACTACGTAATGTACAAGTTCCGTTAAGAGTTGGCATCTTTCCCTACATCTTGTGCAACTCCATTATCTGATATCGTCTATCTTGAGCAGGGTCAAATATGGCTAGCGCCATAAAACCTAAAACCAACTTGTCTTCCGTGCTTATATACCCCCAAATAAAAATATAAATAATTTAAAAAAGAGAAATAGCTTAGTTTTAAATTAATTTCGGTATTTCCATCACAAACCAAATTACTCACCACTTACCAAATCACTCACCATGGCATTAAGATTTGTCATGGTGGGTGATTTGGTAATCGGTGGGATTGCGTTCCTCTTCATTGTATTTGTTATTTCTATTCACTTTTTCGTAGCATTTATGAGACTTGGCAAAAAACAATTAGCCGGGCAGCAACCCACTTCTGATGATTCTTACAGTTAATATTTCCCACATTTATACACTAACAAAGATGACATCTCTTGTGTTTTTCAAGGCACAAAGTACTGGTTCATTAAAAATATCCTGTAACACCATTTGCACCGTAAAATACAAGTTCCGTTACGAGTATGCTGCTTTCCCTACATCTTCATGCTCTTTAGATAGTAAGCCGGGGGGTTATCAAACAGGTGTTCCTCTTCTCCAATGGTATATTAATGCACAGTTCTGGAGGATGGATACCCCAATAAGCCATTGACGTTAAGTGATTATGAAGAACAGGTAATCAAGCAGAGACGGGGGATGTTATGTCAGCTCTAGAGGGTTGTTACCTTCGAAAAGTGACGAAGTTTTGTTTTTGGGCCTGCTTGGCGAGCTTCCTCACCAAATTTCACTTTTTGGAAATATCAAGGGAAATAATACCTTGGGAAAGTTGCAGCCCTGAGAGGGGCCAACACCGAGTTGGTGCTCGCGGATCTGATGCGTCGCCAAATGTGGGACACGGGTTTTGGAACTGGTTTTTCTGGAGGAGATACATTTTTTTCTCCATCCCTTCTAGTCGGCGCACATCTGCTGTGACTAAAGAAGGGAAGAAAGTGAAAGGGGGCAAGAAAAACGAAGGGGCGTGTCTCCAGCAAAAATCGTGACTGTAAAAAGCAGGCTTGCATCATTTGCTCTTTCATTTTATGAACGCCATTTTGTACAGAGAGCTTCGACCCGTTAGTAAAATGCTTAAGAGCGACTTAGAAAGACTAAGCTGTTTTTAGTGAAGAAGACGGATTTCGAAGTCTTGCAGTATCTCAGAATGCATGAAACGCATAGGAAAATGTATTACTTCAGTAAAGTAATCCAGAAAATAGAATGGGAGGAAATTAAAAATTAAAAACATCATTATTAAAAAATCCCTAATAACTGATTAATAATATTAATCTTAACGAATGACGGAACTTTTACATAATTTGCTCTTTCATTTTATGAGCACCGTTTTGTCCAGATATCCGTTAATACAATGCTTAAGAGCGACTTAGATGTAGTAGGAGTAGACTAAGCTGCTATTAGGGAATAAGACGGATTTCGAAGTCTTGCAGTATCTCAGAATGCATGAAACGCATCGAAAAATGTATCACTTCCGTAAAGTAATCCAGAAAAAAGAATGTGAGGAAATTAAAAATTAAAAACATCATTATTAAAAAATTCCTAATAACTGATAAAAAAAAAATCTCAAGGAATGACGGAACTTTTACATCATTTGCTCTTTTATTTTATGAGCGCCATTTTGTCCAGATACCCGTTAGTAAAATGCTTAAGAGCGACTTAGATGTAGTAGGAGTAGACTAAGCTGCTTTTAGGGAATAAGACGGATTTAGAAGTCTCAGTATCTTTCAAAATGCATGAAATGCATATAAAAATGTACTACATCCGTAATGTAATCTAGAAAAGTGAATGAGAGGAAATTAGAAATTAAAAGCATCATTATTAAAAAATTCCTAATAACTTATTAATTATATTAATCTTACGGAATGACGAAACTTTTGTATCATTTGCTCTTTCATTTTAACGCCATTTTGTCCAGAGACCCGTTAGTAAAATGCTTAGGAGAGCTTCAGAAAGACAAGGCTGCTTTTAGTGAAGATGGATCTAGAAAGTATTGCAGTATTTTCCGGAAAGCATGAAACGTATATGAAAATGCTTTGCGCCCGTAAAATAATCGAGAAAGGTAGAGGGGAGGAAATTGAATTACAGCCATACAATTATTAAAAAAAGGTAATTCCTAAAGGATAATTAATTTGATTAATCTTAAGGATTGACGAAATGTATGCATTATCTGCTCTTCTATTTTAACAACGCCATTTTGTTCAGAGAGCTTCGACCCGTTATTAAAATGCTTAAGAGCGACTTAGAAAGACTAAGCTCCTTTAAGTGAAGACGAATTTAGAAGTCTTGCAGTATTTTTCAGAATGCGTTAAACGTGTATGATTAATTGTATACGCACTATATCAGTAAAATTCAGAAAAACATAATTAAATTAAACATCATTAAAATGTAATTCCTAATGAATTACTAATTTCACTTTTAATTTGATAAGTCTTAATGAATGATGAAAATTTTGCTTGATTAAGGCAATCTTGAAACGACAGACATCTATGGTTGCTTTTCATGAAAACAGATTTAGAAGTGTTGCGGTGTCTTTCAGAAGAATGAATGGTTATTTTCCACGATGTGTGATGAGAAAAACATTGTTATACATATATGTAACACTATAGTAAAACTGGTAATTTTTATTTTGACCTAACAACAACCAATTGGTCTTTAAACAGCTGAAAAGTAAAAAATACTTTTGTCGATTAGTGAGTTTTTGTTTTAATTCGACGATATGAGCAAAGTTAAAAATTTTCAGAAGGCAGCAGCTGACGTATCAGAAGGCAGCAGCTGACTTTAATTGATAGCATCTCTACCATCTGGATTTATGTTTATGACTGATTGATTGAACATCTCAACTGCTACAACCTTTCATCCTACAACAGGAACAGGTGATTAAATACTATTCATTATACCAATATCCTTAGAATACGAAAACCACCTAGGCCCAGGATAAAAATTTTAATTTTATTGTTCAGGTCGTGCATTTAGAATTCGACTGTTCTTAACATTTGGAGAATGCAAATTATTTGATAGCAGCTTTATGATCAGAAACCATCTGGATTCATGTTTTTGACTGATTGATTAAACAGCTCAAGTACTACAACTTTTCATCGTACAACAGGAACTGGTGATTAAATGTTATTCACTACACCAGTATCCTTTGAATCCGAAAGCTGCCAAGGCCCAGGACCAAAATTTATATTTTACTGTCCAGCTTGTGTATTTCGAATTCAACTATTCTTATCGCTCGGAGAATGCAAATTCGTTAAATTAGAATCCTTTTTCTCGTACTTGGCAACTGAAAAACTTATCTCACAGAAAATCCTGAAACTTCTAAACAAAAGCGTTTATTCACATTAAATAAATGAAAGTTTAATCTTTACAAGTTTTTTGAGCGAGAATAAACATTCCCTCCCGAGTCTGAGTTAACAATAATTGAAGCAAAGACAACAATCTTCCTCTCTCTTTTTCAACAAACGAGCGAGACTCATTTACACAAAAGGTTAAACCAGACTTAATGTAAATAAGCTGTCTTTGACACGAGACGATGGACTGAGGAGTGTAATTTAAATTAAGAAAGAATGAAAAAATAATTGCACGAAAAAGTAACAGAACAGAAGAGAAATGTTTTTAATTGCATCAAGTATGGACGCCATCTCGGGCGGTGAGTTAATAAACTCCGATCTTTTATCTGAAATGAGTGAGATAAGAGGGAAAATATATAAACCTTTTACGAGATATTCCGTAATTAATCTTGGGGCTCTCGAAATTGTTTCAATGCTGCGCTACTTAATCGTTTTAATCCTAATTTTTCTGTTTCTTGGTTGGTCTATTAAGATTAGAATCTTATCTTAATTATGAAGTTCCGGATTAATGTGATAGAGTAATTTGACTGTTTTTCTTAAATGCAAGTTGACTCAATTTTCAGTTTTATGAGTTTATTTTAGTCATTTTTCTAAGGATGAGAGAGAGCGATAAACCCCAAAACTAATGACGGGTGGCGGCAAGCCAGTTAGTATTAGCAACCGAAGGGTTGGGAGTTCGAAACTAGATCCCATCAAAGACCAGAGTATACGTGGTGGTCGGTGCACGTTAAATCTGCCGACGCCTCAGATGTCCTCAAGTTGATTTGTGTAGAAGTTTGGAGAGTGGGGAGTCAGATAAGGTATAGATCTCGTCATCTGATCGTGGTTCAAATTTACACAAGTTGTTGTGTTCGGATCTTTTACTTAAGAATTGATCCAGCACTGACGCTAATAACCCGATGTGTTATTCCATTGCGACGTAAATTCAGCTACCTACATACCAAACTCAATCAGGGAAAAATACATTTCTAAACTTGCAAGACGTTTCCTTTTGCATTCGAATGCGTCCGGAAAGAATACGTAAGAATATAACGTGACAGTTTGAAATTCAATTAAATTGAAGGGTAAAATATATTAACTTTATATCATACGTTTCCTTTTGCATTAAAACATTTTCTAAAGGAAGAATATGTAAGAATAAGAACGTTAAATCACGAAAGTTTATTTAAATTTTTGGGATCCGGGAAACTTAATGATAAGACACAGAATGAAAATTCCGTAATGGAAAAAAATATTTAAGAGGAATGAAAGAATTTGTGATTGTTTGAATGAGTGTGTAAAATACTTGGAACGTTTAAGATTACAGAATCTCTTGAATAACGGTTAAACCATTGGAATTTTGGAGTTTTTGAAAACTAGAAAATTGGTAGCCCGAAAATTTTGAAAAGTAGTTTACCGCAAAATTGTTCGGAGCCCTTCAATTAAATTTTTTAACTATCTAATAAGGGTCTTTATTTCTATTTGACAAAAAATGGCCAAACAAAAATCTGGTTCTCCGAGTTTGTTCGGAGTTTGACAAAAATAAATCGTTTGAAGAAGGATCACTACGTTCACGTTGGGCCTACCTTTGAAATGAAATCTTGACTATGTTATGGCAACAATATTATTTTGACCAAGCAACAAAATTCAGATGCTTCAACTTGGACTAAAAACAATACCGTATGGTTTTTAATCAAGATTTTTTTACATGACGAAAATTGGCCAATCAAAAATCTAGTTCTCCTAGTTTGACAAAAATAAATCGTCCGAAGAAGGATCACTACGTTCATGTTGGGCTTATCTCTGGAATAAAAAACTGACTATATTATTTTGAACCAAGCAACCAAATTCAGATGCTTCAACTTGGACTAAAAAGAATGCCGTATGGTTTTGAATCTAAATTTTTACGTGACAAAAAAACTGGCCAGTCAAAAATCTACTTCTCCGTTTGACAAAAATAAATCGTTTGAAGAAGGATCACTACGTTCACGTTGAGTCCACCAATGAAATTAAATCTTGACTACCTTACTGAACCAACCAAGTAACCAAATCCAGATGCTTCAATTCAAAGAAAAAGAATGCCCAGAGATTAATATATATTTATTTGACGAAAAAAATGGGCAATAAAAAAATCTGGGTTCTCCTAGTGTGGTCGGAGAACTTAACCAACCAAGCAACGAAATTCAGATGCTTCAACGATGACTAAAAGAATGCCGTATGATTTATAATCTGAATTCCACCCCATCAAAAATACAGAAAAATAACTCGTAAACGAATTAAATACACAGCAATTCGAAATGTTATAATGTATTTTGCACTTTCGATTTACTATTTCTGTTTGCATGCATTACTTCATTTCCGTAAAGTGTCAATTGGTGGCTAACTTCAAACAAGGAAGTAAACTAAACTTTTGAATTGCCCTCTCATAAATTATGCTTCGCGCATTTAGATGCATAAAGAGCAAATTACGAGAGTTATGCACACCTTTCCACTTATCTAATCCTGAATGCGTATGCATGAGCTCCGTTGAAAAAAATAAGTAACGATCCTACGGGCAGAAACTTTGGAAAAGTAATACCAGCTGGTCTTATCTTCAATGGCGAAAGCAGACAGCCTTTACATTAAAGATAGCGTTTATGACAATTTACTGTTCAGTTCAGGCGACATCTAGGATACTTGTGAATTTATTTCGCATAGGGTGACATGTAATGGCATTCGGACATCGTCTAGAATACTAATCGTCCGAAGTTAAGGGATGAAACGTCTTGTGTTTTGAGGTGTGAGTTTAAAGTGGGTGATAATGGTTTTAAGATATCGCGCCCAGATTAAACTTGGTCAAAATAGGTAGTAGGAATTCGACGCAAGAACGGAGATGAAGTCGGCGTTCATCAATGCATTACGCTTGTTTTTGTATTTTGACCTGGTGACTGTCTCAACGAGGTATCTCGTCATTAGCAAAATAAACAAGTCTTGATGGACAAGATATTTCGTCAATAGAAAACTGACCAGATCTTGATCTCGTCATCGCAAAAAAATAATTTTATATGTTCATTATATTTTTAATTATTTACTTAATAGACATACTGAATATACACAGGGCCTCAAAAATATTTGGCCACCTTTGTTCTATTTTAACGTAATACAGAAAGATGTAGTTAAAATTACGATTTTACCCTCCCAGTGGTTGTCCGTTATTTGAAGAAAACTGATCTTATCTTGGTCTCGTAATCATAAAAAAATTTCTCAATATCTTGACGAGATATCTCGTCATTAGAAAAATCGACTAGATCTTGATGGACGAGATATCTCGTCACTAGAAAAATTGGATAGATCTTGATGGACGAGATATCTCGTCGAAACCACTTGGAAGGTTAAGGGGTTTCGATATCGAAAAAGAGAAAATTGGTTGAAATAAGAAGGTTGCAACTAATTGTAATTGTTGTTTTCGACAAGTACAAATATATTTCTTTGTCAGTCTCGTAGCACTGAAAAGTATACGTTAACCGAATCTATAAGGTTTTTGACGAACAAATATAATTGAATACAAATGATTTCTTGAATAAAGTGAACACATGCATTCAATCATACTTCCCAAACAAACGATAGGATACAAATGATTTCTTGAATAAAGGAAGTGATAGAGAACAAATACTTTTTGATGACTAGTTACCTCGTCATTAGCAAAATTGCTTAGATCTTGATGAAAGAGGTAAGTTGTCGAAACCTCTTGGAGGGTTAAGAGGTTTTGATACCGTAAAAGAGAAAATTAGTTAAAATGAGAAAATTGCAAGCAGTTGTAATTGTTGTTTTCGACAAGTACAAATATATTTCATTGTCAGTATCGTAGCACTGAATAGTATAAGTTACTCGAATCTATAACGTTTTTGACAAACAAATTATTGAATACAAATGATTTCTTGAACAAATGAAGTGATTGAGAACAAATATGATTTTTTTGATGACGAGATATCGCGTCATTAGCAAAATTGGTCAGATCTTGGTAGACGAGATGAGTCGTCGAAACCACTTTGAAGGTTAAGAGGTTTAGATATCGTAAAAGAGAGAAAATTGGTAGAAATGAGAAAATTGTAAGCAACTGTTGTTTGCGACAAGTACAAATACATATTCTTGTCAATCCTGTAACACCGAACAGCATACGTTGACCGAATCAATAACGTTTTCGACAAACACATTTCTTTGACACTAAAGAATTCCATCTAAGTTCGTATTGCGAATCACGTCTGGTAAAAGAATCACGTAATGAGGCTTTCATGAACCTAAACTCATCGATCGTTTCCGATTCGGCTCGCAAACTCGATAATTTTCAAAGCTTCGTTAATTTTTATACACTTCATGACTATCCAGTTTCTCTATCCCCTTCAAACTCTACTGCATGGAAAAACTTTAAGGACCTCAGATAATTTAAAAAGCACCCCATTATATAAATGCTTCCAACTTCATCCTCGTCATTAAGTCCAGTGATAATGATTTACAACTTCTTTTTCTGTTTAAATTGGCGTTTTTTTATCCATTTACGTCATACACCGTTAAGACTTGGATGTATAAGATTTTTTCGCCGTTCAATAGTTGTAAAATCGAAATTTACCAACTGGATATTCAATATATATTAAGAATTTAATATAGATGGAGCTAATATAATAGTTGTAATGTGTTTCATGCAACAAGCAAACATGTACAAACACGATGTTCAATAGCTGTAGGATGGTTGTTTTTTATGGCACAATAGCCATATTCATCTAAGCTGCGCCAAACAAAGTTATGTATAAAAATTATAACGACCAAAACCTAAACACACACAAGAATAAATCTAAAAAATCAAGTATAAAATGTAACAAATTTCGAATCCAAATTTAATTTAAATCGAAATACAAAATCTAAATACGTTTTTATAAAACTAATCTAATTTTTGAATAAAAAACAAGTTTTTTTAGTACGGATCCATCAATAGGTTCTTGAGGGTAGGATTAGAAACTCTAAATCGATTTAGTCTATGATTGTTGAATATTTCACATTCAGTCAAAATGATGTGTACTGACAAAAAGGGTGTGAAAGCAATAAACATCAGTTGTAGAATCGGGATTGTAATTGGGATATTCAATATATATTAGAAATTCAATAAATATGGGACAAATATAACAGTTAAAACGTGTTTCATACAACAAGCAAATATATTTGAGTACTGAAGAACAAAATTGGATTATGGATAATTCAATCAAATCTTACTTTGTGATGAATTTGCTAATAATTAACTTTAAAAAATTTAAACAACTGTTTTTACTCCCACAGATTTTTCTCTGCTAAGCTCGTGCTACCACAAGAAAAGATTTCACCAGGAAATATTTGACATTGAGAGGAATGAAAAAAAAAAAAAGCCAGCGGTGACATCCTTGCAACGATTAAGTTCTGGATTTCCAATGAATCATCTTAGAATACGAACCACTACATTATCTCGAAAAAGAAACACGAGCTTTTCAACGCAACAAAGAAACTATCATCTAAAATCATATAGAAAATATTTTATTTTGAAGATACAGCTAAATATAGGCGACTCCTTGCAGCAACATTTTCTAGGATATCCCGTAAAATATTAGAATAGTTATATTTGAAATCCAAAAGAAGAGGTTTTCTTTGACAATTGGAAGTGGCAATAATAAGTAAGCAATGGTGAATTCCTGACAACTATCAGTTTCTAGGATATCCAATAAAACATTTCAGAATAAATGCCACGACATTATCTTCAAAAGAGACGGTGGTAAATAAATGCTACAAAGAAACTCCTCAGAAACCAGCATAGAAAAGATTTTATTTTAAACATGCAGCTAAATATAGGCAACTCCTTGCAACAACATTTTCTAGGATATCCCGTAAAATATTAGAATACTTATATTTGAAATCCAAAAGAAGAGTTTTAATTTGACAGTTGAAGTGGCAATAATAAACAAGCAATGGTGAATTCCTAACAGCCATCAGTTTCTAAGATATCCAATAAAACATTTCAGAATAAATGCTACTACATTATCCTCAAAAGAAGAGACGGTGGTAAATTAACGCAACAAAGAAACTCCTCAGAAACCAGCATAGAAAAGATTTTATTTTGAACATGAAAACTAAATATAGGCGACTCCTTGCAACATTTGCTAGGATATCCCGTAAAATATTAGAATAGTTACTCAAGAACACACGCGTCATTTACATTATCTCCCAAGAGGACACCATGGTTAAGTAATACAACAAAGAAACTATCCCTGCTTCCCAGCAATTGCTTGGAAGTGATATTCGTCTCCCTAGACGATACTTCCCAAATTCGTACTAAGCCACCCCTAAAGCGATTTTAATTACTCAGGGCCGATCGAAATCTAGTCGGAACCTCATCAGAGGATAGTGAAACGACACTGTCGTTGGCAAACATTTATAGAGCGGAAACAAGGTGGAAATATATATTCTCCAGTGGATAGATTAATATGATACTATCCCTCCCTGCTGTTCAGCGAGGATTGTGGCCATCTGCATCATAGGAATAGACAATTCATCAAGGAAAATGAGGCAACATGGAGGATGGTAATCGCTTTGTATTGCAGGATTCGCGTCCGAAGGAGTTTTGAGCACTGTAAAACAATCTCATTATGCTTTTCTTTAAATTAGGGACCGTGTAGCTCAATTGGAAAGGCAGCGGATTCGTACTCGGAGTGTAGCGTGTTCAAAACTGCCCAGCAAGAGATCGTTGTGTACACGGATGCTGGGGTCGTTAAATCGGTCGGGGTCTCAGGTTGTCGGGTTGTGGAAGTTTGGAGAGTGGGGTACCAGCTCAGGTGTTGACCTCGTCATCTGACAGTCGTTTAAAATTGCGCGGCGTGGTTCTAGGATCTTTCCCTTCGCGATGGATCCCGGACCGTCGCAAGTAGCCCTTTGTGATGTTCCATTGAACTATTCCTCTTGGAAAAAGTCCTCACCGGGCTTCTGGTTCGCAGTACTTTCTTACCTCTTTGGACTAAGTGCGCTACTCGGGTTTGCAGATTTAAAGAAAATATTTAAAGATTTAAAGAAAAAAGATTTAAAAAGTTTAAGATTTAAAGAAAAATATTTAATTTTTTTAAAGATTTAAAGAAAAAAGATTTAAAAAGTTTAAAGATTTAAAGAAAAAAGATTAAAAAAGTTTAAAGATTTAAAGAAAAAGGTAGGTAGGTAGCTAATTAACATCGCACTGGAGAAACACAAAAGGTTATTGGCGACGGTCCGGAATCAATCCCGAAGGTAAAGATCCGAGGGCAATACCTCGTTATTTTGAGCCCCTGGTCTTGCGACAAAGTCACTCCCGAGTTGGCACCTAACTCTTCAAACTTCCAGATAACACCAACGTGAAGACATCTGAGGACAGATTTAAGATGCACCAGTTCTCTATGCACACGACGGTCTTCGGTTAGATTGAATTTCGAACTCGTAACAATTCGTATGTCAATCCGGGAGTTCACCAACTGGGTTCATAAGGTGTCAGGACAACGAATTAGGTGATTGCTGTCCAATTCTTCCCCCAAATCGCAGAGCCTGTTTAAATGGTGAGGTTTGACATTAGTGCAATGTAAATGCCTCGATAGGCAGTCATGAGCAGTGGGAGAGACCGTCGTGACTCATGGGGTTCGCCACCAGCAATAGGAACATGTGAGTTGTAGGTGGCCTTGGGTGTTTTAACCTCCAGTGTCAGAAAAACTTTCCTTGTGTGTGTCCATAAACCATACCTATCAACCAACCATGATCAGTGGTTGGTTGATAGGTATGGTATATATATATATATATATATATATATATATATATATATATATATATATATATATATATATATATATATATATATATATATATATATATAATGTAACCTATTACAGTATCGGTTATATGGTCAGCTCAGCGGTCTAGAAAAATCAGACTATATAAGCTGAGTGACCATATATGCGGAACAATACTAAACTATTTAATTATGGCAGGATTATATACACCCATCAGAATGTAGTGCCCCCATAAACAAATAATTAAACTTTTAAGAACATTTAAAAAATTCATTCTATTAAACGGGTTCTTTGGAGCGACGAATCACGGTTCCCCTTCCATCGTTCGGATGGCAGGGTCTGTCGTCTGTCTGTAGAACGCCTCCTGCCAGAATGCATTTTGCCCACTGTAAAGTTCGGCGGAGGGGAAGTATGGTCTGGGGGTGTTTGTCCTGGTATGGACTGGGATCTTGGTCCAAATTCATAGAAAGCTCGGATCAACGCCGAGGCCCAATGTACTACACGGTTAAGCGTTCCTTACATTCTTTTCCCCTACACATTTTTCACCTTTGAAATAAAGAGTTCTGTCTGGCAAGTTCCGATAAAAAAGTCCACATTCACCAACGTTGAAGACGTTGGCAGATTCATATCTTTCTATGACTTTTTTCTTCTGGTCATTCCCTGTGTTGCTCCACGCCTCAAGAAATGTTACAGTTACTATTTTTCAACAACAACAACAACAAAAAAAACCGATAACCTCATTGAAAAGATAAAAAAAAAAACCGACCATATAACCGATAACTAGGAAAATAAAATGACTATATAAGAGGTGCGATTTAACACATGTTCCCTATTAAGTTAGACGGGACTTTAGAAAACTGACCATATAAGCGGGGTGACCTTATAACAGGGTGACCATATAGCCAGTACTGACTGTATAGATGTAAGTTGTTTATATGTAATAAGCTCTAACATTCTGGGCAGCTATGTCACCTTGGTGGCATACTCTGCTCATCCAACCACACTTATTTAAACTGGTACAGTGTCTCACGACACAAGGCACGTGAGTGTGTGTTGGTGTTACTTAGTTAGTTTTGCCAAGCTGCTCCAAACACAATGCAGGCAATGTTAAGTAATTGCGAAAAGAAAGGATGGTAGGTAGGTATTTAACTGAAGTCGCACTGGAGCAACACTTGGTTCTATTGGCGACGGTCCGGGATCAAACCCGAAGGAAAAGATCGGAGGATAACACCACGGAATTCTGAACCACAATCAGATGACGAGGTCACACCTGAGATGGCACTCCATTCTCCAAAATTTTACACATCGCCAACGTGAGTATGAGGCCACGACAGATTAAACCTGCACCAGCCCCCATGTACAGATCGGTCTTTGGTTGGATTCGAACTTGAAACCCTCCTATTGCTAATCCGTAACTCCTTTAACCGGCCTCTAGGAAGGATGGAGAGAGAAATAAGTGGAGATAGCTCGGGCATTCTGGAGTCGAGTTTAGCAGAGGCAGTAAGCCGCATGGGAAAAGATCACCAGGGTACCTCGGGTTCATGAAGCCCGTACACACTTTAAGAAGTGCCCTCGAGAGGAGGATGCCAACAAGTGAACGAAATACATTAAAATATTATAGAAATAAACCACAGGAATTAAAAAAAATCGGAAAAAGAGTTGAGTCGAATCTGAAATTTAGCAATTTGTGCAATTATATTGCTCATTATTTTAAATTAGCTAGTCAGGTTGTATCTGTGGAGTTTCAGGGACGTAATAAATACGCTGCTTCGTAATAATTGGATTTGCTTCGCATTTTTTCCATCTAATGACTAATTTATGGAAATTGAACGGCAGGAAGAGTCTTCTCTGCCGGGGATGAAGACGTAGGAATTGTTTATGCAAAATGAACTCCAGATTAATACGCCTGACACTTTACTTTTGTCCGTTTCCGATTTCGGGCCATCGCGGGGGAAACGAAAAAAAAGTTTTTGTAACACGAAATGGGAAAGGAGAAAAACAAACATCAAGGCAGCTTAATTGAAACGAACACGCAGGCACGATACTTTCTCCCTTCATGTAGAAATAAAACTGAGACCGCAAACACGAAATAATGGAACCCAGAAGAATAATTAAAATTAAAGACATAATAAGCCGTTTAAGATTGTCAACGCCAAAACAGCTTATTTAACCCTTTGGAGGGATAGGCTATATGAGAAATTTTTTCGGGGAAAACTATGGCGTGTGTGTTGGAGACCCCTATCACTTTATATGAATGTATTTTGCCCATTACAGAAATCTTGTTTTTTTTAGAAGGACGGCCACTGTCCATACCAATTTCAAATGAGAGAGGCCTTAATATTGCGTTAAACATTTATATACCTTAGCCATCCTTTGCGCGTTGAATATTCATATACATTAGTCAATCTTTTCGCGTTGAATATTTATATACATCAGCCACCTTTTGCGTTGAAATTCATATAAATTAGTCAATCTTTTGTGTTGAATATTAATATACATTAACCTTAACAGCAGGATATTTATATACATTAGCCTTAATAGTCGAATATTTATATACCTTAGCCTCATTTACATACATAAGCCAATCTTTTGAGCTGAATATTTAAAAACAGTAGTCGATCTTTTTCGTTGATTATTTATAAACTTAGCCATCTTTTGAGTTAAATTTTTAGTATACCTAAGCCTTTATACACGTAGAATATTTATATACCATAGCTATTATACACGTAGAATATTTATACACCTTTAAGATTAATATGAGTAGAACATTTATATAACTTAGTTGAATTTGCGTCGCTCTGGAATAACAAACAGGCTATTGGTGACAGTCTGGGATCAATCCAAAGGAAAAGAATTTCAAAATTTCGAACCACGGTCATATCACTAGTCAAAATCTGAGCTGACATTTCCACATCACTCCGACGTACGGACATTTGAGGTCCCGATAGAATAAACATGCACCAGCCCCTATTGTAAACGAAGGTCTTTGGTTGGATTCGAACTCGCAACTTTCTGGTTGCTAATCCTTTACTCTTACTTACTTGGTTTCGAATTCTCAGCTAATCCGCGACTGCACTAACTAGTTTGCCGTGAAATCGGTATATGGAAAAAGCAAAATTCGGTGAAAAGGTATTTGTGTCAGTGGTGCAGAAGGAATAGTTCTTGATCAGGTCATGATACAAATAGAATAGTTTTGCTTGCTAATGGCAGTGTTGTAAATAAAGGGTATGTAGTTCTATAACGCAATTGAGAGGAGCTTCGAAAGTGTGATCAATTTGTCGACTAGTAGTCACATGACTGTTCTGTGAGAAATTGACTTGGCTGTCCGATTTGGCATCTTATCGCCTCGCTAATCGCAGGTTAATACGTTAATTAGGGATGCGACATCGATGTCGATGTTATCAAAACATCGATGTATTGGAGCCGATGTTTTTTGAACATCGATGTTTTTACGTTGTCGATGTTTTATTTTTAAATAAAAAAAGTACCATTACATTTAAATAAATTTAAAAAATAATCAGTAGCATAATTTTCATAATCAGTAAATTGAACATATTTTTAGACCAAAGTGGCCAAGGATGAAGGGTCTGAAAAGTAGGGATGCGACATCGATGTCGATGTTTACAAAACATCGATGTTTTATAAAAGCATTGATGTATTTACCAACGATTTATTGGAGCCGATGTTTGTTTAACATCGATGTTTTATTTTTGAATGGAAAAAGCACCATAGTAAAAATTAAAAAAAATTACCGTGCAACTAAGTATTTGCCAGTCATGGCGACATCTGCCCCATCAGAAAGAGTGTTTTCCCTAACTGGTGGGATAGTTAGTGAAAAAAGATGTGAGCTTAAGGTGGATAAAGTCAAAAACTTTTTTTTATTTTTACAAACAGTAAATAACAAATATTGGGGTATGTAATAATTATAGGCACTAATATTTTTTATTTACAGTAAATAAAAAATAAGTTTGTCGTGTTTCCCCCTCCCATAGGTTGATAAATAATCATAACTAACAATAATTATTGTTATAAAAACATTGATGTTTAAAAACATCAATGGTTTTTGGTCGATGTTTTAATTTTGAACATCGATGTTTTGCAGTCGATGTCGCATCCGTAGTGTGAATGCGGAATGATGCACATTATAAATAGTGCATGTGACTACAAAATGGTGAAATCGCAAATCTACTACTCTGTCGCGCGGATAAATCAGATTAAGAATCAATCTATGGACGATTTCTCCCGTCCAGTGAAACAATCTGAAGATGAATGTTCCGTTCCACCCAGTAGGCGAAATAGTCTAATGGTCACGTTACTACTAGCTTTGGTCACATGACTACTAGCTTTGGTCACATGATCTGGGCACATAAAAAGATTACCACTGCTCACTCTACTTTCACATTTCCTCAATGAGTGCAGTTTGAAAGCCCACTGGGCTAGTGCTTCAATTGTTTTCCGAATCGATCAAGGTTGGTAAACAGTCAGATTTGAATGCTTATTTTTACAAAAATCAGGGCTTCAGCAGACCGAGAGACTACAAACTAACACAAATTACTTTCATAATTACATTTCCAGCCTCTTTCAGAAGTCCTGCCGAAACCCAACAGTGCATGATTGTCGAAAAGTTCGTAATAAGTCTGACAACCTTTGGAGCAGTAATCCGCAACTGTGTGCAACAGTGACAATTCTGCTGGCACGATCAGCTAAATAGTAAAACAGAACCCGAATAATATTTTATTGTTTCGTATATTTAATAAAGGAAATATTTCATCACGAATGGGAACCCAAGCGTTTCATGGCCGAAACGCTACTACGACGACCTTTCAGTGGAAATCAAACATTAACATGCTCAGGTGGAAGCTTCTTTGAACTTGATTTACGTTTCCAGTTTCTGAGTTTTGGGTGCGATTTATTTTTTCGCTTCGAATCTCGATATAAATCAGGTTGCTATTTTGCACCAAAGTTTTCAGCCCTTCAAATGTTCGTTCTAATTGGGAAAACACAGTAGCCTGAGCAAGGAATTTATTTTGGTCTGGGTTTTCGTTCGATGGCCATTTTTTTTTTTTTTTTGCTACAGGAAGGCTAATTAGACGATTTTATTTCGATGCGAATACAAAGGGGTTGCAAAAAGAAAAATTTGATTTCAAGTAAAGACCTCATCAGAATTTTTGTCTTTTTATGCTGTTTGGATTTTTATCAGAGTATGAATTTTAAAAAGATTACTGTAAGCGCATAAAGAAAATGTCAATCTTGATAAATTTAAGAATGCAAATGATTACGATGTTTCCGTGAGTATTTACCCATGGTTCCCATTCTCCAAGCAAAATGGACCGATGTAGCCTAGATGGTTTATTTCTATAATATCTTAATGTATTTCGTTCACTTGTTGGCATCCTCCTCTCGGGGGCACGTCTTATGGTGTGTACGGGCTTGATGAACCCGAGGTACCCTGGTGATCTGTTCTTTTCCCATGCGGCTTACTGCCTCTGCTAAACTCGGCCCAAGAATGTTCGAGCTATATCTCCTTACTTCTCTCTCCATCCTTTCTAGGGGCCGGCTGAAGGAGTGACAGATTAGCAACTGGAGGGTTGCGAGTTCGAATTCAACCAAGGACCGTCGTGTACAAAGGGGGCTGGTGCACGTTAAAACTGCCGAGGCCTCAAATGAGGAGTGGAAGGTTTGAGGGGTGGGGTGCCAGCTCAGGTGTTGCCTTGTCATCTGACCGTGGTTCAAAACTATGTAGTGTTGGCCTTGAATTTTTCCCTTCTGGCCTTGATCCCGAACCGACGGCAATAGTCTGTTGTGTTGCTTTAGTGCGACGTTAATTAAAATACCTACGTAGCAAGGAAAAGAAACATTCAATTCTTTTTTGATGCGTTTTGATGGTTAGAATTTCACATAGATTGCTACCCTTGACTGCACAGGTGAAGAAACATTCACGAGTGCTGTTTGGGGTTCACGGAGACCCTGTTTTCAAAACACTAATTTTTAGCGAACCTATAAATGTTGTGTGTGTTCAATTCTTAACGACACTTGACCTTGAACAAGTATTAGACACTGTTCACATGAGGCGTTTTCTAACACGCGTTTTCGAGGTCACTTTCCCGTAACCATTAAATTACGTTTTTTTTATTCCTCAGGTACAACTAACTTTCTATCTTTGCAATCGTTGAAGATAAAGTGAAAATTTCAACGTGTTAGAAATCTACGGAAAATCTTACACCAGATCGATACCTTAAATGTAATTTTCTTTAAATAAACAATTATTTAATAAATTATTAAATAATCATATGGTAAATAATTAAATAATAAATCTGTTTTTGGTATCGATCTGGCGTAGAATTTTACACTGATTTGAAATCCGTTGAAGTTTTCACTCAATCTTAAACGATCGTTAAGATAGAAACTTTAATTAGCGGAATAAAAAAACATAATTTAATGCTTATGGAAAGCCGACCGCAAAAACACGCGTTAGAAAACGCCTCATGTGAACAGGGCCTTATTGATCGTGTTTTTTGAAACGTGAAATAAAATAAGCTGTGTGCCTGTAAAAAGCAAGGCTTTCAAAGCTTCTTCTAGAAATTTCAAAACATATTAAGGCTTTTTAAATAAAAACCAAAACGAAATATCAGGTCTTTTTACGGACGAAGGTAGACTAATCGGGAACACACAGACGAACCAGGAATTTGTCTTTGTTTGTCGCTCTGCGGTCTTTCTTTTTCGCATCACGAAATCTAATTAGACAATTTTATTTCGGAGGGAATCCATAGTCAAAAATGGGAAAACGACGTAAGTTAAGATCTCACCAGAATTTTAATCTTTTTATGCTGTTTGGATCATTATCAGAGTATGAATTTCAAAATGATTACTGTGAGCACAAAAAATGACACATCTCGTTTGGTTTTCAAGTACTCAACTGACTACAGTAATTGTTCCGTAGATATTTGGCACAGGGTTTCCATTCTACAAGAAGAAAAACATTAACGCCTTTTGATCAACTACATTTCACATGGACTGCAACAGTTTAGCCGTGGGTGCATATGCGAAGAAACTTTGACTAGCGTTGTGTTTGGGTCCCTCAGATCTAGTTTTAAAATCAATTTTTAACTAACAGGTACACATTATGCCGTAGAGTTGTGATCCACACAAATATTGACGACCAGCTACAGGCTCGAGCCCAACAAGGCTGGTCCTTTGTTTATGAATTCCCCAATTCCCACTGACTATCCAATTGTATCTTAAATTCGTACACTCCCTTTGAATTAACTATATTTTCTGGCAACGCGTTCCAACTGTCTATTACCCTATTAAAGTAGTAGTTTTTCCTTAAATCCCGATTAAAATGTGTCTTATTCAATTTATACCCATGGCCCCTTGTTCTGTTATCCCTATTGAAATTTAAGCCCTCTGTCCCCTTGTTTTACAAACTTGAAAAGCTGAATCAAATCCCCCCTCCTTCTTCTTCTTTCCAGTGTATACATGTTTAGCTTACTTAAACGTTCATTATAGTCGAAATTTGCTAGCCCCTTTATTATTTTTGTAGCTCTGTGCTGAACCCTTTCGATTGATTCTATGTCCTTTCTCATATATGGAGCCCAGAATTGTACAGCATATTCTAGATGTGGTCTTACTAAACCCTAATATAACGGCAAGATTATATTCTTATCCCTTGAAGTTACAGTCTTTTTAATATACCCCAATAACCTATTTTCCACCTTCGACATTACGACCTTCGACAAATTTCAATGACCTTGGTTTTTAAATGCAGGGGATACAAAATATACAGTGTTCTCTGGGTCCCGCGGATCTAATTTTAAAAACATTTTTTAACTAACATGAACACACTAGGCCATAGAGTTTTGTCCTTTTGACCTTCGACAAGTTTTAATGACCTTGGTTTTTGAATTTCGGTAAAATAAAATATGCAGTGTTCTTGCAAAAACTTAAGCATTTAAAACTTTTTAAGGACTTTGCAAATATTAAAGCCATTTAAGGGTCTTAGGAACTGAAATGAAAAATCAGACATTTTTATGGCGCGGGGGTACCATATTACCAAGCCCGTAAGACCCATGTTACTAAACAAATGAATGACTGTAATTAGCATTAACAAGTATTAAAAACTCCCACTTATGTGTCGTTGGTTCAAGGATTTATACAATACATAGGAATACGAGATAGCTGTGGAACACAAAAATAATGTCCATAACAAATAAAATTTTAGACATTAATTTACTATAATTAAACAACTGAATCTAATAAAATAATAGTTGTTTTAAGATAAACTTTTTTAATGAATTTAATATTTGTATTCATTTAATAATTAAAATAAGCTATTTTAGTTTTAAATTTTGAAAGATAAACAATAAAAATAACTGTTTTATGTAATGAACAGAATAATGTATTTCATGCATTTTAGTATGATATTTGGAGGAAGAGGTGATAGGGCCCTCAAGAGTTCCTCTCCCTTGTTTACACCACTGGAAACACACGCTTCCTAGCTGGGGGTTGGCGAGCGTAAGCGAGCAGGGGACGGAGCCCCCAAGTAAAAAAAATTAAAAAAAAAAGTATATAAAGAATCCGAAGTTCAAAAACGTAGTCTGCGCGCGCGCCCCTGGAAATATAAAAAAAAATCAATTCGGATCAATCCACTCAATCATTTAATAGAGATAAATTTGGTTTGTAGCTCTGCTGTCATTTTTGCTACTCGAGTGCTAATTAGACAGACCAATCTCTCGTAATCGGAATACCGAATGATTGGTGACAAGACAATGAAGATGGAGTCTCCACCGAATTTCTTTCCCAGCACGAGCATGAAGAATTGTATTTTCTTTTATTCTGTGCCTAAGAAGCTCTGGATATACACTATATGGACTAAAGTATTTGAACGCTGCATGTTTTTCAGAAAAAGTGCTTTATTATTCTATTTAGTAACGTGTAGACCCTCCTTTTGCGTGTATTACAGCTGTAACACGTCCAGGCATATTTCCACAAGTTCTTTGTAAGCCGAGGCAGGAATAGCTCGCCATGCCTCTTGCAAGGCTGTGAGAAGGGATTGTTGTGAAGATGGGCGTGAGTGGTGGTGTAGTACTCGTCGCTCCAGTTTGTCCCACTAGAGCTCGATAGGATTGAGATCGGGGGCCTGGACAGGCCAGTCAAGCAAATTCACCTCATTTTCAGGAAACCAGTCCATCACACGTTTTGCAGTATGACATGGAGCTCGATCCTGTTGTAAGAAACAATCATTATCGCCGTAGTAATGCCATAGTGTAGGCAAGGCCAAATTATCCGAACGTCGAGGTACACGTCAGATACCAGGTACATGAAGCTATGGACCGAGCCCTAAACAGGAAAAACATTCCCGCACTAAGATGGTTCCTCTTCCGAATTTTTGCATTGTCCAACTACTTTTGTCCATATAATGTACACCATCCTATAAAGTATGTACAAATTCTTAACTTCATTTGTTTCCATTGCATGCTTGTCCACGTATTTTAAATGTTTTCAAATACGTGTTTGAATTTCATGTGCTCTTGCGCGTAATACTTATTTTTTAAGTTCGTAACAGAGTAATTAACAATAACCTAGAGGAAGTTTCAGAAACTACTGCAAGCCTGTGGTGCACTACAAGCCTAAATATACAATTGTATTAAAAATAATATAAATTAATACTCGCTTAAATAAATTCTTTTTGATTATTGTTTTTTCTTTACCAAGCTTACCCTAAATAATTGTTTCAAAACATAAAAAATTGGAACAAAAAAAAAGAAATTAATTAATTATATTTCTTTGTAAATCAAGCAAAATTAGACCTATTTTTTTGACCAGATTGACAAATTTTAAAAGTTTTTTGGTGCACCGCAAAATTTTTGTAATTAGTTTACACGTGCCATGAGATGAAAAAGATACAAATATCGATGGCGTAACGGCTGTAAAATGATTACAAATCTATCAAGTGAGATTTCCCGTGGCAGGTTTTGGGTTTTATGGCACCACAGCAATATTTGGACAAGCTGTGCCAAACACAATTCAACAAAAGAAAACGAAATAAAAAGTGGAAGTACAGAGATTTTTCGGGACTATTCGTCGTAATTCCGTTACAAAAGGCGAAAATTCTAAAGAAACCAAGAAAACCCGGAATGCCTGGAATCTCTGCACAACGAATATGTTGCAACAAACTATCCTGAAATTATTCCTGCCCTCCAAACTAAACGCTGCACGACGATGACCTCGACCATTCTTGTTCATTCCCCTTTAGACTGACATAGGTTCTCACTTTTGGTTTCGTAAAATCTCCATTCTATTCCGTGCAGAACGGGACGTTTGAATTTTCGTGCCAGTTTTTCGTTTCCCTTTACAATGGCCCGCGAAGAGAAAATCTATACTTGTAAAGCAGACTCTTAAAAGTGAGACACTAAAAGTAATCTACATTAAAACGTGAGAGACCTCGGGGCGAGGTATGCGATTTTAATGAAAATACCGGATTCATAAAAAGACTGATTGTGCGTCTCCCTGTTTTTGTTACACTTTTTCGAATGGCAGCCGGGAAAAACCAATTGGAAAGTGATAATCCCTATTGTTATCTTGTTCTACTATGCAATAAAGAATACAGTCTCGCAAATTGTTTTAACTTTTCGCTGAAATTACTCCTTTCGTTGCTTAGGACGAGGGGGAAAGGAGTAACAAAAGCCAATTTTAAGCAGATAGAAGCTTCGAAAGTAAAAAAAAAGTAAAATCGTCACCAAATGAAGCACAGAAGGAGTTCGAAAAGTGGAACCAACAAATCTGCCTTTGTTAACACATAGGAAATAATCTCATTTTGATTGTAAGTATGCTGAAATAATCGAATCTGTTAATTTTCCTTTTTGAATTAAATAGTAGGGATTCCATATCAATTTTACCTCATCCGATGCAGTATTTATTCATATGGTCAAACAAATAACTGGTTACATGACAACCAAAAAACGCCCAAAAGTATAGAACATGCAACAGACGAATTAAAAAAACCTGCAGATTATTATGCCATATAAACTACTTATGAACACAAGTAATTTCAAAGAACAAAACTGACGTACAAAAGAAACAAATAAAGATCAAAACGTAACGAGAGAAAAAAGCCAAAAACCCGGTTTTCAAACGTTGAACACACTAATACTTTATTTACACGATGCCTGATCATGCTTAGAATGTGGATGTTTGAAAACTGAGTTTATATATTGTTGATTAATGACTTATCTTCATTCTAAGTACTAATGGGAGTTAACCCTTAAAATGGTTTCGACGGGATATCTCGTCCATCAAGATCTGAACAATTTTGCTATTTGGGACATATCTCATTAACAAGATATTGCCAGTTTTTCTTGATGACAACCAAATTGAAATCTAGTTTTTTCCAGTGACGAGATATAT
Organism: Metellina segmentata; assembly: GCA_947359465.1. Taxonomy (NCBI): domain Eukaryota; kingdom Metazoa; phylum Arthropoda; class Arachnida; order Araneae; family Tetragnathidae; genus Metellina; species Metellina segmentata. Next base: position 31,931,107 of record OX375884.1, read on the forward strand.
CGTCCATCAAGATCTCGTCAGTTTTGCTAATGACGAAATACCTCGTCTAGACAATCACCAGGAACGTTAAGTCTAATCAAAATTGTCCTCTCTTCACCGACTATTTTTGGACTCTATGAGCTTCGTTATGGTGATTTTATGAGAAGGTTCTTTAAGCTTAATTTTCGTAGCAGAATAGTCGATGTCATCCACATATGTTTGAAAAAGACAGCTCATTAATCCTCCAAGTGGTTTCAATAAGATCTCATCCATCAAGATCTGGTCAGTTTCGCTGACGACGAAATATCTCGTCATTAAGAGATACTGTCTACTTTTTGTTGATGACGAGGCCACGATGTGATGAGTTTACCAATCGCGAGGTATCTCGTCCATCAAGTTTTGATGAGTTTTCTAATGACGAGATACCTCGTCAAGACAATCACAAGAAAGGTTAAATGGAAGGTTTGTTTAGTACAAATTAGTGACGAATTTAACGTGCACTTCAACTCTTTCCTTGTGGCTCCAGCATGAGGAGATAATTAGAGGGAAGAACAAATAATATCAGATCTACTTCATATGTATGTGTTTTGGGGAGTAATTTTGTTTTTGTTGCTTATATCCCTCGTCTTGAAAATGCTAGACCCGGTCTACAAGAGCAGGGGAGAAGCTTCCTCCTCTTGGTGTTCCATCAATAAAATCCAGACAGTTTGGAATCAATTTTTTTTACACAGATCATTACCAAAAGCAACGGTTTTTGTGATATGAATCCCTCCTATATCTGGTGCCTTGTCTCTACCATAAAAATATTTGGTGGGGCCCAAGGTATTGGGTTCCTTGTAAAAGCCGTTGTTTAACCATATAAGTGGTTTAGACGAGATATCTCGTCCATCAAGATACTGTCGAATTTTTGATCACAATGAAATCAAGAGCAGGCCAGTTTTGACGAGATATCTCGTTCATCACCATTCCTTTCTCTATAGTTGAAAATAGTAAAAAGAAGTAAATAGACATCCCACCCCAGGATAGTTTTACTGACGCAGAAAAGAAACATGCGTCCAGGGAGTTATTGAACATGCAAGACAGAACTCACAAGTTGCTTGCGCATTGGGCAAACCCACTGAACCATTGAGGCCTACCCAAAAGTATTCATTTATTTTTATGTAGGGTGATATGGTTGGTTCTGTTTTTTGGCGGTTAGACAATATTGAACATGTACCACAGAACTCATAAGTTGCTGGCGCATTGGGCAAACCCACTGAACCATTGAGGCCTACACAAAAGTATTCATTTATTTTTATGTAGGGTGATATGGTTGGTTCTGCTTTTTGGCGGTTAGACAATATTTCGTCATGCTGGCGCGTAAACATTATACAGAAAGTGCCAAGTAATGGACATATACACAAAGAAAGTTTTACTGGCACAGAAAGCGAGAAATTCATCCAGGGTGGAATCGAATCAGTATATAGAACGGCAAAGTGTCAAGTATTATTAAAATTTGAATTGGAAGCCAAGTGCCATGAACATATAAAATTAACATTTTTTTCAAATCGAGGAATATCGGAGATTCTGCATTTCTAATTGGGTAATTGGTAATTTTTAGCTAACGTCGTACTAGAGCAACACAACGGGCTATTGACGACGGTCAGGGATCAGTCCCTTAAGGGAAAGATCCGAGGACAACACCTCGTAATTTTGAACCACAATTTCAAGTTGGGACGGCGGTATGTAAATGAAAGTTATTGATATTTTTAATCAACGTCGCACTAGAGAAACACAACTGTAAATGAATAGTATTTAGTATTGTGGTATTTTTTTTAACAAACGTCACACTGGAGCAACACAACAGGCTGTTGGTGACGGTCCGGGATCAACTCCGAAAGGAAAGATCCAGGGACAACACCACGTAATTCAGAACCACGGTCAGATGACGAGGCAACACCTAAGCTGGCACCCCACTCTTCAAACTTCCACACCATGCCAACGTGAGGATATTTGAGGCCACAGCAAATTTAACGTGCACCAGGCCCCCTTTGTACACTAAGGTCTTTGATTGGATTCAAACTCCCAGCCCTCGGATTGCTGTTCCAATCGGGTTAACGCGGCCCGAAAATGAAAGGAATGGAGAGAATGAAATCTTTCCGTTCAATATTCTCACAACGAAATAAAAGAGAGGTAGTGAGGGAACACACTCCAACACAAGTATGAGGGACACTGACTTATATTTCTCCGAAAATTAGTTCAATACCTACACTCGAACACAACATTCTCTTTTCATTTATTCGAATTCAAATTCTTCGTTGAGCGGCGGGGAGGGAAGAATGGGTGTTGAAAACGAATAAAGAAGGGGAGGACGGCGATTTTTTTTACTCTCATCTTTTTATTCTCTCCCTTCCTAAGAGGAAGTTACGACCCAAGAGATTGTTTACTTTGATTTCCCACAGAAAACTCCGTTTCTGTCATCGGCGTTTTTCATACATCCCATTGTGTGATTCCCCTTCCTTTGACACGGGCAATTTATTGTTGGCCGTCACAAATATGGTGCGCCTAAGAGTTTTCGCACTTTTTAAAAACGGGCGGCGGCTAAATCGATGTTTATGTCCGAGGTTTTGAGTCGACTTAATACGCCGCAATAAGCGATCCGTTTTTTTTTCTCGTTTTTTTAACGCGAACGTGGAATACCGAGCTGCTGAAATAGGGATGTATTATGGGTGAAAGAGAGGTAGAATTAAAGAAGTCTTGTTCGGTTAAAAAAAAAACTATGGAGGTTAAAGAAACCTTTCACTTGTTGGGTGAAAAAACCCTTTGCACGCAAAGAGTTTCTGCATGCTTTATTTTTCATTTTCAACGACCGATACATGAGTAGAATTATCTTTTTAAGTAAGGGGCCCGGTAGCCTGTTTGGAAGGGTAACAGACTAGTAACCGGAGGGTTAAGAGTTCGAATC